>CAUIVZ010000002.1:7072993-7487993 GCA_961763995.1 Juglans cinerea
CATATCTTATTGTTGTTTTCCATACACCCATGTGATGAACCGCCCAATATGCTTTCTAAAAAACATGAGTTTTAGATGTAGTTTGCCTAGATTTTGGTTTTGTGTGCTCAGATATGGGTTCTCGATAATCTTTTGGGTTCTAGATGTAGTTTGCCTATATCTAGGTTTTGTGTGACCAGATCTGGGGTCTCGATAAATGTCTATGGATATTTTTTCTATAAATTTCTTGCATTGAGTTATGTTCAAACAATGAAACATGCTAACATTGTAGTGACTTGTCTATGGTGCTCGAGGATCAGATCAGACAATGAAACATGCTACTATCGAAGATGGAAAGCATATAGCAAGGTAGTATTATATACTCACTGCTTGTTTGGTATTCTGTTTGGGTATTCATAAGCTGACATTGGACAAAACTTCTTATAATATCTTAAACCATGTCAAGTGATTACAAGTGCTTGCTTTGGATGCCTTTCTGTTAGATTGTTGCACAATTTACAGCTCGTAATTGCTCTTTGGACAAGTGAGAGCAAAATAAAGTTTCAGCATAATGTTTTGATATTTAAATAGAATGTTGTATTTTGTTTTCATATTGAATTTGAGTCACTAATAAATACTACCTTTTGTCTTCAGGAACTATTGAAAGCTCCATTGGTTTTACGGTACTGGATATATATATGCTTTTGATCGAAAGAGGGCATAATCTTGTACTCATTCCCCTAGTCACAAATAAATTTAAATGTGTTCTTTCAGACAACCCAGCAAGCTTCTTCTACAATCACTTCTACCTAGAAGCTTCAGTTGCAATCTAAATCCATACAAAATTGTGTTCTTACATAGAGATCCTTTAAACAATGGAGCTACCTCCAAATATGCAGGATGATGGCTCTGAATTATGGGAGGCATTTCAAATTTGTTCTTTGTTAAGTTGATGTTTTGTATTATGATGTAAATAACAAAGTAATATGCCGTGTATTGATTATTATTTTTTTTATAAAATTTTGAAAGGGCAATTAAAAGTTTAAATTGTCTATAAAGATGTTCATTATATAAAAAATACGTATAAAAATAATAAACATAATGACCTATTAAAAAAAGCCTTTTAAAAAGTGTTCAAAAGATTTTCTTTTAAAGGCTTTAAAAGTGTTTAAAAATGTCTTTTTTTTTTTCAAAAAAAATCCGTTTAAAAAGTGCCAAAAGCTTTTTATTTTTAGAAAGTGATAAAAAGGTTTTTTTAAAAAACCATTTAAAAAGTGATAAAAAAATATGCAGAAAAAAATCCAGATCCGGTTAAAATTCGAGTATCCAGGCTGAAATCCGATACCCGCTAGGATTTTGACCGGGTTTATCCGGGTGGATATCCGCCCAGTTTTAAAAAGCCTGATCCTGATCAAAATGTTTCTGAATATTTGGATTCAGATCTGGATCCGAATGCACAGCCCTACTGGAGGGTTTCTTGCACATGGCTTGCAAGTATAACTTTTGTAACAAAATGTATTTATTTATTAGGATAAAGAGTCATCATCTCAATATTATAATTTACATTGTTTTAATTACTATGTGAAGGATACTGATGGCAGATTTTGCGATGAAAAATTTGTAACGACTTATTTTTTATGGTTAATAATACATCATTTGTAATGATTAAAAATTTTCAAAAATATTGATTTATTATAATTTCAACAAAGATAGTTGTTGCAAATAAGAATACACATTCTCGACGACTATAACTTATTGAAAAATGTTATGCATCAGCTACTATTTATTCTCACACTTCATACTTATAACTTTTTTATAAAATGTATGCGTGTTTTTTTATAGAATGTGAAATGTGAGGTCATGAATAATGACTGAAAAAAATTAATTGTAAATAAGAATACATGCTGACAATGAAAAAGTTTTTCGTTACAAATAAGAATACACAATACCAAATATATATTTATCCTTATAATTCCAAATAATAAATTTTGTTGGTTCACATCGTTTAAGTAGGTGTAAAATACAACATTCATGACGGTAAGGTAATGTTTAATTGATAAGATTTAAATTTTAAATTTTTTATTTTTAATAAAATTATATTGAGTAAGTACTTTAATTATTGGGAAATGCTAGGTATAGACACTTTAGCGCACCCATCCCGCGGACGAAGCACACATGGCGTCAGCTTTAGCTTTTTTATATTAAAAAAAAAAATACAAAGGAAGAAGAAGAAGAACTTGGTGTCGAGAAGAAAGAGTTGAGAAGAATGACAAGGAACACCACACACTTTTATTACATTGACAAATCGGAAGAAAAAACCATAAACTGGATCTGCCCCTGTTCTCTTCCCCTTGCCCCCCTCCTCTCTCATTCTTCTATGGCTGGTTGTGCTTTGCTAGTAATTGGTGAAGACGAATATGCAGTTTTAAAAAATAAAAATAAAAAAGGTAAAAGAACATATAGGTTTTGGAAAAAAAAAATGAATCTAGTAAATCTTAGAGAAGGTGAAGGTGAATCTCCCGTTTTGGAAAAAAATCAAAATGGGGTGTAAGTTAATCTTACAAGTTCTCAGCTTAGAATCTCATGTATATAGTTCAAGTTTTGTTTTGTTCGCTTTTAAGGATTAGTAAGTTATTGCTGTAAAGATAATTTCAGTTTCTATAATTTCTACAAGTGTGAGCTTCTTGTTGCGTGAACTTAATATTTAGATGATATTTTTACAAAAGCATTCATGGTTTTAGAATCTAAATTTTGTTGTTGCTGGAGACCCAGATTGAACAACCAATGAACCAACACTTAAACAAAGCATTTCATAGAGAGAGATATTTGGGCATTTTTTATTTTATTTTTGCGAGGAAAATTTTATAGGAGCTTCGTCATCCTCTTTAATGGGGAGATTTTACGGGAGAAATTTGTGGTTTTGGTATGGGCTTCGTCTTCCTCTTTAATGGAGAAGAAAATGACTTTTTAGTTCACAACATCTAAGAGGAGGGAGGGGTAAATGGGAAAGAAGAAAATGATGAATAGGAACTCTCAGTAATGATTAAGGAAAATGCTACATGCCCCGCTGGGGGCTCCCGCTGGGGCTGTAGCATTTTTTTTATATATATTTTTTAAATTTATTTTTATATAGATATTTTTAATAATTTTAAATATTTTAAAAAATAAAATAAAAATTATAATATTATTTAAAAATATTTTCTTAATAACGAAGTAGAATAAAAATTAATATTTAATGATTTGTATTTTACTTTCTGATTAAGGAAGTGTTTTTTTTTTACTTTCTGATTAAGGAAGTGTTTTTTAATGATTTGTTTTTTACTTTCTGATTAAGGAAGTATTTTTTAATGATTTGCTTTTTACTTACTGATTAAGGAAGTGTTTTTTTTTTACTTTCTGATTAAGGAAGTGTTTTTTAATGATTTGTTTTTTACTTTCTGATTAAGGAAGTGTTTTTTAATGATTTGCTTTTTACTTACTGATTACGGAAGTGTTTTTTAATGATTTTTTTTACTTTCTGATTAAGGAAGTGTTTTTAATGATTTTTTTTTACTTTCTGATTAAGGAAGTGTTTTTTAATGATATTTTAAATTTATTTTATTTTTTAAAAATATTTATAAGTGTAAAAAAAATCTATATAAAAAATAAATTAAAAAATTACACATAAAAAAGTACATGTTAAGCTCAACGGGAGCCCCCAACAGAGGCTGTAATATGACTATTTTAAATATTTTTTTAAAAAATCATAATATTATTAAAAAATATTTTCTTAATCATTATTTTTTTATAATTTTTTATTTTACTTCATGATTAAGAAAGTATTTTTTAATATATATTTTTTACTTTTAGATTAAAAAAATATTTTCTTAATAATATTTTAATTTAATTTTATTTTTTTAAAATATTTTAAAATATTAAAAAATCTATATAAAAATTATTTAAATAAAATATATATTAAATAATACTACAGCCCAGCGGGAGCCCCAGCGGGGGCTGTAGCACCACCCAATGATTAAATCTAGCCCCATTCCACATCAACATCGGTGTGCATGGTTGCGCGATTTCGCTTCCAACAAGAATTTTTCTTAATAATATATTATTCATATAGACCTCCTATCGAGTAGGTGCAGGTCTGGTCTCAGTTCGTGATAATTCAAAGATAAAATAATAATAAATACGAATTTACAATCAAGCAGTGGATGTCCCACTTTTAGAACACCAATCAAATATTAAGGAAAAAACTGTTTTATCCCCTCAAGTTATCGCATGACTGTTTGGAAAAAATATTTTATTTTTAAGTTTTATTTAATGATTAAAAAAATGATTTTAATTGTATTGATATATATTTTTTTATTTTTTAAAAATATTTAAAAATATTAAAAAATATAAATAAAAAATTTACAAAACACACTATCCATAACAATGAGCACCGCTCATATTCCAAACGCATGGGAAGACGTTTAGTACAAACAAAAATATAAAATTGCTATCCTTTTTGGCGTAAAATCAACGAAGTAGTTCAAAAGATTTTAGAAGAAAAACGAATGTCTCACGGAGGAAGAAGCTTCCAACTACAAACCGTACAAGTGAGAAAATCATTAAATTATTCAATTTTAAAATAAAATAACAAAATACCATTAAATTATTAATATAACAGCTAAAAACAATGAGGCACGTAACCCAAGAATCGAATTAATATATAAAATATACAAATTTCAACAAAATAAAAAGGAAAATGATTTACACAACATTTTTTTACAACACTTTATATAACTATATTTTAAATGAGGAGTATTTTTATAAAATATCTTATAAAAATAATATTATTTTATAAAAATACTCTCATTTTATAACATTGTTGTATAATGTGTTATATAATATATTGTATATATCATTACTCAACCTTCATATAATTGATTGGCCTAAATTCATAAGGTGGTATGCTTGTCATTTTAGGTCAGTTTCGATTCAAAATTCATCTCAATTCATTTCATCTCATCATGACAATTTTCTTAAATTTTCATATAAAATATAATAAACTCAACTTTTTCAAATATTAAAACAATAATAATATTAAAAATAATATTCTAACAATATTTTATTCAACTCATTTAAAACCATCTTAACTTATCTTTGAATCCAAACAAGACCTTAAAGAGTGCATGGGAGGGCGGAGACTGCGAGAGAAAGGGAGAGGAGGGAGGCATGGGAGAGGGGGAGAAATAAGAAAAAAAAAAAGGAGGGGGTGAAACGTGGCACATTCCACATTATGTGTAGAATCTCTTTGTGTCAATAGCAGCCCCTATATTTTAAATAAATTGTGCGAGGCTACCTTAAGTAAATGAGTCGGGCTACTCTGCCCGCTCAACTTTACCGCCTTTGATTTTTGGATTTTTTATTTTATTTTATTTTCATATTTTTTAAATATATTTAAATATTTTAAAAAATATTTCAATACACTTAAAATTATTTTCTTAATTATTAAATATTTTTTTTTTTTTTTTGCCAACCAGTCAAATGGAGCGATATAAATGGGAGGACAAAGTAGTTTTCCAATAAGTAAATATCATAGTATTTAAGATTCTATTCGGTGGCCCTAATTTGATTTTGCCCTTTTCCCCACATCTCCCTTCCACTCCGGCTTCCACTCCCGCTCCCACCCCCCGCCGATCTTCCCCTCCCTTTCTGCATTTTCAAACCGCTGCTGCTACAATCATCGTCGACGCGAGGCGTTGCCACTGCCGGTAAGCCCATCTCTCTCTCTCTCTCTCTCTCTCTCTCGGTCTCTTATCTCTACACTTGAAGGTAAGAGATCCCCCTGTACTTACTCTATACCGTCCGTCTCCCCTCTTTATAAAAGGTGTTTCTTTTCTATTTCCGAGCTTTATAAACTTGTAGGTTCTGTTTGGTACCACAGAGAGAAATGCTTTTATTTACATGAACCTCATTACTTTGGTGGGTTTCATGTTTTCACCTTTTATGAATTGGACGTGCTGCTCTAAATTATGATTCACTCTGTTTGTTTGTTGAAAAGTCGTGAATCTATGCGTTTGACAAGAATGCAATATGACAGATTCTTCATGAGTGATTTGCACTTGAGCACAAAATGATTTAAGCTCCAACCATAAAATGCATACATAAAAAATATCATGCTTGAGTTAAAATATTGTAAAAGATGCAGCTTTTATTACCCACATACGTTGATCGATTAGAAGCAAACTATTTAACACGCTTTCTAGGTAAAAAGAAAAAAAATGCCATGTAGTGCATGGCGGAGAATACTCTTCGATAATCACCATCACGATATTTTTCTTATTCGGATCTTCTCACTTATCTCGTGGCATTTGATGGACAAATACTAATTCTACACCTTCTTTGACTTGCTTGTGAGGAATTAAGATTTTTTATAATGATTTATTTTAGATATTTTTTATAATTAAGAAAGAAAGAAAAACAATATGGTAATCCTATAATATTTAGTGATGAGGTCTCACTTTCCAAGGATTGCTAGCTTGTTCCTTTTTGGATTTTTAATATCCCAATATTTTTTTTTAAGTAATAATTTATTCAAGAAATAGGCATAAGCCTAAGTACATAGGACGTATACAAAGGAAACACCTACAACTTCCACAAACGAAAAGAAACTACACGCCAGAAAACTAAAACAAGTGCAGAAAATTATCCTCCATTACAAACACTTTAACCCAAGAACTCAAAGTACTCAAAAAAAAAATCCCTAAGATCTCCCAATGAGCGTTCTATATCTTTGAAGCATCTCCCATTTCTTTTAATCCATATGCACCACATAATACAAAGAGGCATCATCTTCCAAACTTTCACCGCCTTCTTACAGCCCTTCAAACCATTCCCACCCTTCCAGTAAATCCACCACTTCTCTAGGCATTACCCAATGTAAACCTGTCCAACTCAAAACCTCAGTCCACAAGAATCTTGCCACTTCGCAGTGAAGAAAAAGATGATTTACAGATTCTTCTGCCCTTTTACACATGACACACCAATCGGCTATAAGCAGACCTCTCCTTCTAAGATTAACAGTAGTCAATACTTTACCCAAAGAAGCCACCCAACAGAAAAAAGCAACCTTACTGGGAACTTTCACTTTCCATATACTTTTCCAAGGAAAAACACAACTACTATGACTTGACAAAAATCTGTAATAAGATGAGACAGAAAACTTAGCATTTCCAGCAGGGATCCACACCATACTATCCTCTCTTTCAAGCACCAACTTTGAACTGTAGAGTTTAAACAGCAGAGCCTTAACTTCATCCACCTCCCAATCATTGACATCCCTTTTAAAAATGATATTCCATTCAACCTGGTTATTATTACTGCAGTAAGAATCATAAATAGATGCATTCTGATCCCTGGCAATTCTGAAAATTGAAGGAAAAACCAGCTTAAGAGCAGTATCCCCACACCACAAATCATGCCAAAAGAGAATCCTCTTACCATCTCCCACCTTCAATCTGAAATTATTGGAGAAGGAATCCCAACCTTTTCTAATAAGTTTCCACAAACTAACCCCATAAGCACCACTGGCAGCTTTAGAACACACCCTCCCCACAAATTTCCATATTTCACTTCCATCACATTTTTCCACAAGGCTTTACTCTCCAAATGATATCTCCAAAGCCATTTTCCAAATAGAGCTCTATTAAAGACCCTTAAATCTTTTATCCCCAAACCACCACGGTCCAATGGTTGACAAACCTTCTTCCAACTAACCAAGTGGAACTTCTTTTCCTCACCATAGCCTCCCCATAAGAAATTTCGAAATAAACTCTCTATCCTCTTTTCAACACTTGCCGGAAGAGGAAAAAGAGAAAGGAAATAGGTGGGAAGGTTGGACAAAGTACTCTTTATAAGAGTTAGTCTTCCCCCCTTTGACAAATAAATCCTCTTCCAACCGCTAACCTCCTTTCAATTTTTTCAATCACCCCATCCCATATATTGACAGCTTTAAAAGAGGCTCCCAAAGGAAGCCCAAGATACCTCAAAGGCAAAGAAGAAATTCTGCACCCCAGTAAATTGGCCAGGTCTGATAAATTCTGAACATCACCCACAGGAACAATTTCAGACTTCGACAAATTAACTCTTAACCCCGAAGCAGCTTCGAAACATAGCAAAAGTGCTCTTAAAACACGAAAATTATCCGAATCAGGCTCACTAAAAATCAAGGTATTATCAGCAAATAACAAATGAGAGATCTTTAAACAATTCTTAGTCTCATTACCCACCACAAAACTGGACAGCAGATTACCCTCCACGGCCCTCTCAATCATTCTACTCAAAGCTTCCATAACCATAACAAAAAGAAAGGGGGAAATGGGATCGCCTTGCCTCAAACCGCGAGAACTACAAAAGAAACCAGCCGGTTCACCATTCACTAATATAGAAAATTTTGAAGTCGAAACACAATGCTTAATCCACGAGCTCCATTTAGCACCAAAACCAAATCTCCTCAGTAAATAAGCAAGAAAATCCTGGCTTACATGATCGTAAGCCTTTTCCATATCCAATTTAATAAGAATCCCAGCTTTCCCCACCTTCAACCTACTCTCCAAACATTCATTAGCAATTAATACAGAATCTAAGATCTGCCTTCCTCTCACAAATGGATTTTGAGATGGTGAAATAATCCTCTCCATCACCCTACTCAAACGATTTGCCAGCACCTTAGAGATAATTTTATAAATACCATTCACCAGACTAATAGGCCTAAAATCTCTTATCTCCACAGCCCCTGCCTTCTTCGGAATAAGAGCAATGAAAGTAGCATTCAAACTCTTCTCAAACCTCCTATACGAATGAAACTCAACAAACACCTTCATGATATCATCTCTAACAACGTTTCAGCAATCTTGAAAAAAAGCCAAAGTGAACCCATCCGGACCCGGAGCCTTATCCTTATCCATACCCTTTACCACATCTAGAATTTAATGTTCTTCAAACTCTCTTTCCAACCACACAGCATCCAACTGCTCTATAGAATTAAAAGCAAGACTGTCCAATTTTGGTCTCCAAGAAAAATTTTCTGAAAACAGCTGCTCATAAAAATTCACAATGTGGGCCTTAACATCTTCTTGATCCGTAATCAACCTATCCCCATCACGAAGGACCTCAATCGCATTATTTCTTCTATGAGAGTTTGCCATTTGATGAAAAAATTTAGAACACCTATCCCCCTCCTTCAGCCACAACACCCTCGATTTTTGCCTCCATGAAATCTCTTCCATCAAGGCTAAATTTTCCAGTTCAGAAACCACCCCTAATTTTCTGGTTCTTTCCTCTTCCGATAACAACCATTTCACCTCCTTTTCTTCCAAAAATTACTTCTCCTCTATAAGCCGCTTCCTCTTGGTATCCAACAACCCAAACTCCTCTTTATTCCATCTCACCAAGTCTTTCTTAAGATATTTCAACTTCCTAGCCAGAACAAAGCTAGGAGTGCCAGTAACATTATAGGAATTCCACCAGCCTCTAACCTTTTCCCCAAAACCTTCGACCTTAAGCCACATGTTCTCAAATTTAAAATAACTTCTTCTACTTGCAATACCACCACAATCCAACATAATGGGAGAGTGATCGGAACACAGTCTCGGCAAAATTTTCTGCATTAAACCCGAAAAGTGAGCTTCCCAAGAAGACGAGACCAGAAACCTATCCAATCTAGAAGAAGATCTGCCATTAGACCAAGAATAATCTCCTCCCACCAAAGGCAAATCTATCAAATTTAAATCAAAAATTAAATCTGAAAAATTATAGCACTTGAAAAATATGAGTCCCCCGACCTCTCATTAGGAAACCGAGTAAGATTAAAGTCCCCACCAAAACACCAAGGTATGTTCCACCAACTACACACACCCGACATTTCTTCCCATAAATGAATCCTCCTACTATCCACATTAGGGCCATAAACCCCAGCAAACGCCCACTCAAACCCATCCTCAATATTCTTAAAATGACATGCCACCAAGAATTCCCCCACAAAATGATCCACCCGCTCCTTCGCCCTCCTATTCCACAATATAATGATTCCACCCGAGGCCCCATTAGAGACCAGCTCTACCCAACCCACACTACTACAGTTCCACAAACTCTGAACTATGGTTTTATTCACAAATTTCAGCTTGTTTCTTGAAGGCAAATAACATCATCCTTCCATTGACGCAGCCAATATTTCACCCTTAAACGCTTCCTATAATCATTTAAACCCCGAACATTCCAAGAAATGATTTTGGGTTTCATGACAAACCAGTGACATCCCTTTCCTTACCTTTTTCCCTCCAAACACTCCCATCCTTAGACTTATAGGTGATAGAACACTCCAACCTTTTAAGTTCCCTCTCCTTTTTTGCAGCAGATTTAGCCAAATCAGGTTGACCCGCTTCAATAGCAATTAAAAGAGCGCTGAACTGTTCATCATAACTGTTACAAGAAATCCCCACAACATCTCTGATCTCTTCAACCTTCCTCAGAACCCAATCAGAAGAGTTACAAGGCCATTCAAGGCCTGGATTCAAATAACTCAAAGGGACAGGGTCACCATTCTCATCAGATCCTACAATCTCCCCTGACTCACACGAAACAGTGTCTTCCCCTCCCCCCAACGCCACCTGTAAATCAGAATTATTTAGAAGAGTACAAGGCACCACTTCCACAGAAGAAACAAATCCCTTTGCCCCATCACAACACTCCTCCAAAACCCTAGCCCTAGCATCGCCAGCCAAATCCTCCCTTGACTACACACCAACCTCCAACCCACCCTGCAAGGGCAAGCACATTGACGGGAAACAACTAGAAGACCCCCCACCTCCATCAACCCCTTCTGTGAAGACCCAGATAGAATCGAACCCAAATCCTCCCTTGACTGAGCACACACCGTCTTCTCAGCAGAAAAATACCCCTCTTCACTGTTCACAGCCGTCGATCTTGACAACTCCACAGTCCCAGTCGGTTCACACCTAACCGGCGATTTTTTCTGTGATGATGGACCAAGACTCTGACCATCGCAGTTCACCGTAGCCATAGAAGGAAGCCCAGAGGCTATCGGGCGACTGCATTCAATAAGCCTAACTCCTGTTGTATTGTTCACCGCCGCAGAACTCGCCACCATAAAGGTCCCCGACGGTTTCGCACCTTGCTGGCGACCCATGCTGAGGTGGTGGGCCAGACTTCTGCACTGGGGAAGCCACCGTAACTGAAGGGCGAAGCCTAGGCCCAATCTGCCGATAGACCACCACGCTAGGCTTTCCACCTGGGCCTCGAATAGGCCCAAACACCTTGCTTCCATTAGGCTTATCTGACTTAGGCCCACACTTCATATTACTCAAGCCCATCAAGAGACCCAAACCCTCATCAATTGAAATTAATAAGGAACCAATTTTATCTTTCCAACCCATTAATTCCGCCCGTATATGCCAGAGAGACCCCTCAACTTCCCCCACTTTTTTCCACATCTCGGGACTCCAATCGTCACCCTGTACTGAAGAGGTCCTATGACAGTTCGTCTCCTTCAAGCTCACCTTCTTAAATCTTCCTGAAGATTCAACTAATTCACACCTATTTTTGAAACCAACATCAACATCTACAGGTTTCATCACAGCAGCTAAGTAAGAAGTTTCTCTGGAACTTTTCTCCTTCTCATCTCCAAAAGAACCTCTGTTTTCTAGAACAAAAACAGAGGGTCTAGACCCAACGATCTCACACGCCTTCTTCACGAAACTAGACCAGCCGCTACCATTTCTCCCTTCAGGAACTACAATAATTCCTTTCCCCTTACCCTCACCCAGCTCAATCATTTTAACAAATTTTCCAAAAGAATCATGAGAAAGTTGAATAAGGAAAACTCTATTACCTTCCCTTCTAGTCTGGAAAAAAGCTTTTTTACCCAAATAACTCAGACATTCCTCAATCACCTTAGCCATCCAAACCATTGCTTCACCATTAAGGTAAAGAACCTTAATAAATTTCCTACACTTTTCAACAATACTAAAAATATTGCCTCCCTTCCTTCTAAACACAAACGATTTAGCTTCCACCCCAAAACTACACTCCATCGAAATCACCTCCTAACACACCACTCAGGACCCAAGAAAGACAATCGACAAAAAGCGAAAGAAGAAAGGAAATAACTATGTTTAGAGAAAAAAGGAATCAACGATTATTTCCGGTGAGAAGCGCCGGAAATATGAACAGAGAAAACATGAGAGAGAGTCCCAATATTTTTTATCTCCCCCCAAAAAGTAAAACCTCCAAATTCAATGCTTCTACCCTAAATGAAAATCTCAAACATATATGTCTACATACATGTATATAGGTGTGTGCATGTGAGGAGAATTTGTGCATGCATGGGTAAGTGATTTTTTTGGGGGTGAAAATTTTCTTGTGAAGCATGCGTGACCCCTATACGCTATAACTGTTGGTTTATTTTGGCTTCTATTCTCAATATTTTTTTTATTGGCACTGGGTGTCTGGGAACAGCATCCCGACTAATCTTGGGGGTGCGTAGGCCCCCGGCAAGTAGTTTCCCTCAAGTGTACCTTAGGTAATTCAAGGAAAAAATCCCACAGTTTGATGGTCCCTAGAGATTGTTTGCACCCAGTGGGATTCGAAACTTGGACCTTGGAGGGAGCATACCATCAAGACCAAGGCCTTTACCACTTGAGCCAACCCATAGGGGTTATTCTAACTATTTTTTCCTCATACATTCATCATCTTTATGCTTATTTTACTTATGTTTATTGAGCTTTTATTTGTTTTTACAGAAACTTTGGAGCTTAGATTATGCCATTCAATAATCTCCACCCACACACCTCATCAAATGAATTTCATCACTATGCTCCACCATTCCATCAGACCAGAATCTTTCTTTTAACTGGTGCATGGTTTCCACACACTGGCGCATGTGGTTACCATGCACGGCCTTGCTTCGCTCCATTGCAATTTGTATTCCTTTTTTGTCTTACTCCAAGAGCTGTGGTCTTCTTCTATATTGTGTTAGAAATCATGTATGTAGTGACACATTTGTGGCGCCATGCCAAGGAATATGAGACCGACTAAAACTAATTAAAAGGCATTTTTTGATTTATTTCATTATCTTTTGCTATATATTAGCATACTTGCTATATTTGTTGAGGTTTTCCACTCGATGTTCATTACATTTTTTATTAATAAAATTATCATAATATCCATAAAAAGAAAAAAAAAAGGAAATTGACAAATGAATTTGACTATTCTAAATCCATGTATATTGCCCACTTTAACCCCTTGGGGTTGGCTTAAGTGGTAAATGCTTTGGTCTTGGTGGTATGATCTCTCAAAGATTCAAGGTTCGAATCCCACTGCGTGCAAACAATCTTTAGGGTCCATCGGGCTAGGGATTTTCCCCTTGAATTACCCTAGGTGCATTTGCGGGAAACTCTTTGCCGAGGGCCTGTGCACCCCTGGGATTAGTTAGGACATTGTTCCAGGACACCCGGTGCCAATTAAAAATATATATGTGTGTGTATATATATATATATTGCCCGCTTTGCCAACCCATTTGTCCACAACCTAAAACCTTATTTGTCCAGACTCCAAGAACCCTCTTTTCCTCTCTACCCCAAGACAAAGACGAGGTTGAAAGCTCCGATTCTTAAGAGTCTGTCCGGGTATACCCTCTGTCTCTGCCTCTCTTTTTCTTTTTCCTGAGCATCTCTCTCGCTGTCTCTGTTTCTGGGTGGCAAATGTTCTCTGAGACTTGGTTTGTAGGTTAGAGAAAATCGGGTTTGTATGTTGCTAGTAAGGTTCTTAATTCTAAAAACTTGAATAAACATACTTATGTACGTTTACAACTCTACGCATTAATAATCACTTAGGAGTTGGATGGTGCTTTTTAAGGCTCTTTAAGGTCAAATGGATTTTTTGGATGTCATTTTTTTAATTACGCTTTGCCATATATTGCTCAAAAATAGTATATGGATTCAGAAATGTTGCTCAATGAGATTACATGTAATATTTTTTCATAAATGTAGATTTTTGTGGATGATTGCTAATAATAACCTCCCATCCAAAACTTATCAGTGAAGCAATGACGTTGTCGGAAGAGGAAATCACTAGGCTTTTCAGGATCCGAAGAACAGTAATGCAAATGCTGAAGGACAGGGGTTATTTTGTTGGGGACTTTGAGATTGACATGACCAAAGAGCAGTTCAAGGATAAATATGGTGAGAGCATGAAAAGGGAAGACCTTGTTATCAATAAAGCCAAGAGAAATGATAGCTCTGATCAGGTACTTATTCGATTAATTGTCTTTGTTATTTGATGGTCACTTACTATGATTCTTCTTGATGCCTTTGAGTGAGTTTTGATGAGGGGTGGGAAGGTGGAAGAAAGGAATAATGTGGACAATTCAAACAGGAGGAGAGGAAAAGGAGAGCAATACTCAACCTGGTATCTACAATCTAAAGTGGATAATGATTTACAATTTTTCAATCCCACTCCTATGTGTACTACATCGAGCATGAACTCCTATACAACTTCCATTTATATGAAGGAAAACTCCTATGATTTTCAACACTAGGTATAACGAACTAGGTAGTAATTTATTCATAAAATACAACTTACTAAGAGAATAGTATTTATACTACGCATGAACTTAGGTAGCTTAATTCAACCTCCAATCTTAGTCTAGGAAACTTGTAGTCTTCAATATAGCCGCCCAAGCATCAAACGTGACATGAATTGCCCATCTGCACAGCATCATTTTTTCTATTGCAGTAGCTTTAGTCTCTTTCTGATGTCATAAACGTAGATGTGATTGACAGACTGCTTCCTTTCACCCTTTTGTCATTTGTTAAGCACACTTCGATCTGGTATTGATGGTTAAGCACAACGGAATATTTTATAATAGGTTGAAGGGGCTGGGGTAGTTTTCCTATTTCCGATGGCACATGGTGCAATCAAAAGTTCAGAGGGTGGATGATGTGATATGTGTAAGAGTTGTGGCTATAATGTGTTTTATTGTTGAATATAAATGGTTTCTGGTTAGGAATGATTCTGTGGACCTTTTTATAACCAGGAAGCAAACAATTCCAGATATGAGTGCGCCATATGCTACAATGTCAACTTGGTCAAACATTTTCTTGTTATATTCTGTGTTTGCTAGATTTCCAATTGCCATTTTGATCCGTTTTGGTATGGCCGGTTGATGTTTCAATCTTGTTTTTTTAGTCTTGTGTAGCTGGTTGAGGTTTAGAGAAGTAGAGCTAGATCAATTTGTATGATTTATCTGTCCTATGTGCGTAGTTTCTTTATATATGTTTTGAATATATACTTGAGTGCTTAGATGCTTCTCATGTATTCTTTGCTGCGTTCTTTTGTTTGTCTTATTGCTTGTTTCTTGGGTGCCAGATCTATATTTTCTTCCCTGATGAGCAAAAGGTTGGTGTAAAGACAATGAAGACTTATTCCCAGCGCATGAAGTCAGAGAATGTTTTCAGGGCAATCTTGGTGGTTCAACAAAATTTGACTCCCTTTGCTCGGAGCTCTATAAGTGAGATTTCAACAAAATTCCACCTTGAGGTTTTCCAGGTGAAAGTGCTTGCTTTGATGATGTTTTAACGACAGAACTGCAGCTGTCAATTTTTAACTAGCATCTTGCATATATGTTGTTTTCTTACTCAAGAAAGTTTGGTATTCATAAACTTGTTTTCTTACTCAAGGCATCTCCAAAAGGCCTTTGAGGTCCTGATCATATATGTACTTAAAGTGAACATGGCAAGCTTACTAATTTGATTGCTCTTATAACTTGATTGTTGAAGAAATTTTGGCCAAACATAGGCCATAGTCTTCATTGTCATATTTTCTTTTCTTTTACACTGATCCATTATCAGCATCATTGTTATTATTAATCTGAAGAGGTGGCTTTATTCTAAAAGTGAGTATGTTTAGAGATCTTCATGACACATGAACTGTTGCCTTTTATATCTATGAGGTGTTACTTGGTGGCATTTGATTTGCTTGCTACCTGTGGCACATTTCCAAGCTCGGTGTAAATATTCCTCTGATTCTTATTTCATTTTGTGTTTTACTATGCAGTCTGCAATTATTGGCATTCATCATGAACTTAGTGGAAGATAGTTTGCTAATAAGCCTCTTTATACAGGAGGCAGAGTTGTTGATAAACATTAAAGATCATGTTCTTGTTCCTGAGCATCAGGTGCTTACAAATGAGGAGAAGAAAACTTTGCTGGAGAGATACACTGTGAAAGAAACACAGGTCAGTATATGTTGGCATTGCATTTATAAGTTGCAGATATTTGGAAATGATGGGTGTATCATTGTTAGAAATCTTGTTTGTTTGACATGGCTATTATTGCATAAAATTAGTTTTTGAGCATCAATTTTGTGCTAGAAATTGGTTAGTCTGCAACCATATTAGTTTGAAATACAGTGTTGCTTTGGAATCCTAGGTTCAGAACAGAGCCAATTATTTTAAATTCAAGTTTTGGTTCTCTGGGCATGTAAGTTCCTACCAAGTCAGATTCACTCTGGTTGTTTGCAGTGTTCTCTATGCATGGTACCACTGGGTATGATCAATCTCTATACCCAAAATTTAGAAATCTCCCGAATTCTACTCCAAGAAGTAAACGTAACAAAACCAAGTTATGAACTAGTTTCTCCAAGTTATGAACTAGTATCTAGGACGGACGATTTGATGTGCATATTTTGAGGCATGTTGACAATACGTATGCATGGTTTTTGGTTAAAGGCTACTTGTGGATCCTGCTACCAAAACTTTAGCTCTAATCTATTACAATTACTAATGCATGCAAGCCAACATTCTTGGGGAAAGATTGGTGAATTGCTTGAGAAACACATTGGGATTGGGATACCTGTCTTATGAAAATGTATAATACTGTTTCTGTTGCAAATCTGATCACATTCTGATATTTGTGGTCTATGTTATGTCTGGATTGAATTCAGCTGCCTCGTATGCAAGTGACCGATCCCGTTGCGAGATATTATGGGCTGAAGCGGGGACAAGTTGTGAAGATTATCCGACCAAGTGAAACAGCTGGTCGATATGTCACTTACCGATATGTTGTGTAAATATTTTTGACAACTTTGGCAACTGCTTAGGAAAGGGTTCGAAACTGTACTCGAGTTTTGCCTTAGTTAAAACGGCTGGATCACTTGATAGTTGGTAGTATGTGGTGGGTAGGATGTAATTCAGTTGGTATTTTCAAGCATCTTAAATTATTGGACTTTTGTATGCTTGTTTTTAATTTTTTTTTTCAATTTTATTATTTGTGTTAAATTTACTAAGTGGATTTAAAGAAATCCATTAATTGTTTCGAATATAATTTATAAATGATTTATTTAGATTTTAATGTAACAAATGTTGATGTGTCAATTGAAATGCTCCTAATAAATTAAAGTTAGTAAACATATTCAAATACTAGAGACTAGTAGCACATTTTATTGGGAGCTAATTTACTTGCCATGAACATTGCGGTTCCAAATATATGGCCATTGCCTTGGAAAGCAATAAGCAGCTACGAACAAAAGAATTTATTTTTTACCATTAATAAATAATTTATGGATACAAATATCGGAATCGGAAGTACAAGTTAAAGGCAAATATCGGTGGAGTTGGAAGTCGGAATCGGTTAAAAAACAACTTTGACTCCTAAAAATAAAAAATATAAAAGGAAAAATATTGGGAGCAGTAACTATTGGGAGCAGTCACTTTTGCATACTCTACGTGACATCATCTAAGTCACACATCTCCTAAATTCGAAATTGGACCGAGAGAGAGCGGAGATGAGGGAGAGAGCTGATGAGAGAGACTGAGATGAGAGAGAGAGAGCAGGCGAGAGAGAGATCTGATGAGGGAGAGAGTCGAGGAGAGAGAGACGATGAGAGAGATCTGATGAGAGAGAGAGAGCTGATGAGAGATGATGAGAGAGAGAGAGGAAGAGAGAGAGAGGGGTAGAAGCCAGAACTTTCTAGTACATTTTGCACCAAAAAAAAAAAATAAAAGAACAGAAGCTATGTGTTCAATGTGTGCATAGCTTGAATGCTCTGTAGCAATTTTTGCACGACCTAAAGAAATTTGCATTTTACCATTATTTAGGTTTTTTCTTCCCACTTCAGTCTGCCAGCATATTTTCAGTCTCTCTCTCTCTCTCTCTCTCTCTCGTTTCCCTGCTTGTCCCTGTGCGGGTGTTTCGTCGGAGGATTCTTCTCCACCCGAAATATGAAGCTGAAGCAACTAGAAGGCCTCCTTGGTGAGCTTCAACAGTTCTCCAACCCAAAGGTCTCTCTCTCTCTCTCTCTCCCCTCTCTCTGAAACACGAACAGAGCGCTGTATCTCAATCGCTTGTGATAATCCCTTGTGAATTTCCCCGTTGTAGAAGGAGCTGGAGCAATACCCTACTGGACCGCACATTGCCTCTCGCATGCTCTTCACTGTATCATTCTCTCCCCCTGCCTTTTCCCTTTTAACTGTTCTAAAAATGTCAGTAGCTCATTGTTCCTTCGCTATCTTCCTCTACTTTTCTTCAGACTCTGCGTCTAACAATTCCTTGTTCTTTTTCTAATCTGGGTCTTTGTCGATAATGCTTATTTGCTTTTGAAGTAAAAGCTATTTCACAATCGATTGGCAAAAGTAACTTTCAAGTTCTAAAATAGAAATTGAAGGAAAAAACTGATTTTCATATGCATTTGTTTGTTGTATAATTCAATATGGCTCCACGTTGTTATCGTATTTTCTGCCTTTTATTTTTGCTTTGGCTTGTAAAATGATTGAAACATATCAGGCCGAGAATTCTTTTGAGGATGTGAGCAACAAGGTAGTGGCTGATTTCGGTTGTGGCTGTGGTACATTAGGTGCTGCAGCAGCTCTCTTGGGTGCGGAGTGAGTAGCCTTATCCCTTCTTTTTGTTTTTCCCTTCTTCAATTCATTTTGGTTGCTGAGGTTTTGCTGTGATTTAAGGAATGCATTCGTAAATGAATATTATATAGCCAATATTTATGGTTGGATTTTCTCATCCTTTTTAACCATTCCTTATAAAAAAAACCTTTTTAACCATTCCTTATAAAAAAACGATTTTTAACCATTCGGTTATCTCTCTATAGTATCTTGGGCTATATGTTCTATTAATCAAGACCCCATTTGCTCTTTTGTTACCACCAGAATGAGACATTGTTTCACCTCTTCTGGTTGTCTTCACAATCCACTTAAGTTGAATGAAATTTGAAATCATAGGGAACTTTGACACTATTAAAATTGATGCAAATGCTATTGGTCTTCCGGATGATGGTTTTTCCATTTGTGTGGATTTGTACTGCTCTGAACTTCTTTTGCTTTGAATAGACATGTTATGGGCATCGACATCGATTCACAATCTCTTGAATTAGCATCCCTAAATGCAGAGGATCTTGAGGTATCTTCATTTTCTTGTTTTTGATTGGTTGTGATGTTAATAGGTTTTGTTTTCTTGACGTGTTTCTTCATGGAATAAGAGATGCAAGAATGGAAAGGGCTCATCCCACTATTTTGTTTTATTTATAGCTGTTTATCTTCAAATCAGTCTTTTTGTTGTGTCTCTACTTCTGTAACCGCTTATCAATGAGATTATTAACTCCTTAATTAGATATGTTTTGCACTAGTGGTTATTCAACTAATGGATTGTTGCTTCGATAATATTTTGAACCTGCAGCTGGACATTAATTTTATTCAGTCCGACATCAAGAACTTAGGATGGAGAGGTAACAATTTTCTGAACAGAAAATTGAAGCTAAATGTGATGGTTAGCACTTATAATTTGCTAAAATTCTTCCTGCAGGATGCAACAATAATGTAGTGAAATATATTCTTTTCTATTTTTATGTAAATTCAGTTGGCATTTGCTCTTGCTGGAAACAACTAGTTTCCATAGTTTGAAGTCTAGTAGGTTTGCAACAAAATAGTTTCAGTCACCTAGAGTGCCTTTGTTTTATTTATAGTGCTGCAACTCCACATAGTATTTCGTTGGATTCCATATAGAATTCCATGATTTCAAGTATAAGGAACTGGTCCTGTAGAACTTTTGCTATAAGCTTCTGCCTGCAGAAACATTGCTGGACTAGTTTGGGAGAGAAAGGTTTACTTATAAAAAAAAATAGTTTGGGAGAGAACAGTGTGGCCTGTCATTGGTGGCACCATGCATAGTTTATTTTTCTACTAGAGTTCAGGATGGAGACGTGTTGAGAATTGTTTTTATGTTCTCAAGAGGCTCTGTAGGTAGTTATTTATTGGCCGGGTTATGCACTGGAAAGCTAGTGTTACTCTCTCTCTCTTTCTGGGTTGGGGGGAGATGTAATTAATAAAGTTGTAAAAAAAGTGGCGACATTGAAAAATAGTTTAATTGCTGAATAATACATTTTTAGCTCATTACGATCCCATAGAAGAGGACTCACTCTATCTAGGCCTAGCAAAGGAAGAGAGAACTATGTCTATTGAGCCAGAGCTACTGGAGCAAGGGAGCAACTGTGACCAGCCCTCTGATTAGGAAGCTGAAAGACTTGGGGACTTAGCTTGGATCAGCATTCCACCCTCTGAGAATGAAACAATGAAAAAATATAATTTAGTTTAAAAATAATACATTTTAAAATAATACAAAATATTATAGTGTTTTCTTGAATTGTTTGTTCCTCTTATTTTCTTGATTATTTAGGTCAAATTGTTGATACTGTTGTAATGAATCCTCCATTTGGGACCCGGAAGAAGGGCGCTGATATGGATTTTCTGTGTGTGGCTCTGAAGGTAAATATCATGAATGATCCCTCCATTTTTTTGTTTGAAATGCATCTGAGCAATATATGTTCTGTATATTGCTTGTTCTGTCAGGTTGCTTCTCAAGCAGTTTATTCCTTGCATAAGACCTCAACAAGAGATGTGAGTAATATCTTTTGTGATTCCAGCTATTTGATTTAGTGCTCAACATCATTTTCCAACATGACATGGTTGATTGGGCTTTATTTATCCTCTCCTAAATTGTGTTTGATTGAAGATAGTAGTGTAATCATCCAGTTAATTAATGTGCTATTAGAGAAGCATTTCCTGTATTAGATACTTGGAGGGGGTGGAGACGATTTCTGATGTTGGCGTATGTGTATACCATAAGGTAGCCAGTTATAAGGAAAGGATAATTCTCTATAGTGAATTATTGCTACATACTTCAAATATGTTTTTACTTGTAATTTCTTAACCTTTTGCAGCCTGCATCTGACTCTTTTAGAAAAGAACTACTACAACTGAACCTCAAAACCCTATAATCAACTGTATAATCAGTCCCTTAAACGTCTCTATGAAAATATTTTAGACCATATAATGTGGATCGGGTATTATGTAGTGGCATCACTTCTCTTTTGTCATTGCAGCATATCAAAAGGGTAGCCTTGCGGGACTTAAACGCTAGCAGTGCTGAGGTTTTATGTGAGGTGGGTGAAGATGGCTTTGTTTAGTGATAACTGGATGATGTTTCCACTAATTATGTTGCAAATTGTTATAACCTTATTTTCTACCAAACCGTTCTATACTACGAATACATTTTATTACTGTATATCATTCTTTGTCATGCCAGTGTGATGGGTAAGAATGAGTTGGTGCGGATGTGATATTTTTGTTATGTTTTCTTTCTTTCAGCTCCGGTTTGATGTACCACAGCTATACAAATTTCATAAGAAAAAGGAAGTAGACATTGCTGTCGATCTCTGGCGATTTGTGCCCAAAGGTAATCAAGGAAAGGGCACCTAGCATCATATCAAATCAGGCACAAGTTAGATCATAGCGAATGAATATGTATGTAACATAGATGCTGCAATGTGTCAATTTTATCCTTTCAATTTTATTGAGTTTCTTTAGATACATGTATTGTGAAACAAATTAAATAAAATCATTTATAGTTTTATATCCCTCGGCTCCTAAGTTTGTTAGAGATTGTATTACCAAATTTATACTGTCCCTTGAGAATTTCGGGAAATTAATTTAGTAGTTTTTCTAAAACGGCTATGCTCAAGTTTACCACTCACTACTCAGACCTTTCTTCTCTAAGTTTAATTGAGACATATCATCTCAGGGAAGAGGTTTATTCAAACTAAGTATCATTACATGTATAAAAAAGATCCTAATTTGTGGGGAACAAGATTGGCCATAATTCATAAAATGCGTTCACAGAATTCTATATGCAGCTTTCAAGCTGCAGAGAATACATTAGAAACATCACTCATCTAATCTCAAAATATAAATGCCTAAAGTAGCTTTGATAACATAACATACAACACATTGGTTGTTGCCTGCTGCATATGTAAACTGATTTCAGGACAAAAAGAATTAGATCACTCTCATCTTCAATTAGATCACCCTCTTCCAACCTCCATATCCTTGTAGCTGCCACCAAACCATGTTCCATGGGCTTCCTCACATCTTTGCTTCATGCTGAAGTAGGTGTGTTTTTATTATCCCTCTGATGCTTCAGTTCCTGTTTTTGCATTTTCGACTGTTTCCCCAAAGGTGAACAGGAAAAACCTCCTAACTTTAATGTTCTCCCTAATTGCAGCTACAGATTGTTTTTACCAAGTCCTTCAGCAAAGTGCTATCATTCTTAATGAAAAGGCTGCTCTAAAAGAGCCATCTCTCCAAGCCTTTTTGATATCCTCCCCTCAACAATTCTGTTCTCGGGTTTTCATAAGATGTCCTCTCTCTGCATCTCAAGCTCTTTTTCCTTGATCACATGAATGCTCTCAGGAATATCCTCAATGGATACGAATTGCATAAGTGGGCTGGTCACAACTTGCATTGCCAGATCATCAACCAGCTCCTTGAAATTCTCACACCCACAAAGTCAATCTCGCAGTTTACTTCAATTAGCACTCCTATGCGGGAATCATGAATGTTGGGCCTCGCTTACTTTCACAAAATTTTTCAATTCATCTCATCTAATTATTATAACTTTATCAAATTCTTACATAATAAAATAAAAAATTTAACTTTTTCAAATCTCAAAATAAAAATAATATTAAAAAAAATATTTTCTAATAATATTTTATTCAACTTTCATCTCATCTCATCTAATTTAATTCTTCCTTCGGCTAAAGGCCAGCTGGATTTCGTGTCAGCAGTTGAAAGACCCTTCTTTCTAAGGTACTCCTGTGCCTTCTCAATATCCCCTCCAGTTTCAAAAAGAGCTTTCTTGCAGTCCATCATCCCTGCTCCAGTTTCTTCTCGTAGCTGTGTACCCATTGCGGCAGACACTGTTACTGTTGGTGGCCTGCCATAGGAAATAGAACGAATTTAACATTCGTAAGGGAAATAAGAAAATGTCTACCCTCTTTTCAAGTGAACTCTGAAAAAGAAACAATATATATTTGTTGGGCCATTAAGCTACTTCAAGAAGGACGAATTTCCATTTTGTGAAAAGAAACATGCTGATGTATGGGAAGAGTGAATAAAAAGGTTCGTCACACCAGATAATTTTTAACAAAAATGCTGACCCATAAAGATCTATATAACTGAGGAATTTTCCAACGATCGTGAACAGCATTGATTGCTCCAGATATTTTATTAAACATTTGCTGACACTATGAATAAGAACTCATGCGAGAATTATTTGGTTCTTTTTCAATAATGGTAGTCTTGTGCCATAGCATTGGCGATCTTCAACTCATAAAACATCAACTTCTTTGCACTGTGCCGTGTTTTGGTTCAAAATTTCATAGTAGTTTATCTAATTTTCTTCTGGAACATCTTCTCTTACGAGATACTGCACTTGAGAGCATGCAGCCACTTGCATGGCTAGTTCATCAGCCAGCTCCTTAAAAATGTCACCTCGGGAAAATCTGTCTCCCAGTTCACCTCTATCAAGACACCAATCCTGCTATCATGGATATATGACCCTATCCTTCCTTCAGCAGTGGCTCTGCTTGCTTTCTCTTCTGCACTTGCTAAGCCTTTCTTTCTAAGGAACTTATGGGCTTTAACAACGTCCCGTCCAGTCTTTGAGAGATCTTTCTTGAAATCCATCATTCCAGCTCCTGTTTCTTGTAGAGGTTCAGCATGCAGAAGGAAGGAATGTTTTGTATTTCTCATTAATTGAATAGCTGTGTACAAGTCATATATATATACAAGAGATCCTAACAACCTTCACCCATTTTTGAGATGAGAATATTCTCAAACAGTTGGTGTGCATTATAATCCATTGCACATTACACAAAGTTTGTTACATAATGTCTGCCATAATACTACAACCGTACCCAGAGGGTAGGCACCAACCTAGTCTAAGTAATTCCAGAAGATTCTAGAGTAGCATCTGAGGTGGTGGAGTGTTGCTGAGTCATTCGAGGAGTGGAAGATAATGTAGACTGCTCAATACGCCCCTGCGAGCCGAACAGTGTATCAATGACAGTGAGGCTCATTCGCAATGAATGAAACTGAGAGGAGACAAGTGGCTTGGTAAGGATGTCGGCCAATTGATCTTTTGATGGAAGGAAGGCAACTTGAAGTGTTTCGGCGTGACCCTATCACGCATGAAATGGAAATCAATTTCCATGTGTTTCATGCGGGAATGGAGAACGAGATTGACTGATAAGTAAGTGGCACCAAGGTTGGCACACCAGAGAATTGGTGATTTTGGAAGAAAAATGCATAATTCTTTAAGAAGAGATTGGACCCAAAGTAACTCAGTTGTGGCATTAGCAAGGCCTTATATTCGGCCTTTGTGGTGGAGCGAGCAACAGTGTGTTGCTTGCGAGAGCTCCATGACACCAGGTTTCGACCAAGAAAAATACAAAAGCCACCGGTAGAGTGGTGGTCATCTGGGCAACCTGCCCAATCGGCATCAGAAAATGCTTGAAGCTGAAGAGAAGAGGATTTGTGAATAAGGAGACCAAAATCTAAGGTTTGTTTGAGGTACCGAAGTAATCGGTTAACAGCTTGCCAATGAGAGTTTTTTGGATTGTGCATGAATTGAGAAATTTTGTTGATTGCAAAGGCAAGATCAGGTCGAGTTAAAGACAAATATTGTAGACTCCCCACAACACTACGATAGAGAGTTGGATCAGAGAAGGAAGGAGTATCGGAAAGTGAGAGGCAAGTGGAGGCAGCCATTGGAGAGGTGACGCCATTGGCAGATAACATGTTCGTGCGAGAGAGAATATCACGAATGTATTTTGGCTGTGAGAGGTGGGTTCCATCTGGTAAATAAGAAATTTCAAGACCAAGGAAGTAGGATAATTTACCTAAATCCTTGATGGGAAAAACAGAACCAAGGAAATGAATGAGATGATCAATTTGGGAAGAATGGGAGTTGGTGACAATAATGTCATCCACATAGACTAGCACATAAATCATAACAGAATGAGAGAAATAAACAAACAAAGAGGGATCGGCTTTAGAGGGAAGAAAACCATATTCATAGAGTCGAGAGCTAAGCTGTGCAAACCATACACGGGGAGAGGCCATAAATGGCCTTTTGCAAGCGACATACATAGTTAGGATGTTCAGGGTGAACAAAACCAAAAGGTTGTGACATGTACACAGTTTCAATGAGATCTCCATAGAGAAAGGCGTTCTGAATATCAAGTTGGCGAATGGGCCAACCATGAGAGACGACGAGAGAGAGAACTAACCGAATCATGGTGGGTTTGACTACAGGACTAAAAGTCTTGGAGTAGTCAATACCCTATTGTTGATGAAAGCCTTTGGCGATGAGACATGCCTTGTGCCGTTCAGTAGTTTCGTCGGTGCGATGCTTTTTGCAAAAAACTCACCTTTAACCAACAACGTTAGAGGAAGGGGAAGGGGGAACAAGAGTCCATGTTTGACTTTGAATTAGGGCTTGAAACTCACTGTTCATGGCATTTCGCCACTCAGGGAAGCGGGAAGCAATGGTATAGGAAGTGGGTTCTTCGGGATCTCAATGGAGGAACTGAGGCAGTGGTGAGGTGGAGGATAGAGAATTTGACCATCAGAAGATTTTTTGGGGCGAGAGGAGTTGGTCTTGGATCTAGTAACAATAGGAGATCAGGGAGGGATTGATGGTGGATTAGAGGTCGAATCAGGTAAAAAGGGGTGAGATGTCGGGGTTGGTGATGCAGGTACATACGTCGGGGTTAAGGTTGAAGAAGGAGATGGAGATATAGAGGATGGGCTGGATGTGATAAGTGGACTGGGATTTGAAGTTGGGCTATTCGGTGTAAAAGAAGAATATGGGCCCAAATGGATGTAGAGGAAATAGGTAAGATGGTGTGTGTGGGTTGAGAGTTTGTAGGGCCCGAGATTGATGATGAAGCATAAGGGAATGAATCTTCATTAAAAAGTACGTCACGGGAGATGTACATTCTGTTTGATGGTAGATGAAGACATTTATAACCTTTGTGAGTAAGACTATAACCAAGAAAAAAGCAAGGGAGTGAACGAAAATTGATTTTGTGATTATTATAGGGCCGAAGGTTGGGCCAACACTCGAATCCAAACACTTTAAGAAAATAGTAATTGGGTTCTCTATTATAGAGAAGAAAATGTGGAGATTTATTTTTAAGAGATGGAGAGGGAATAAAGTTAATTAAGTAGGCAATAGTTTGGAATGCATTGGCCCAAAATTTATAGGGAAGAGAAGCCGTTGCTAAAAGAGCAAGGCCCGTTTCAACGATGTGACAATGCTTTCTCTCAACTGCACCATTTTGTTGGTGAGTGTGGAGACAAGAGAGACGGTGAGAAATTCCTTGGGAATTAAGAACACGGGTGAGGGGTCGAAATTCCCCACCCCAATTACTTTGAACACTTTTGATTGTAGTATTGAATAAATGTTCAACATATGGTTGGAAACGAAGAAAGATAGATGTAGCATCACCTTTTGAATCAAGAGGATAAAACCAAGTGTAACGACTATAATCATCAACAAAAGAGATATAATAATGGAAACCATCTTGTGATATATGAGGGATGGACCCCAAACATCTACAAATATTAATTGCAAAGGTTCTAAGGACCGATTAGCAGAGGATTTAAAGGTAATTGCAGACACTTGGCAAGAGGACAAGTAGAACTGAAAAAATCAGGTTGAGATGGGATAAACGGCAAGCACTTGGTGCGCAAAATTTGAGAAACAAGCCAAAGAGTTGGATGACCAAGACGATGATGCCATTGAGCGACAGTGGTCCATTCGCCTAGAAGAGCAACATGGGCTGACTTTGAGGAGGCTGGAGGAGGAAACAGATAGAGGCCATTATGTGTTGGTCCTCGGAGTAACAGACTTCCTGTCCGTTTTTCCTTCACAAGAAAATTAGATTCATGAACTCAAAAAATACAGAGTTATTACCGCAAAATTGTTGGACAGAAACTAGATTCTTGGTGATTTGAGGAACACATAGTAATTTATGAAGGTAACAAATTAGAGGTGGAAGTAGAGATTTGAGAATCACCGATGTGTGTTATTGGGAGTCCAATGCCGTCGTCTACTTGAATTTGTTCAGGACCAAGGTATGGTTCCATAGAGAGATTTAGGTTTTGGAGATTTGAGGTGAGGTGGTTTGTTGCAGCTGAGTCAGGATACCACTGATGATCAGAGAGGGATTGAGAACTGGTGTAGTGAGTAGAGAGAGATTGTAGGGGCTCAAACTAGTAAGCTTGGTCCAAACGATGATAGCATTGCAAGGCGACATGACCAACCTTATTACAAACTTGGTATGTTGGTTTATTAAGTTGCTGTGAAGAGGATTGAGAAGCTTGAGTGAAGCGGCCACCACGAGGGCGACCACCACGGCTACTATTTCGTCCCCCACGATAGATGTTTCGACCACCATGGCTACCACTGTGATTAGTGAATGTGGTAGTGAGATTGACAGAGGGATTTGGAAGAAGACCATGTTGGATGGAGGTGAGGGAGATACGACTTTCAAATGTGAGAAGAAGATTGAATAGTTCAGCTGAACTTATAGGAGTGGATCTTGTAGTAACAGAGACAACAAAGGATTCATAGTCAGAGTTAAGACCATTTAGTAAATAGGAAACGACTTCAGAGTCACGGAGAGGCTCACCAGCCATTGTCATGGTGTCGAAGAGAAAATGGACTTTGCAATAGTCAATCATAGAGAGAGCACCTTTTTTGAGGTTTGTAAGCTGATGATGAATTTGGAAAATTTTAGCCTGAGATTGGGAGGTGAACATCGTTTTAAGAGTAACCCAGAGTTCACGGGAAGTGCGGGAAGCTATGGCTTGGGCAAGGATTGGTTAAGTGAGAGAGGAAAGCAGAGCACTGAGAAGAAGTTGATCAGTGCGATGCCATTGCAGATAGGCCAGATTGGTTTGAGGAGGAGAAGGACCAGATAGAGAGGGAGAGGCAGTAGGAAAAATGGGAGGAGGAGAAGGAGTGGAGCCGTCGATGAAGTGAAAAAGGTCTTGGTCATGGAGGTAGGAAATGATTTGGGCACACTAAAGCAAGTAATTATCAGAACCAAGTTTGATAGAGACAATATGGGAGAAATTACTTGGAAGTTGGAAGGTGGTGGAGTTGGAGGATTCTTTTTTAGAGGATGAGCCTTCGCCGGCCATGAGGAAGGATTGGTAATCAAGGGAGGAAGGGAGAGACGTTAGTCGTGGTTCTGCTTTGATACCATGTAGAGGTTCAGAAGGAAGGAATGTTTTGTATTTCTCATTAATTGAATAGCTGTGTACAATTCGTATATATATACAAGAGATCCTAACAACCTTCACCTATTTCTGAGAATATTCTCAAATAGTTGGTGTGTATTACAATCCATTGCACATTACACAGAGTTTGTTACATAGTGTCTGCCATAATACTACAACTGTACCTAGAGGTAGGCACCAACCTAGTCTAAATAATTCCAGAAGATTCTAGAGTAGCAGCCGAGGTGGTGGAGCATCTTAGACCAGCTGAGGTGGTGGAGCATCCTGAAGGAGCAGCTGAGGTGGTGGAGTGTTGTTGAGTCATTCGAGGAGTGGAAGATAATGTAGGCTGCTCAATATTTCTTCACTCAGTTGCTTGACAAGAGTTGGTGATATACTGATATAGTAGCTACAGTCCATATATAAATAGAAGTTAATAGTGGAAAAGAAAACCGAACGGTAAGAGATTACTACTGCTATGTGAATCATCTATCAAGATAAAATAAATTCAGATTTTTTTTTGGAGCTTGACCACAACTTTTCTTCTCAAGTAAAGTTTGGAGATGGAAAGTTAAAAAAGGTTGAAGGTAAATGTATCATTGCTGTCCACACTAATGGAGGTAGTAGAAAATTTATTCATGATTTCTCTATGTGCCATGTTCATCCCAAAACCTCCTTAGTGTTGGTCAACTACTCAAAAGGGGTTATTCTTTACTATTTGATGATGGTGAATGCACAATATATGATAAGAAAAACAATTTGACTGTGGCCAAGGTAGGCATGTCTCAAAATAATATTTTTCCTTTTAGCATCACATCAAATGAGAAAATGGCATTAAAAAGTGAGAGTGTAGATGAATCTCGTCTTTGTCATCTAAGATATGGTCATTTGAATTATCAAGGCCTTCAATTGTTGAATCAAAGAAATATGACGCTTGGCCTTCCTTCAATACAAAAAAATGACAATATTTGTGAAGGGTGCATTTATGGAAAAATGCATCGCCTTCCATTTTCAAAGACAACTTGGAGAGCTCGTGTTCCTTTAGAGCTCGTGCACTTTGATATATGTGGATCAACTAGAACTCCATCTTTAAATAACAAAAGGTATTTTCTTTTGTTTGTTGATGATTATACAAGGATGATGTGGATCTACTTTCTTGATAAAAAATCAGAACCTTTTTCATTCTTTCTTTAATTTAAAGCTCTGGTACAAAGGCAAAGTGGTTATGAAATGAAGACACTAAGAACAGATCGTGGTGGGGAGTTCATTTATAAGCCATTTATGCAGTATTGCAAAAAATAAAAATAAAATGACATTCAAAGGCAATTGACAGTTCGAAGAACTCCTCAACAAAATGGAGTTGCTGTGCGTAAAAATCGAACAATTGAACAAATGGCTAAGAGTATGCTTAAAGGGAAAGCACTTCCCAATAAACTTTGGGCAGAAGCTGTCAACACAACAATTTACATTCTCAATCACTCTCCAACAAAGGCTATCCATAATAAAACTCCATTTGAACCTTGGAACAAGCAAAAACCATTGGTAGATCAGCTCAAAGTGTTTGGATGCATTGCATATGCTCACATTCACTCTCAAGAAAGAGAGAAGTTTGATGAAAAGGGGGAAAATTTTATTTTTATTGGCTATAGTGATGAATCTAAAGGTTATCGCCTTTTGAATCCTGATACAAACAAGCTGGTAATTTCAAGAGATGTTATTTTTTTTTATTAAATGGTGACTTGGGAGTGGGAAGATAATCTCCAACAGACCACAAATTTCGACCTTCCTTCATTAGAAAAGACTCAGAAAAATACAAGTTATCTGCAAAGTCCAGATTTTGTCCAAACACAAATACATGTTACAACACCATCAAGATCTCCAAGCACATCCTCAACAAGTCCAGATTCATATGATTCAGATAGTCCTCCAAGAAAGGTTCATTCATTGTTAGATGTGTACCAATCTTTTGAATTTGCATTTTTTGCTTGTGAACCACAAACTTTTGAAGATGCTGTAAAAGTATATGTATGGACAAAGGCCATGGATGAGGAAATTGCTAGCATTGAAAGAAATCACACTTGGGAATTAGTGAATCTGCCCAACGGAAGAAATGTGATTGGTTTGAAGTGGATCTATAAAACCAAGTTCAATGAAGAAGGCTCAATTCAAAAGCACAAGGCACGTTTGGTTGCAAAAGGATATGCACAACAACCTGGAGTGGATTTTCATGAAACTTTTGCACTAGTAGTTCGCATGGAAACAATTAGAACTGTTTTGGCTTTAGCTGCACAATTAGAGTTGCAAGTGTTTTAACTTGATGTTAAGTCAGCATTTTTAAATGATGAATTAGAAGAAGAAGTATATGTAGAACAACCAAAGGGCTATGTGAAGAAAGGTGAAGAAAACAAATTGTACCGACTTCGAAAGGCATTATATGGCCTAAAACAAGCTCCAAGAGTATGGAACGGCAAGATTGATAGCTATTTTCGCCAAAAAGGATTTCAAAAAAACAAAAATGAGCCATCATTGTATGTTAAGCATGAAGGTAGTGGAGATTTTCTAGTTGTTTGCTTATATGTTGATGATTTGATCTATATGGGCACAAGTAAGAAGATGGTTGAAGATTTTAAAATAGCTATGATGAAAGAAAATGAGATGACTGATTTGGGATTGATGAGATACTTTCTTGGTATTCAAGCAAGACAAACAAAATGTGAAGTTTTTATTTGTCAAGAAAAGTACATTGAGTACTTGCTGAAAAAATTTCATATGATAGGATGTAAGCCAGTATCTACACCTATGTAACCTAATGAAAAATTGCAGCAAAATGATGAAGCAGAGAAAGTAGATGCAAAGGCTTACAGAAGCTTTGTTGGTTCCTTGATTTATCTCACAAATACTAGGCCAGATATTGTTCATTCTGTTAGTCTTATATCAAGGTTTATGAATCAGCCCAGTAAGTTTCATTATGGAGCAGCAAAAAGAATCCTTCGTTACTTGCAAAGAACATAGAAACTTGGTATTATGTAGAAGAAAGAAATTGACAGCAAACTTGTTGGTTTTACTTACAGTGATTGGGATGGATCACTTGAGGATAGAAAAAGCACATCAGACTACATTTTTTTGTTTGGGTTCAAAAGTTATTGCTAGGAGTTCAAAGAAGCAAAAGACAGTTGCCTTATCCTCAGCAGAAGCTGAATACATTGTAGCAATAGATGCCGCATGTGAAGCTGTATGGAAAAATCCCATTTTTCACGGAAGAACAAAGTACATTGAACTCAAGCATCACTTTATTAGAGATCCGGTTAATCAAGTTGAAATTCATTAGTACAAATGATCAACCAGCAGACATTCTCACCAAAGCAACTACAATTGACAAGTTTGAGCGATTCAAGGAACATTAGAAATTACAAATTAAGAAAGAGTGTTGTAAGTTAATTTGTAAATTTTGCATAGAAGTTTCTGGAGAAAATAACTTCTAGTATTTCAAGATAAGACTTTTGATATTCTCAAAGTTAACTAGATGTATCTAGAATTCTCTTTCAAGTATAAATATATGTGGTTGTCAGCCTATGGTGTAGAGAGAAAAAAACGTGTAAAACTGCAGGTGCAGCAGCTCTGCATAAGTAAAAAGAAAAAAAAATAGAGTTTTATTAATCCATTGTTCTCTTATCAATAAAAAATATACTTCACATCTTGCTTCTTGCATACTCCAACATACAATCCATATATAAATAGAAGTTAATAGTGGAAAAGACAATCGAACGGTAAGAGATTACTACTGCTATGTGAATCATCTATCAAGATAAAATATACCATTGATACCATACCTCAGTTTTGCTAATGCTTAAAACTTTCATTAGCCAAAAGAGTGTCTATCCAAGAGCTCGTCCATCCTCATTTCATGCTCTAAAATATCCTTTTTGGAAATGGGAATGCGATTCAGGATGATGTGATTAATCATGATGCCACAATCATACTTAGTTTCAGCAACTCTCTCCAATATCTGCCTCTCATCCAAATATGCAGCAATATCCTTATTCTTACGAAAGGCCAGCACAAAAGGGTTTGTTGCAACATGGACAGACCCTTGGCTTAGCTTTGAGTCCAACATTTTAACATCTTCTCTCTTCATTGTCAAGGTTACCTGCCCTCTTGGTCTTTGAAGCATTTCTTTTGGCAGCTCCGCCTTAGTATCACTGCTAGCAAGAGCAACTTGCCTTTGCTGCAGGTTACTAAATCATTACTTTGACGCATGGTGAGAGAAATTCGTCCGATCTCCATGTTTGCTTGAATTAGTCTCACCTCACCTTTCCCAATAGAGACAATACTTCCAACATCCTTAACATAGTTATCACTTAACTCGGAAACATGAACCAGGCCATTGGTGAAAGCTCCAAAATCAACAAAAGCAGCAAATGGCTGTATCTATAAAAGCTGCACCAGGAACTAGTTCCTCATTCTTCATAGGTGGCATCTTACTTTCCTAACAGGTCTTGGACGTTTGGACTTAGTTGGAGTAAGACTGGGTCTGATTCATTGGAGGACTTTTCGCTAATTGTAACTGTATTAGGAGGAACTTTTGATGCTACACCATAATCTTCATCTACAATGAGTGCAACTGGTTTCTCCATCACCGCATTAGTTCCCGTGACTGATATTTTATTGATTCTGTATATATATGATGCAAAGAACATCCCATTATATGTTGGGTCAACAATGTAATGAAATGTGATAGAGGTAGCAGATACTTCTGGGTGGATGGTGTAACTTTAGTGCACTTCCTTTACAAACTGAATCTTGTAAGCAATATTATTTTTTCCTTGTTGTAAATGCAATTCTAGAAATGAGGGAAACGTTGCTTATGGAACATGGGCATTACTGGCGTCACATTGAATTGAAATACAAAAGTCTAGTATTAGGTTGTAGCTAGGATAAGTTATTCATCCCTTCATTCTCTTGCATAAGGCATCCAAAAGTTGCATGCGTGCAACCTTGAGATTTAAGAAGACACAGATAAGGGTGTAACCGGTCTGGTTCAGTCCGATTTTAGATATATTTTAGAGCTGAACCGGTTTATGGATTAGAGAATTGGAGAATCGATACCGGACTGATTCATCGTTGAAACCGATATCGGTCCAGTTTTTTCAATCTTTGTATTAGGCTTTTATCCATAAGTTTTTTTATTTATGGTTTTTAGAATGTTTTCAACACTAATTTTAATTTTTAGTATTTAGTATTTATTTATAATAATTACTAATTCAATATTATTTAATTATACTAATATCTAACTTATTAATGAGATTAACTTATTAGTTATTAGTGAGATTAACTTACTATAGTATAATTAGTGAGATAAATTTATTATACTAATCTTATTTCTATACCAAACTACTAGTAAGTAGTGTAGTCGTGTTTAATTTATTTCCATACTATAGTGTCTAATTCCATATTGTTATATTAGTGTCTAACTTACTTATATATTTGATTATATATGTTAATAATAATATGATGGTTGCATATACTAAACCTATTAATTTATTTATATTATAGTATACCCACTTATTTTATAATAATTAACACATACTAGTATAGTATTGAATTTAATTATACTACTATAGTCTATATTGTGAGCGGGATATGTGTTGGCCGTACAATATTACAACTTTCCTTCTTTAAGTGTACATATATAACATGTATTTATAGTTGGACAGACCTTGTAATTAGTCATAGTTTCCTTATTTAGATAGATCTTGTAATTAGTCATAGTTTCCTTATTTAGACAGATTCTATTGCTGTAAATGGCTTGATTCTAGCCTTGTAATGTGCAAGACAATGCTTTTATAATAAAAAGAAATCTTCAAAAATGAGGTATTCAATCTAGTTGACATGGTATCAGAGCCATCACTTAGAAATCCTCTCAGTTCTTTCCTGTGATAAATTTTTTTCGTTGGTGGGTGACAGTTTTGACACTGTTGACACTTTCTGTGAGGTTTTTGGTTGTCGCTGGGCTGGGATCTTAGTGATCTTTTTTTTTTGGTTGTCGGCATTTTCTATGAAGATTTTTGGTTGTCGACATCCTTCTTTTGGTTGGTTGTGGTTCTGTCGACATCCTCTGTTTAGCTTTCTGGTGGCTGGCACACATATGGTGGCTCGGTTTGTAGGTGCTAGGCTTCTGTCGGCACATTTTATGGTGATTGGACAAGTATTCTTCTTGGCTGGACTTGTGTTTCTTTTTCCTTTTACAGGCATCATGTCTTTAGACTCCTTTGTTGTGAAATTCACAGGTAAGAACTATTCTGCTTGAGAATTTCAATTTCGCTTATTTGTTATGGGAAAAAAGTTATGGGGTCATATAATTGGTAGTGATCCCGCTCTTAATGAGCTTCCTAAGTTGGCTCAGTGGAAGATCAAAGATGCTAGGGTGATGACATGGATTTTAGGATCTGTTGATCCTCTTATTATTCTCAATCTGAGGCCATATAAGATTGCTAAATCTATGTGGGAGTACTTAAGGAAAGTGTATAATCAGGACAATTCTGCTCGGCGTTTTCAGTTGGAGTACGAGATCGCCAGTTACACTCAGGGTGATCTTTCCATTCAAGATTATTTTTCTAGGTTTCATAATCTATGGAGAGAATTTACTGACATGATTTATGCCAAGGTACCGGAAGACTCTCTCTCTGTTGTGCAGGAAGTTCATTAACAAAGCAAGTGAGATCAGCTCTTAATAAAGTTATGACCTGAATTTGAGGCCACTCGCTCTAATTTGATGAATTGTGATCCATTGCCTTCTTTGGATGTTTGTTTTTGGGAGTTACTTCATGAGGAACAGCGTCTTGCCACACAGGCCACTTACCAGCAAGACAAAATGATACCAAATGTAGTGGCTTATGCTTCTCACGGGAAAGGCAAGGGACGAGACATGCGAAAAGTTCAATGATTCGGTTGCAAGGACTACAGCCATATTGTAGCTCAATGTGCGCGGAAATCTTGCAACTATTGTAAGAAGCTGGGGCATATTATCAAAGAATGTTCTATTCGTCACCAGAATCATCAGACTAATTCTTATTAGGCTACTGTAGGTCCTTATTCTTCCACTAATTCTGCTATTGCTGGTGATGCATATGCTCTTACTCTTGAATGGTCTAGTAGATGATTATTTCAGCTTTTTCCGCCTTAGGGCTCCAAGGTAACAGTTCACTACCATCCTTATCTTGACTTGTTGATTATGGTGCATCTAATCACATGACTAGTTCTTCCGCTACTCTTAGCAATGTTCGAACTTATAATGGATCGTCGCACGTTCAGATTGCTAATGTAGTCAGTTACCTATTCATGTTGTTGGTGATATTAATTCCACAATTGGAGATGTTTTTGTATCTCCTAAGCTTTCTACTAGTCTCATATAAGTAGGACAGTTGGTTGATAACAACTGTGATGTTCATTTTTTTCGTGATGGTTGTCTTGTGCAGGATCAGGTGTTGGGGAAGATACTCGCGAAGGGGCCTAAAGTTGGACGATTGTTTCCTCTGCATTTCTCCATTCCTGCTGTTATTTCTTTAGCTTGTACAACTGTAAAAAAATAAGGGTGAAGTATGGCACAAACGGTTGGGTCATTCTAACTCTGTTGTTTTATCTCATTTAGTAAACTCTGGTTTGTTAGGCAATAAAGATCAATTTTCATCTTATCTTTCTTTTGATTGCTCTACATGCAAATTAGGTAAGACTAAATCTCTTTCATTTCCCTCTCATCGTAGTCATGCTGAAAGTTGTTTTGATTTGATTTGATTCATAGTCATGTGTGAGAATTTCTCCTGTTATTTCACATGCGAATTATAAATACTTTGTCACTTTCATTGATGATTATACCAAGTATACCTGGATTTATTTTCTTCGTTCTAAATATGAGGTTTTAGTTGTCTTTCAAAAATTCATCACCTATGTTGAGACTTAATTTTCTCCAGGGTACAAAATTTTAAGGTTTGATTCAGGTGGCGAATATATGTCTCGTGAGTTTCATGATTTTCTCTAACAAAAATGCATTATTTCTCAGTGTTCTTGTCCTTATACACCTCAGCAAAATGTTGTTGCTGAACATAAGAATAGACATTTGTTGGATGTTGTTCGTACGTTGTTGCTTCAATCTTCTGTTCTGCCTAAATTCTGGGTCGAGGCCTTGTCTACGGTAGTTTATTTAATTAATAGATTGCCTTCCAGTAGGGAATTTTGAAACTCCTTACTTTCTTCTTTATCATCAACACCCTAGTTATCTTGATATGCATATTTTTGGTTGTGTTTATTTTGTTCATTTGCCATCCCATAAACATCATAAATTATTTGCTCAATCTGTTAAGTGCGCCTTTATGGGTTATAGTATTTCATTCAAAGGCTATGTCTGCTATGATCCATGCTCTAACAGATTTCGTATCTCCCGTCATGTTGTTTTCTTTGAAAATCATTCTTTCTTTTCTACTCATGTTGAGTCTTTGCCTGGGATGCATGTTTTGCCGCATTTTGATGATTTGACTCCTTCCCCTGATCGATTCCAACCTGGACTTTTGTATGAAAGATGACGACTCACTTTTCCCTTTCCTGAGCCCGATCTTCCATTTGAACATGCTCAGACTGTATCTTTTACGGGTGCCCGGACTCCCACTCCATTCCCCGATGTTTGACCAAAGTATCTCATCCTCCCTGATCGGTATGGTTTTTCGCATACCTCTCTCCATGCTACTTTATCTTCCATTCCCATTCCGTTAGATTATTCTGAGGCTATTAAAAATGAATGTTGGTGTAAGGCAATGGCTGAAGAACTTCGGGCTCTCCAGGACAACCACACATGAGATGTTATTCCTTGTCCTGCTACTGTTAAAGCCATTGGTTACAAATGGGTTTACTCGATCAAGCTACGTTCTGACGGGACTCTGGATCGATATAAGGCACGGTTGGTTGTACTTGGCAATAGACAAGAGTATGGGGTGGACTATGAGGAGACTTGCTCCGGTTGCCAAGATGACTACGGTGTAGACTGTCCTTTCTGTTGCTGCATCCCAAGGTTGGCCCTTTCATCAAATGGATGTCAAAAATGCATTTCTTCATGGTGACCTCAAAAAAGAGTTCTATATGACCATCCCACCTGGTTTGCCGTCCTCTTCTTCCTCGGATGTCTGTAAGTTGAAACGCTCGTTATATGGGTTGAAACAACCTCCCTGAGCATGGGGTGATAAATTCAGATCAACCTTACTTCAGTTTTCCTTTAAGCAGAGTCAATATGACTCCTCTCTGTTTCTCTACAAGACATCCACTGGCATTGTTCTTCTTCTGGTTTATGTTGATGATATTGTTATTACTGAGATAGATTCTACCTTGATTACCCGACTGCAGCAGCATCTTCAGGCCTCGTTTCATATGAAGGACCTTGGTCCTCTTGCGTACTTCTTAGGGTTGGAAGTTCATACTAATCCATCCGACATCTTTCTGAATCAACATAAATACACTCAAGATTTGATTACTTTGGCTGGCCTTCAGGGTACTTCTTCTGTGGATACTACTCTGGAAGTAAGCACGAAGTATCATCGTGAGGAGGGTGAATTTCTTTCTGACCCTACTATGTTTCGACAGGTAGTGGGTAGCCTGAACTATTTGACTATTACTCGACCTGATATTTCCTTCGATGTCCAGCAGGTTAGTCAGTTCATGCAAGCTCCATGCATCTACATTTAGCTTTTGTTCATCGCATTATTTGATATCTTCAAGGGTCCCCTAGCCATGGTTTGTTCTTCTCCGCTGGGACTTCTCTTTGCCTTGTCGCTTACAGTGATGTTAATTGGGTTGGATGTCCTGATATGCGATGATCTGTCACGAGTTGGTGCATATTTCTTGGTGACTCTTTGATTTCTTGGAAGAGTAAGAAATAAGATCTTGTCTCCAAATCTTCCATTGAATCCGAATACCGTGCGATGTCAGCTGCTTGTTCTGAGATTCTTTGGTTTCGTGGGCTCCTAGCTGAGATTGATTGTGCTCAGTCGGACCCTACTCCTCTCCATGCTGACAATACTAGTGTCATTCAAATTGCTGCCAATCCCCTTTTTCATGAATGTACAAAACACATTGAGGTGGAGTGTCACTCCATTCGGGAAGTCTTGGATACTCGTATTATTTCTCTCTCTCATATTTCCACTAACCTCCATATAGCTGATATATTCATAAAGGCCATGACATGACAACGTCATCAGTTTTTGGTGGGCAAATTGATGGTTCTTGACCAAGCAACATCAATTTGAGGGGGATGTCAGTGGGATATGTGTTGGCCAGACAGCATGCGACTTCCCTTCTTTATGGTCTGTTGTAAAATAAGTATAGGATCTTGACTGTCATGATTCTCACTAAATTAAAATAAGTATAAATAACATAATGGAGTCTATAGCGACAACTCTTCTCTACTCTAGATCTGAAAATAACGTAAATACCAAGAAACAATTTCTCTCACTTAACCTTTTTGGATTTTTGAATACACAATCTAATAGGCATATGCATATATTTATAGGGTAGAGAGAAGACCGGTGTCATTTTTCAACTACAATTCCACTTCCCATCAAAGTAGGAGTTTTAATAGGAAACCAATTCTCTTGTTAACTGTTATTCTAATATAATTAGGATTATATAACCTTTAAGCTTTCAGAAATCCTTAGTCATTAGAAGTCTAACAATATTAGATAACCTTAAGTCATTAGAAGTCTATCAGTGTCACATTGTCATACATGTCTTGTCATGTGGGACATTAAATCCCAACATTCTCCCACTTGGCCCATATTACAAACATTAGACTCAATAAAGTTAACATCATGCGTGCAAGGGTGAGTCATGGCAGTTATATCTCAATGAGATGACATAGTCCCTTCCATGTACCATAATACTAGCAATTCGTTCAATCATGGTTCATAAATGAGAAGTGTCCCAAATTGGTCCACATAATTGTCTTTTGTAAAAAACTTTCTGTTTATCATTTATCCAATCTCACATAAATATGTACAAATAGAAAACAGGAAAAATCCTAAACTTATTTAATGAGATTTCAAAACTTCTAATGGCATAAATAAACCTAATGCAATCCATAACATAATGGCTATTAAGGGTTAAAATCAAGACCCATTCTCTTAACATGTTCCTTCAATGTTTTTGGTGGTAACAGTTTAGTTAATTGATCTACAACCATGAGCTCTATATTAATATGCTATATAGACAATCGTTGTTTATGAACTTCCTCCTTAACGACAAAATAAATTTTCTCCATATGTTTAGTACCATTAGAATATTTATTATTTTTTGGAGAAAAACATAGCCACAGAATTATCACAATAAATTTTAAGGGTTTGGCAATAGTGTTGACAATTCAAAGTCCTGAGATAAATTTCTGCAACCATAAACCATGAATTGTGGTCTCAAAGCATGCTATAAACTTTGCTTCTATTGTGGATGCATCAATGATGGCCTGTTTTGCACTTTTCCATGAGATTGTTCCTCCAACTTACAGACACATAAATAAAAGTTGATTTTTTGCTATCAACACATCTAGAAAAGTCTGAATCGAAGTAGCCAGTCACCTCTAAGTAATTATACCTCTTAAAAATGAGTATAAAGTCATTTGTTCTTTATAAGTACATTATCACTTTCTTTGTGGCTTTCCAATGATCTATTACAGGAATACTTCGGTATTTGCCCAATATACCAATTGTAAAATTGATGTATGACTTGGTGCGAGTTTGTGCATACATCAGACTTCCTACAACAGAAGCATAATGAGTTATTTCCATATGTTTCCGTTCCAATTCATTTTGTGGACATTGTATGAGACTAAATTTATCCCCTTTCTGAATTAGGGCAACACTAGTTGAGGAATTCTCCATAAATTGCTTTTAAGACAAGCCTAACAAACCACATGATTGATCTCGAAATATTTATATCCCAATCACGTAAGCTACCTCACCCATATCTTTCATTTCAAAATCCTTAGAAAGAATTTTCTTGGTTTCGTGCAATAAACCATATCACTGTTGGAAACTAATATGTCGTCAACATATAAAATAAAAAACATAAACTTTCTCCCACTAACCTTCAGGTATATTAAACCCGAACAAAGTAATAGTATCATTAACATAAGATATCATTGTCTAAAAGCGTGCTTAAGTTCATATATTGACTTCTTTAATATGCAAACCATGTGTTATTTTTCCTTTATGGAGAAGCATTCAGGTTAATCCATTTAGACATTTTCTTCTAAACTCATATTCAAAAAAGCAGTTTTCACACCCATTTGGTGTAATTCTAAATCAAAATGGGCTACTAAGCCATAATGATTTTAAGTGAGTCCTTACATACAAGAGAGAGGGTCTCTATATAATTAATACCTTCTTTCTCAGTAAAAATTCTTTGGCAATGAGTTTGGCTTTATGTCGTTCAATGTTGTCTTTAGAGTCATGCTTAGTCTTAAATACCCACTTACAGCTGATTGTTCATATTCTTCAAGCAACTCAACTAATTCTTAGACTTTGTTTTGGTCCATTGATTTCAACTCATCATTTATGACATCAATCTATTTATCAGAATTACTACTACCAATGGCTTGTGAAAATAAAACCGGGTCTTTACTCGTCCTTACATCATAATCAGATTCTTGTTAATAAATCACATAATCATCATAAATAGCATATTTCTTGTGGTTATTCCATAATCGGTTCATTGGTGATAACCTCATCTTGGAGTGATTGATCATTAGTTTGTTGTTCACTGTCGTGAGATGATTCTACAATTGTAGGAACAACACCTTCTTTGGAAGTTATGGGCAGTGGGACTTGCACTCTAACATATTGAAAAATTATATTTCGTGATTGATTAGTCACACTAACTTCACCATTCTCAATGAATTTGGCATTGCTCGTTTCAACTATTTTTGGTCTATGAGTAGAACAGTGAAACCTATATTTTCTGGATAGCAAATAAAGTAACTACTAATGGTTTTGAAATTCAATTTTTTTTTCATTTAGATTATAAATCCTTGCCTCCGCTGGGCAACCGCAAACTTGTAGGGGGCCTCAAACTTGGTTTTTACTTTTTGTTCATAGTTCAAAAAGAGCCTTTGGAAGTGCTTTAGTAGGAACTCGATTCAATAAATAAATAGAGGTTTTAAGGGCTTCCATCCACAATGAAATGGGTAGAGAGGAATTATTCAACATACTCTTAACCATATCCATTAATGTGCAATTACGTCTTTCAGCTACTTCGTTTTGCTAATGCGTTCCTGGCATAGTGTATTGTGCACATACGCCATGTTTTTCAAGGAATTTAGCAAATGGGCTAGGGTTTTGGCGTAATCCATCATACCTTCCATGCTATACACCACCTCTATATGATCTCATTATTTTTACTTTTTTGTCTAATTATCTTTCAAGTTTAGCAACCTCTAGGCTGTCCACTACTTAAGGTTTTTCATACAACAAATATATATAACAGTAACGTGAAAAGTTATCAATGAAGGTGATAAAACACTTTTCTCTACCAAAAGATGGAGAATTGAAAGGTCTGCAAATGTTTGTGTGAACAATTTCAAGTAGTTCTCCATTTCTTGTAACACATTTCTTGTATGTTTGGTTTATTTTCCCTTAATACAATCTACACACACACATTGAGGTAAGTAAAATCTAGGTTTGGCAAAATCTCCATCTTTTAGAGCATTGGTAGTGAAGTGGCTAAACTTTAGCTAAAATTTGACTAGAGAATCCACTTCTTTCACTTTAGCTAGCTAGCCACTTTAAATATACATCAAATATTAAACTCTCTAAAACTATCTTCATTTTATTAAAATATTTATATTTAATCTTCATTTCTACTTTCTAATTTTCATGGTAATTGAAATATTTATTCCCTATTAAAAAAGGATACAAATTAAAACACAACATTTTCCCGTAAGAATATTTTTCCAACGTTTATATTATTACAATGGTCATAATTTTTCTATAGATGTATAACTTTCTAACGGTCATATTCTTCCAACGGAAATATTATTTTAACGGCTATATTTTTCCAACGGTTATATTTTTTCACTATAAAATACGAAAGTTTCCCCTACGGTTTTATTCACTTCAATACAAGTTTCTTTGTGAAATCATTATTATTTTTTATTTAGAAGATAATTTTTTTCTGCAAAACGAAACTTCTCAATTCTGATTCTGATGAAAAATTTGAGATATCGAGGCAACTTTTTATGGTGGAATAAGGATCAAACTCACATGATTGTCGTAAACAATCACGCAGATTTATCAGGCGTGATCGATTACAAGCCCCCCAAAAACTTTTTCGCGACTATTTAACTAGCCTAGACCCATCACCAAATTTTCAGGAGAACTTTTTTGTTTTGTATCGGTAAATAAGCAGCTGATATCAGATGGTAGTGCATATTTATATTCATCACAAAGCTACAAAATTTAGGAGAACCTAATTCTAACATCTCTATTTTTTCTGTTCATTTCCCACATTCTTATTTGCTGGGCTGATAAAAGTTTAGTTGGAGAAGAAGAAAAAAGAAGAAGAAGAAGAAGAAGAAGAAGAAGAAGACATTTTTCCAATTACCAAATCAGTTTTCATATTACCCAACCTCATTGAACGGGAAGGAATTGAACTATTAAGCAGGCAAGTAAAAAAATGAAAAATAATAAAATGAATTTACTTGAAGCACAAAGAAAGATGAAAATTGATTTCAATCTGTACAAGAGAGAGAGAGGACTTGAGAGCATGATGGGGGAGAAAACACTTGGCGCCAAAATTGTGTAATATTTTTATCAGAAATATTTAGATAGCTAGCTGAATTCGTAGACCAAATTTGACCAGCCAAAGAAGCTCTCGCCAAAAATACTGTACATATAACCATCTCACTATGTGTTACGTTTTGGACAGAATGGCCAAACTTTGGCCATAGTTTAACTTTAGCTAGTTGTTGCTCTTACTAATATCTCAATTCTTTCTGTTGGTATATGACCCAAATGTCTATATCACAAGATAGCAGAATTTTCATTGATCAAGTTAAGTTTAGTTTCAACATCATGATGCAGGGTTAGAAGACTTTCAGCAAAATGACAATTGAGATTTGATTTGTACAAACAATCACATAAATCTCCAGAACCAACAAGAGATGCATTTTTAAATAAACTGAACTTTTTGTTGTGGAATGTAATGGAATAGCCTTCAAGATCAAGTTGAGACAAAGAGACCAAATTATGAGAAATAGAAGGAACATAAAGTGTCTGAAACAAATCTAAGTAACATTGAGTATCTAAAAATAAACGAAAAAATCTCAATGGCAACAATTGGAACTTTGAATCCATTTCCAATGACTATTAAGTTTTCATATAACTTTATGGTCTGGATTGTAAGGAAGCCTTGCATCAAATTAGAAATATGAACAGTGGAACCTAAGTCTATCGGCCAAGTGTTGGAAGGAACTTCAATAAGATTAGATTCGAAACATATGGGAGCTAAAGACTTACATTTCTTTTCGAACCATGCCATGCGTTTGTGGTAATCTTTTTCAAGATGCCCAAACCTTTTACAGAAATGACATAACTCGTTTGTTTTCAGAAAACATCTCATCTCATCTCATCTAATCATTACAACTTTCCCAACTTCCAATACAAAATAAAATAAACAATTAAACTTTTTCAAATCCCAAAATAAAAATAATATTAAAAAATATATTCTAATAATATTTTATTCAACTTTTTAACTTTAATCTCATCTCATCTCCGAAAATAAACGAGCCCAATTTGTCCATTCTCATGAACCTCAATTCCTTGAGGAGGCCCATTTTGCCTTGGTGGTTTTGTCCTTTTGCTATTTTTAGGCTTCATCCATTTCTTTTTGGCTCTTTAACTTACAAGGTAAACTGAAAGATTGATCTCTTGTTGCTTAAGCATTACTTTTTCTTGAACAAGCATACTGGCTAATTCATTCACATTCCACTTATTCTTAATAGTGTTGTAATGAATTTGAGATGACCCATACTGAGGAGGCAAGGAAATCAAAATGAGTAAAAGGAAAAACTCATCCACATTCATCCCAAGAGCTTTTAATTTAGCAACTAAGATTTGAAATTTCAAGGATATGCTCATGCATCCCACGCGTAGCATCAAATTTAATGGTGGTAAGTTTTGCCATTAATGCTCCAAAAAGAGACTTATCTGCTGAATGGAAATGTTCTTCCATAGTTTTAAAGAATTCCTTAGCAGTGTCACATGATTTATGAAGCATTGACTTCATATTGTTCGCTATACTTATTTGCATAACATAATGCTCAATCTGTTTGATCTCTCCCAAGAGTGATATAAAGCCTTTTCATCCACATTGATTGAATCGGTAATAGAAAGCAGTTTCTCAATCCAGAGTGACAAATCAAGATCCAGGATACCAAAGTGAAACTGGACTTATTCAGACCAGTCTGTGAAATTTGTTCCATTAAGGATCAGAATAGATGGAGCATGCAAATGAAGTGAAACAAGAACTGAAGCTGCAATAAAAATAAATGATCACAACATTAACGCTTTGAGCTGTTAAAAATAATAAATAATCATTAAGTAGTACTTCAACAACTTCACTTTTGGGTAAAAGTTACAACATACTTTTAAAGATGCATCAATAATATTTATGTTTACTTCTCTTTCACCTAGTAAAAGTAATTAAAGATGCATCACTAATCCAGTAGGCCTGTTACCTTTGGGTATCTGATGCCAACTCTCAATTAAAGATGCATGCTAATTATTCTACTGTGATTTATTATTCACTTAAAATGTGGCACGCCTCTGGGCCAATCCAAAATAATTTAAGCAATTAAAAAACAGTTTAAAAGTTTGGAATTCCATTATCGTACTTGAGATATTGGTATTAAGATTAAAAAAAAAAAAAAGGCTTGAGATCTATGAATCCTTCTAGTTGTGTCACTTTGGTGATAACCAAGCCTTACCATAAAATGGATTTCAAGTTGAACAATGGCGTCTCAAAACAAATAATAATTTATTTGTAATATATTACTAAAATTGATCAGCAAAAATATTCATGTATATATCCTCAACACATATATATGCTTCATGTTGGTAAATGGCCAAAGAAAAGAATAAAATAGATAAGCTTTTCGTTAAAACTTACCAGCGGCACAAATCTAAGGTAAGAAAAGATCATAGTAGACATCGAGATCTATACATCATAATGGAAAACCACGAAAGCCACAACCATGCTCTGATACAAATGCACATGTAAGTTTATGTGAAATAAATAATCTATATAATATTGTAAAATAGGTTTAGGATCTTGATTATCATGATTCTCACTAAATCAAAATATGTATAAAGAACATACTGGAATTCATAACCACAACTCTTCTCCACTCTAGATATGAAAATAACGTTAACCCTAGAAAACGGTTTCTCTGATCACTTAACCCTTTGGAATTTTTTAATTCATAATCTGATGGGCATATATGCATATATTTATAGGGTAAATTGAGGGCTGGTTTCCTTCTTCAACTACAATATTTTCACTTCCAATCAAAGTAGGAGTTTTAATATGAAATAACTTCTCCTTTTTTTTTTCAGAAGAGCCAAGGTTCATCCTGTCCATGAGTGACCCCGTCCCAAATTATTAATAAATCCTCACTTATGACGGAGGAAAACCGTAGTTACAGACCGGCACCTGGGTTACAAGATAAACAAGAAAGTTCTTAAACCAAGTGTCAAAAGTACTGGGAGCGTCTAACCAAAAGAAAAAAAAAATCAAGACAAGACGTACTAAAATGCTACAAAGAAAACCATTTCTGTAAAAGAAACCACAAACAACGTTAACTCAAAAACATAAAATCATAAAATCTTACCAATCCAACCTGAGGACAAAACGTCACATGAAAATGACGCAAACAACAATGCAAAGATGGCAAACCCATTTTATCCAAATAGATTAATCCTCGAAGCAAGCTAGGCACATCCCTGAGAAATCTCCATTCAGAGTTATGACCAGTCGCACCACTCCGAGCCAACCAATCAACAACTTTATTTTCCTTCCTATAAACATGTCTAACTATGCACACCATAGAATCCATAAGGGCTAGAGTATCTTTCCAAAAATCTTCCAAGTATCACACCCCACACCTCTGCCTATTCCACCACGAGATCACCACTTGAGAATCTAATTCAATTTCCACAAAATTAATCCCTAGATCCTTACAGGCTTTGAGACCCTACAAAATAGCTAACAATTCAACTCTATTATTTGAATCAAATCCAATATAAGAAGTAAAGGCGTGAACCAGATGACCTCGATCATTTCTAATAATACCACCCACCCATGAAGAACCTGGGTTACCAAGACTACTACCGTCAGTATTTAACTTAAACCATCCTTGAGCTGGCTTTTGCCAAGCAACTAACTTTAAATACTTCGTATCGGGAACCAACGCCGAAATATTCAATATCTGTAAAATATGTGAGTCATGCCTAGAACATTTACCAACCTTTTTAATATCTCGACTTACTAAACCCATCCAACTTCTAATAGAATGCCAAACCGAACTAATAGACTGAATACTACCCTCCATGCGTGCAGTACATCTTCTACGCCAAAGGTGCCAAGTAATAATAGAAGGTAGAAGCCCCACTATGAGCCCCACTTGAGAGTCGAAACCAAATTGTTACCGTCTCCCTCCAATTAAGACCAAGAGGAAGACCAAAGGTAGCTCTATAATAATGCCATATTTTCATTGCAAACTCACCTTCGAAAAGTACGTGGTTTTGGTTTTCATACTTACCTTTGTCACAACAGTCACAACGAGAAACTATCGGGATCTCAATACGTCGAAGACGATCATCAACGCTCAAAGCCATGTTCCATGCTTTCCACATCGAAACCGAAATTTTAAGAGGGAGCAACTTATGCCACATCTAAGGATGCCACTCCATACTAGAACCTTGTATTCGAAAGCAATCCCAAGCAGATTTAGTAGAAAAACTCACACTCTCATGTTTCATCCAAATCAACACATCCGACCCTCCCTTACAGCCGGCCAAAGCCTCAATAATTTCCTCCACATTATCCTGTCCCACTAACGTACTCAACAGCTCCACATCCCAACTATTGGACAACTTGCACTCTTTAACTTTAAGCATCGGATTACCCACTATCTGGAACTCATCAATTAACGGACCCCCATCTCTCCATTTATCATACCAAAATAAAATGTTCCCATCTCTAACTCTCCACTTTGCATTATTAAGGACACTAAGAATACTTTTAACAATCATTTTCTAAAATCTCGTTCCTTTTTTCATGTCAATGAGAGACCAAGGTGAAAAGCCCACATATTTTCCCTTAAAGAACCTAGCCCACAGGGACTCTCTTTGAATTAAGTTCCATGCAAACCGCATATGCAATGCTTTTTGCATATCCTCCACTTTTTTTTTCCTTTACCATTCACCTCACCCCAAAAAAATGTGATCATCATTCGATTTAATTCTTTAATAATAGATTGAGGGACTTGCAAAACCATAAATATATGTAAAGCCATGCTAGAAAGCATATGCCGAAGAAGAATCAAACGGCCTCCTGACGAAATAATTTCTCCTATTGTTAGATAAGTAAGTAGAAATGTAATAATACGTGTCATGCATGTCATGTGGGACACACTACAAGAAAAATGGATTTTTGTGGCCATTTAATTGCGACGAAAAGGTTATTTGTGACTAAAACAGACTTATTTTAACTGTAAATAGTCATTTCGTTGGAATTAAATAGCCACAAATAAACAGTTTTCTTGTAGTGACATTATTAAATTCCAACATGAATTTCTCTCAAGGCTATTTTCTTTATTGTCGGATCGTATGAGTCTTCTTTTCATCATTCATTCTTTTTTGTCCTATTTTTATGTCTTTCCTTTTAATTATTAGTTGATCCCCCCAATTAATAAAATTGGTCGACAATAAATGTTAAACAAGATCCAGTAAATCAGGTGGAAGTTGCAGTTTTCTACCGTCATTTTTCAAGCATCAAATGATAAAAGGTCCATTTTGTCTAAAGTAAAAGAAATCCAGTAAGTCCCAAATTAAACAACTATAATGGGGGACAACCTAAGTGTGAACTTATGTAAAAGTACAACTCATGCAATATGACCACATGCATCATATATGCATGCATGTAGACTAAATCTTTTCTTGTAATCCAAAACATTAATAATATGCGTGTTACTTTGTTGTGCATGAGGAAAAGCAAATCCCCGGCCAAGATTCATGAACCTTGAGGAAATTCCAAAAGATTCACAGTAACGCATGAGTACTGGAACTACTACAAATGCTTTTTTCATCATGGAGGAAGATGACATCATCACTACTACTTGTAATTTAGTTTAAATCAGTCCCATAATGATGTTCAATCATGTATATATGTCAGGTAAACGTGTACTTTAGAGTAATTAGATATATATATATATATATATATATATATATATATACGCTTCTTAATTTATAATTCCCACTGCCATACATAAACTAAAGAACTATCTATATGCATATAACTCACATGGGAGGGTGACCCCGCCCGTTGCTGTATCAGCAACCATTTGCTGCAGCTTTTGAGCGAGCAGGATGGGTACTGAGGTACTGTGTTAAGTGTTCGGTCGTTTCTAGCTTCACTTTGCCTAACCGACCAAGATTACTTACACGTTATTAAAAAATCAAACACAATATAAATGCATTAGTAATAATATGGTTGATGTCATCATGCATGTTAATATCGCGTTTGCACTAACATTTTTATAGTTTTATTGTGTTTTTTTTTTTTTTTTTGGGTGGGGGGATGGCCGGAGTTTAATTTGACATAGTACTACCATATATATATATATATATATATATATTAGAATGCATTAGTACTTGTTCTGGCTGCTTAGAGCCTCTAATGCAAGTACTACTTCAGTGATCAGTAAAAGCAAAATAAATCTATAAGCTGTTAATTAATTAATTGAGATTATATTGGAACCCACCGACTGGTCTTTCTCTCAAATAACCATGAATAAATGTAAGGTTTCTTTTTCTCCTTTGGGGTGGGTGCATGCAGAGACCCTATAATTGGGTGTACATATACATTAATTAATAGATGATGAGATGATGATCTTAATAAATATGATTGTCAGACAACAGTATAAATAATGATGATTCAATGCATATTATTAGAGTTTTAAAACTGAAGATTAAGTTAATCATAATGGATTAAAAAACCAGAAACCATATCCAAGATAGATCGTAGGAGCACTGGGGATGTTGGTTTTGTGAGTGGTAATCTCAAAGGAGCAGGAGACATTGAGGACCATATGCATTAATTGTGCTACGTATTTCCAAGTCATGAGTGGGGTCCTCTATACATAAAGAAAAGGGTTTATAATTTTCAGAGACCGCGTAATATATATATATATATATATATATATATATATATATATATATATTAAAAGAGGGCAGCCCCCAAGTGTTGAATTCTATAGCATCTCCACACGTGGTTCAGGAGCTTCAATTTGTACTTTCCCAAGGTCCCATTTCCAGTTGTAACAACACAGATAATCCTAATTAATTAATTATATGCATATAATATATGGGCCAATTATAGGTAGCTAGGCACTTGTATAGTAATATATATATATATATATATATATATATATATATTATGAAATAAAAAAATGGAAGAAAATCTCGCTAGCTGCTTCTAAGCTTAACAGGGAATCATTGATATTTATATAATTATTTTGAGGTCGTCCAAGAGATCTAGAAATCTATATATATATATATATATATATATATATATATGCTTCTAATTTAATAACTTAATCCTGGAGTTTATAATTTCAAGATCAATGGGGTCTTAGTCATCACCTAAGGCTAGCTAGCTAGCATTTCTCGTACATAGCCACATGATATCATCCAACCACCACAACCTATATTATATAATATATATATATATATCTGTTAATTACCATTAATATTCATGCTTAGTTAAACTAGCTAGTGTGTACCAAAACCGCAGATTCCGCAAGGTTAATGCTTTTAAAAAGGGATATTAACAGTTAAATCGATATTACGGGAGGGGTGTAATTTCAGGGCGAAAGGTATTCTCTTCAAAAAATATATTAATTAGTGTTCTATATATATGTCATAAAAGGGTTACAATATTACTAATGATTTATGCTATATGTATTCTCTTCTGAACAACCTTCCTGTTTATCAATATTGCTCTCTCTAGTAGTAGTACTCTCTAGTATAGAAGAGCTAGGGAGTCTTGCATGTGTTAACCTATAGAGGTTTTTTGTTTTAATGTGCCTATATATATATATATATTTATTGAGTATCAACTAAGTTACTAAGTTATTAAAAAGGTGGTGAGTAGTCCCCCACAATCACCTAATAAGAACAATAAAAAATCATGTATAATTTTATGACATTCTCTACATTATATACAAGCGAATTTTTGTTTGGTAATGAATATTGTCAAAGCCAAGAAATCATAGGACTAGCTAGCTAGGACTACTCATGATGTGGTCTCACCTCCCTCTCTCATTTTCATTTTTTCTTTCCTGTTTTTTCGGTTAGATTGCACTTTTTTTTAGAATACTACTACATCCACAAAAAAATTATACAAAAATAATCTCACAAATTGACATGGCTTCATCTGAACCGTTAGATCTATTTTACAATAAAAATAATTTTATAATCTGATGACCCACATCAAGCCACGTCAATTTATGAGATTGCTTTTATGTAATCTTTTTGTGGTTAGATAATTTTTCCTTTATTAAACTGGAGGAACGGAAGAAGGTGATTTTAATTTTGCAATATCTAGATTTGAAGAAGTTAGATTTGGATTAAAAAGTTTGGGTATAGAGGATCAAACCTTGATACTGTTGGGAAACCATGTAAATAACAGATCTAAATCATGTATAAAATAGTAGTGGTACTGGTGGCGTGGTGATAGTGTAGACGAAGATAGAGAAAAAGAAGAAAGGTATAAATGATTAGTTATAGAAAAATGGTGGTAGGTGAACAAGGTGAATAAAATATTGAGTAAAAAGAACTCACTTAACTATCCTGGGAGATCATTAAGAGGGATCAGGAGGAATGGGTCCTCCCCAAAAGCTTTTTATATAGTAAAGATCCATTAAAAAAATGTCACTCCAACTAATTGAGGCCCATGCATTAATATGCTAGCTTTTTTTCTTAGCAAACTAATACACCAATTGCATCCTACTTAATCACATGAAAAGCCTGTTATTATTCTCATAATTTCCCTCTTTTTATCAGTTGTAGAAGATCATAGAAATTAGAAGATAAATTCTACCAAGCAGATGTATCTTAAAAGATAAGTGTTACATCCACAAAGAGATTACAAAAAATAAACTCACAAATTGATGTGGTTTTATGTGATTCATTAGATTTACTTAATAATAAAATAACTTTACAATCTGACGCATACTACGTTAAGCTACGTAAGTTTGAAAATTTACTTTTGTGTAATTTCTTTGTGATTAAAGTATTTCTCATCCTAAACACCCTTATCCTTTACCAATAATGAAATGATAGATTACCAGCAATTAAATCATAGATCATTGCTTTTAAAGATGGAGGAGCACTATTCTTGAAATGTAATTATATGTTTTTATTTTATTTTAATTTTTTTGGTATGATGAGATCATCAGAAGCATGCATTAACTGGTTTTACAAATGCAAACTCAAAATGGTTCATGAATTGTCCAAACTTAAACATTACATGGATTAGGGATTGCGAACTTTCTAAATTAAACTATATCAAGGAAGTTGTGTCACTGGTTTTGCATCACTTTTCACCTAACATGACCCATAATATTCCATCTAAGGTGTTAAGTTTGAATTACAATTGATCACCACTTTAAATATGCTTGCATAATTAGTTAACCTTTTGTACCAAATTTATGGCTTAGAGTGAAAAAAACAGGGAGAGGGGGAAGAAAAGGAGGGAGCTTGGAAAGCCATGCACTAATTAATGAAAGGAAATATATTGTTATTTTGCTTAGAAAAGAGAAAATTGAAATAAATAAATTTTTTTAACCTTTTAAATAAGAGTTTTTCGCCTCATCATTCCCATACATGCACCATACAGTACCACACTAATTTTTATTTTTTTTAATTTTATTCTTTCTAAACTAAATGAGTTATTCTACTCATCATCCATACACCACAGTACAATTGATAAGAGAAAAAAAATTAAAAGTTAAAGAAATTATGTATGATATAATGAGTATAATTTTTCTTTAAATAATTGAGTTTTTAACCTATCATACACTTTATACCTTCAAATAATAAACGTCCAATTCTATTTTTTAAGATGCATGAAAAATATGAAAAAAAATATGTAATATAATATAACTTTAACGGTCAAATAAGCATAATAAATTTTCAAAAAATGAGGAGGTACTGCAATATATCGACATGTACTGTAACATGATATAAAATCTTATGGAAAGTACAGTGAGTTTAAAGATCGGATCATATATATTGGAACAGATGTGATATCGGATCATTAATGTCTTTCCAGAATCTTGGAGGATTCTGCATTTATAATATTTATTATACTTTTAATTTTTGGGTTTAAACTGATCCAAAAGGTTGGAGACACAGACGTTCATACACATGACACAAACACTCTTAATTAGCTTAACCAATGCAGGGTTTGGTGCAAGTCCCCGTGTGCAGTATAAGATGATCAATAGTTTAAGTTTTTTGGGGGAGGGAATCTTACACATGAATGTGGGGGATATTCGAGGCTGATGATGATGATTTGGATTGGATTTGGGAATGGTGAGAGAGGCTGATGAGGTTGCTTTGCTGTGGCTCCTCATGAACACGTAGAAGACAGCTTATTCCAAGTAAGGGATTTTAAATATATTTCTGGGCTTTGCAAATCGTGTGGAGTAATGCATGCATCCTGTAAGTTTCCATGTGCCTTCAAATCTACAGTGGATATTATCATATATTCTCTACATGATCTCCCTCCACTTTCTTTTGTCTTTTGATTTCTACTTATTATATATAATACTATTTAATTTGTTAACAACTCCATCACTCATCAAATCACATCAAACCAACATAATCCCTTGTTTTCTTCTTCCTTTATTCTTATTATAATTATAAGTAACCCTCCCCACTCCCTCTTTTTTTCCTAGTAAAAAGTTGTTTATTCCTTTTCTCGGATGGTATATATATATAAAAGCAAGGGTTCTTTGTCGATCATGTTTCTTAGCTCGATCAGAGAATTCATGGCGCCGCACGTTTACTTCACGTAATGGAAATCTCGAAATTCTAACATTGTTAATTTGTTTAAAAAGTAAAATTAATATATATATATATATATATATATACACATACGTGTGCGTGTGTGTATATTTATTATATATGCATGTATGAGCACGCTGAGAGGAAAAAGTACGTACACTCTTAATGTATAAAAAAACTCAGCAATTTCATATTATCAAAATTGCCGGCATTAATTTTACGTTCTAGATTCAATTAATTATGGTCGTGAAGATCATAAATTAAAAAAAGACTTCTTCTTTCATACGTTTATCTGTAAAGGTAATTGAGTTATCTCTTTCTATAAATGGTGAGATTGAGTCTCTGTTTAGACAGAGAGTATTGTCTCTTGAACGTTTGTCTGTATAGAGCACGCACTAGCAATAGTGAAGATCAGACTAGTCACAAAAGAAAATAATGTACTAGTGGTGTAGCTCCAAATACATTATTTTGATTTATGATGTCATGTTTGATATGAAGACATCTCAAAATGTATCCGATTATGAACGTAAGTTTCTCTAATAAATGAATGATACAGTTTCTCTTAAAACAATAATAAATAAATAAATAAATTACTGATATAATCTTGACAGTTAAATCTTGATGTATAGATCGAGATGTACGGTATAAAAATATTTTAACTTAAACATTTATCAAGAAGTAAGAATATTCATATATATGTGGGTCATGCCATCACCATGTATATACCTGAGTATAAACAACAGGAATGGCACGAGAAGCCCATAATGGCAAATAAATTATTTATATATGTATATATAGTCATGACTGTATTAAAAAGGCTCTGATCAGAATCATCTGATTCACGACATTGAATTTAATAACTAATTGCATGTCGTTGTTGAAAGAAAATTATGATATATATATATAAATAATATAGTGTATGTGCCATTCCTAAGTAGCTAGATGATCAGGACTATATATATATATATATATATATATATATATATATATATATATATCGTTTTCAAAAGAGTTTGCATCAAGCTAGCATCGGTAATTGATCATATATCAACGAAAATTTATATGGACCAGCTTGTTGCCGCACCATGTCGACCACAAGAAAAAAATAAAAATAAACCCCAAATATTGACGAAGCTTTAAAGTGTTCCATAAATCCAAGGACGCGCGCAACGTGTTTTTGTGTGAATATTTTAGGGCGTTTATTGCTGTTATACTACTTGTTTCGAAACAACTAACATTGAAAAAGAGTGCATACATGGAGCACAAAAAATATTATTTAATCATGATACATATATATATATATATATAATATATATACCTATAAGGATCGATATTTGACTAGAGAGAGAGAGAGAGAGAGAGAGAGAGAACCCACACTTCATTGACTTTATTAGCTAGCTGCTTGTACATGATGTGTTTGTAAAACACGAAAAGATTTTCCCTTTTCCTTTTTACAATATTCTTACATATGGAATATATTAGATATTAAAATATTTGAGCTTTATATGTGCAAGTTATAGCTAGTTTGCATATATATATATATATATATATATATATATATATGTACGTACAATAAATAAAACAAAGTGATGGCCGGTAATATATATTTAAATGCAGCTTAGGAACCTATATATGGCCATATATCAGACACATCAACATATATATATATATATACATATATATATATATATATATATATATAGGAAAATGATACTTAGCCTCCTCAATGTTAATATCGGCGCTCAAAGTTACCGCTTGAGTATTTTAATTTTTTATTTATTTATTTATTTACTTAGTGATTAAGGAAGTAACTATTAATGAAGTTGTGTATATATATATATATATTTTTATTTTTTTTCTTAATGGCTAAGGATGTTAAAAAAATATTTAAAGGAAAATCATACAAAAAATGAACTACAAATTTGCACTAGCAGTACGCCCAAGGGTAAAAACTGGGTGGCCCGCTAGCATCGTCCAGCACCGTTCAACACCATCCATATATATATATACAGAGTTCAAAAGCAGCAAAAGTTTTTGAGAAATGATTTAGCCAACAAAGTAAATTCACAAACTGATGTGACTGGATATGATATGTTAGATTGTAAAATTACTTTTATTGTAAAGTAGATTCAATGTATCATATAAAACTATGTCAGTTTGTAGATTTCCTTTTGTGAGATCATTTTATGACAGTAACAGTTTTAACATTTCTGATCATTTTAATTACTCGGAGGTATTGATGGGGTCCTTTGGTAATTGCATGAGTTCACATGTCTGTTTAAGAAATTGGAGGATTCTGAACACTTTCCACCACATAACTACTCGTATAATATGACCCACAAATCATGCATGAAACAGCTCAATTAGATTTGGTCTCTCTTGCAATTTATAATACGATATCTACCTCAATTTATCCCCCGGCCTAGCTCCCACCTTTTGGTCAAATTCACCATAAATATTTAGCATTATCTTCTTCTTTAATATTTCTAGAAACTATATAAATTCGAGGATTGACCTCTTTGAAAATTGTATATTTCACATTAATGACACAATTAATAAATATAATTCAAGATAACATTTAAATTAATGAAAATTCTTCATGATTGATACAGCTTTTGACACATTAATATTTAGAAATTTCTGATCTTCTGAATTCTCGCTTATCATCATCAGACATGCAATCCCAATGAAGTTAATTATACAATTTTAAAAAGATTTCTAAAATCAATGATTTTAAATATGATTTGCGTCTTAACTTTATATTGCTTGATCATGATTATCATATTGTTATTAGCTTTTCTTTTTTTAATAACTTTCCTCATAGATTACAGCTGGGGCTTTGTGGGGGTTTATAATTAATAAGTTCAAATCAAATTGAATATAATGTGACTGGGGCATCACATGCAAAGTGAAACCCATCTGATCATGATGAGAGTACTCCTCAAAACTAGTGTGTATATATATATATATATATATATGTATGATCATCAATGGCAATCTAATTTATGAAAATCAAAAGATTATACCATCTATATATGAAACATCAAGAGCACCTTAAACATCTTTCCTAGGAGCTAGACTATTTATAATGTCTTAAAAAAAAAAAAAGGAAAAAAAACTCTCCAAAGATCAGGAGAAAACCACCACTCACCCATCCTGATCAAGAGGGTGACATGCACTCTTCAACTTTGACCTCAATATGCAGGCCATAGGCCAGACTTCTGCTTAGTTTATTTGCAATGAGCAGTGCCACATAGATCAATTAAAACACGTATACATAAAGAGTATTTGCAAATGTTATGGAAATGGTGACTTTGACGCGCCTATGTGGCACGTGGAATAGTTGTTGAACTTTTGATGGGAATAGTTGTTATACACTAAAATAGTTTTTTTTTTTTGTTTTTAAATAAAAAAGCATTTTAATAACCAGAGACAATCGCTATCAAGTGGAAGTCTCGAAAGTCCATATCTAATGGAAAAAACTAATAAATAATGGTCATTATTGTTAATATTATTATAATCAATTTATGGAAGTTCTCAAAATGAGGCAAGAGAGAAGGGTAGAGAGAGAGAAAAGAAGCATAAAATCTAAGTATATAAAACATTAAAATCTAAACACAATCTGATCCAGCGATGCAATAATTAGTAGGGTGCAAACAGCTTTAAAAGGGCACTGGAGATCTCGGATTTCTCAACAGCTTCTTTGGCAGAAAGTTTTTCAGCAGAAGAAAGTTTGGGATTTGCAACCTGTGATTCTCTCTCTCTTTCTTCCTTTCTTTCTCTCTCATAGCAGGAAAAGAGATGGGCAGTGGTTATTCTGGAGAGCCAAACTTGGGAAATGAAAGAGGTGGATCTTCTTCAAGGAAAGGCAAGAAGAATAATTCAGACAAGCCAAAGCAGCCACAGAGAGGTCTTGGAGTTGCTCAATTAGAGAAGATCAGATTACAAGGTCAAATGGGTTGTGCATACCATCCAACCCTTCATGGGCCATATCCCACTAATTTCAACAATGTAATCTTTAAACTTTCTTTCTACGTCTCACTGCTTTGACTGCTGTACATGGTTCGTTCTGTGATCGAAGTTTGTTGGGTTTTACAATATTCTTATGGAGTTTTTGTGTGTCAATAACCATATAATATGCAGGAGGATATGAGAGCTCAATATCCATCAATACCATCATCGTCTTTTTCTTACTCATCGTCTTCGTCTTCTTCGTCAGCGTCTTATGGATTCCAATACCCCAACATCATGGTATGTCGGCTAGCTCTAGCTTTTCATCACTCCGGCAGATGTGGTCTTACGTTTTACAAATTCAACTTCAGTTTTGTTTTTAATTTGTTGATGGATGATCATCTTGTGTGCTGTGAGCGTAAAATATTTATATCTTTGACCTGATTCCTCTTTTACCACCTAGTACATGTGCTCGTGGGTTCTGCATTGATGTTTATCATGGATCAGTCGAGTTCATCATACATACAGAATCATCACCATCACATCATGCTTTTTGATTGACATATTTTCTGATCAACAATTCCAACGAATCTTCTATTTCAATTTGACATAAATTCCTTCTGCATATGGAAAAGTCGATAGAAATCTTCCTTTTTGTTGCAATGTTTTTTACTTGCTTCTTGTCACAAACCCTAAATATATATTCTCTACCGAGTATATATAACCATGTTGTCCTACATTATAATCACCATCATCATCATCTGCAAGAATGTAATAATTTTTTAAAAAATTTGGGAGAGATTGACTCGAACACATATGATCTAATTTTATGGGTTTAAATCATGCATGAAGTATTGCAAGGAGAAGGAAATTTATTAGATTTTATAATATTCTATATATGTATATCCAATGTATTTTGGGGTTTCTAATTAATCTGCTAGCTAAATTCTTGTCATTACAGATGGGGCCAGGAGAATATGAAAGAACAAATATCAGATATGGTGATTCCCATCCTACTACTACAGCAAGGTAATCGAACAATTGAATTTTCGTAATTAATACTTGAGCAAATTCAGCCACATACGTTCAAGTACTAGATTAATTGAGTTGCTTATTCTTGGAATTTATTCCGGTTGGCTGCGTTTCTTATCCATACGTGAAAACCCTTGCAGATGGGACCCCAGCAATGCCAGTAGTACCTTAGAGGCTCAACATTTTGCACAGCCAAGCATGACTAGACACCTTCTAAATCTACATCTAGAGGTTGTTAATTATCCAGTTTTTTCCATTGAATTCTGCATAAATATTTTAATCAAATTTATGGTACTCGATTGCTCCTATATATATTATTGACATACCTCTTATAAATGCTCGATCATGATTGATTATCTTACAGGGCGCGCAAGATAAAAACAGCAAGAAACCTAGGAGTAATTCTGTGGGTTCAAGCAGTCAGAATTCTGAATCAAGTGACAATCAGGAAGTAGATTTGGAGCTCAGACTGTCACTTTAATTGATCAGCAATTGTTATATGCCTCTCAATCGCAAGGGTTCTGAATGCTTATTATCAAAATGGCGAATTGTTCACAAAGTTGGGAAGGCAATGAACTTGTTAATGGATCCAACTACGTACGTACATGATTTGGTACAAGACAATGAAAATTTTCTTCTTGTTCGTCAACTGTCAAGAAATGAGAATTCCATTATTATTAATATTCTCTCTACTTAATATTTTTTTCCCTGATGAGCATCTGATCTCTATTTCTTGAAGTTTACATAGCAGACTGCATATAAGTACTGTAGTAATGTTAAGGTTTTCTGACCTTTAACATTTAATTACGTACTTTTACCAGATTCAATGGTCTGTTTACTTGCTCATCCTACAGTTCAATAGTAAAAACTTTATTAAAGAAGATCATAAAAAGGGGTCAAGAACAAACATGACAAGAGGAAACTGATAAATCTTCAAAGTTTCTCATCTATGGTAAAAGCGAGGGGCGGCAGCTTTGGATGGATCTGCAAATTTGTCATATATGAATGGATTTTAGAGCCTTTATGTGAAATTCTCCAGCTCATATATAAGATAACTTTGACTATATATGAAGATGCAATTACTAATTGCCTTAGGAAATGGCAAATTTATATATGCTCCAATATCCCCAACTCGAGCTATTGAAAAAAGATCAATAGGTTAATACAAATCATCATGTGCAGTTAAGACTAGCTAGTATTAGAAACCCTAAATTTTTAGTTTCAAAAATATTGAAAATCAGTACTACTCCATTAATGATCAACAGATGGGCTAATCTTAGCGAGCGGCATCTTACTTCCACCTAGCTACATATAATTTGCCTAAATAGTACTCCCAAGAGATTTTAATCTACATGATGATATCATGAATTCTTTTAAGCATGATCAACTTAATTAAGATTCTTTGAAACTGAGTCGTCTTCCTTTATTCTACTAGTCATGAATATACATATATCAAGGCCTAGCGCGTACAAGCTTTCATATATAAAAGGCATCTTGCCAGCAGATTTCAATTTGGCAGTACTCTGAGATTCGATATATCTTTCTTCTTGATTCCTAATTAGTGGTATGGTACGTCATCGAGTTATATTGGACTAGCTACCTTTGGGGTCAACCACTGGTGATTTATATGTGTGAATCTTGGACATGCATGTGACCAAGATTAATTACAAGTCTTGTTGCTCAAAAGTGAGTCAACAAAAGATGCTGGAAAATTCAAATTATACCGATTCCTTTTACATATAAATACTCATGATAGCTAGCCAGGCATGACAAAAACCTACTGTAGATGCAACAGTAATTTGATCGATGCCTTGCCCTGAAGAAATACCGAACACGTGCATCCATGCGGCCTCGGAATGGTGTGGCTGATCATGATAAACATTTTTTTCCGGAAATAACATGTCTAAAGATCAAATCATTTCATATTATACGTTACGTTTTATGCAAATATTTGGAGCATGCAGACATAAATTGATAATAGCATTTATCACATGTTTCTATGACCCATGCAGATCGAAGCAGTACTACTGATCTCCTTGTCTCTCTTCTTTAACCAGTTGAAAAATGATATGAAAACATGGCCCCAGTAGTCAAACCCTTTAGGACTTTTCTCTTTAGGGTTTTCTTTTTAAAATTAGTGGCCCCACTCCCAGCTAGCTAGAGGGGATCAGTACTGAGAGATCAGATCATGAGTCGAAAGATTCATCAATTAGCTAGGCGCTATATATAGGTTATATATAGTATCTTAATTTCAGGCAAATTAAAGTTCCTAAGCCCTTTAGTTGGTTTTTCAATTGCGTAGGAATGAGGGAAACTGAGTAGTAGTACTACTGATGATATGATCCTAATCAATTTACTGGACCCGGTCTCAACCTCATTTGTCTTTACCATGAGAAGAGTTGGTACGTGGGGGTGTGATCTTGATGTTTTTGCCTGCTTTCCCGCTTTGGTAAACTAAATAAAAAATTCACTTAAAGTTGGTTACTTTAGTAGGCTTTAAGCTATGATCGATCAATGGCTCGACCAAGCAATGCTAGTTGCAAATATTGATGGTTAAGCAGCTGTATCCATTAGTGTCAATCAATGAAAAGTTTAGTGCAGTAGACAAAAAATAGCTTATCACCATTATTCCTTGGGAATAAAGTAAAGATTTTTTTTGTAATTACCACCTAGTATTTTTATTCATTTACTCTCTTAGAACCCCAGGGCATTTCCTTCTGGCCAGGTTGCCATGTTTTGATGATTGACAAAAACAAATTTAAGTCATTTGCTACTAATTGCATGCATCTACACGCGCATGACATGCACAGATCTGAAAATTCTACTAGCTATAAAGCATGAACTAAATATGATCGCCTGTGAATATTTTTTTTTCCTTGGTCAAAAAGCAATAAAATGTCATATTAGTTTTCTTAAACGAGAAGGGAAAGGATTCTGTAATCTGTACCGTATCTGAAGAGCAATTAGATCGAGCTGGCCTGGGAAAACCAGTCAAAAGCTTTCAGCTGCTTTTAATGGATAGCGTAATTAATAATGTAATTTCATGAGCACTAGAAAACAAACTTTAGTCTATGCCAAATTAAATCGTTTGAAACCAAATTGAGAGGACTAGTCGGGGTAGGTGGCGATAAGTACTCCATGCATATATATTTACCAAACATATCTAGAAGGCCGGCAGGAGAGATGGATCATAGTATTAATGTAGATCTCTGGAAGGACAACACGCATGACATAGAAAGGCAAAAGCAAAAACGTGTGTCGAGCAGTAGTAGTACTACTACTCCTAAGTTAATGTGCTGTGCCCGCGTCCCAACAGCCTAGATGTTTACAGACAAATCTCCATTTCTGCAACAACGAGCTAGCATGCAAATTAAGGTCACAGCATGGACAGATTCCACAGCCTGATCAGCACGAGCTATCAAACATGAAACAACAATATATATATATATATATATATATATATATATATATAATCTATGCCACTGAATATTGGAAATTCATTATAAGAAAACTGCTTATTTGCGACCAGTTAATTCCAGCGAAATGACTATTAATTTACAACTAAAATTAGTTGCAAAAAGTCTTTTAGTCGCTATAAATTAGTCGCAAAAGCCCATTTTTCTTGTAGTGATTATTGAAACAATTTTGGTTAGAGAAAATATATTTGTAACCGTGAATTGTGCAATTGTCGCGTAATTGTTTTGAAAAATTAAGTGAATAAAACATGAGATCCATATGAAAAAAATTAATTTTTTAATAGTAGACTTTATTTTTTTCAAAACGATTACGCGGCGTTTACTCGATGTAGAATTACTTTTTGGTTAATGCACAGAGGATTTATATATAATATCAACTCAATAAAAGCTGATATAGTACCTGAGAGAAAATCGGGTCACGGCATATTGTCTGTGCTTGACAGCAATGATCTGTTGGTGCAACAGTTTTCTTTGCCTTTGTAGTACTGTAGGTTTCCCATGATCTCTGCCTGTAATTAGCAAATTCTTCTCTGAACGAGGAACAACCGATCGCGAATACTAAATTTGGGGAGATTTAACGGACAAATTGCAATCTTAAATTCCGAAGGCAAACAGAGATGGAGAGGGAAATAAGGTAAAGCAAACAAAATGCAGCCCCCAGGCATTGCGGTATTAAAAACCAAGAGGCGCGCAGCCATTGAAGACATTTTGACCCTCAATGGCGGCAGCCTCAAGCTGTTCAACCCTTTTTATGCTATCTCTCTTGCTTGTTACAGCCCAGTATAACTCGCAATTTCTCCTCCCACAACAGGTGTTTGCAGGAGGCCGATTTCATGATTTTAACGACAAGGATAACGAGGAAAAGCATTTTGGCATCACAATCCCAAATCCTTTAACTGGAGAATCCACTCACTTTGGTCTTCCTCGGTTCGATCCTCATGTGGAAGACCATGCCTACAAGACAGACTACCAAGGTTTGTGGGAACTGGTTTCCAAGGACTCCGGCGCCAACGCCATGCACATAAACTTACTTCCCAACAACAAGATTATAATGTACGATGCTACTGCATTTCACATGTCAACAATGAAGTTGCCAAACGGACAATGCTTTGCCTATAAGGAGGAAAAAACTGGAATGCAGAATAAGGATTGTTGGTGTCATGCAGTGGAATTTGATATTGATACAGCAAAACTAAGACCACTCAAGGTTCATTTACCAGTTGCACATATTCCCATTTTTACCAAACTTCTTTTTTTTTTTTTTTTTGTGTGTGTTCTTTCGTTTTGGTATGGTCTGAGGTGATTAAATTAATCGTAAAACTGCAGATTCAGTGGGATCCGTGGTGCTCATCAGGAGGCCTGGCAGCCGATGGGACCTTGGTTGGCACTGGAGGTTGGTTAGAGGGAACAAGAACTGTGAGATATATGCGCACATGCGAGAACTGCCATTGGAAAGAATACCCAACTGCACTGGCAGAGGCAAGATGGTATGTCTTTATATGCGTGTGTATGTTTGTGTATACATACATACATACATACATACATATATATATATATATATATATATATATATATAAGCTTTAGGTATAAAAGTATATATTCAAGAAAATGTTGGGTTATATATATACGCACACCGCGTACATGTTAATTTGACAAATTTTCAAATTTTCAGACTGCTTTTGGACATGCCATATATACATTTGAATTGAGACCCCCGGCCCCATTACTAGAAACAGTGACGAATTCAAACTTAACATGTCCAGAATTAGTATAAACTTCCTATTTTCTTCAACAAAATGCGCTTACTTAAATTTCTTCTAAATAAATGTTAATTAATACAATCATAAAGATTTGATTTTATAAAAATAAATTTATAAACTAACGGTGATTTAATTTAATATGTTAAATATATTTACAATATTACTAAGTCAAAGAAAACTTGTAGATTTATTTTTTTATTTTTATAAAATTCTCTAGTATCAGTTTTTAACAGTCGTCACCTAAATTTTGTTGTGCCTTGCGCCTTAAGGTATGCTACACAAGCAACGCTAGCCAATGGCGACTTCATTCTGGTTGGAGGCCGGAGGTCATACAGCTACGAGTACGTTCCACAGGAAGGAGCTCCCAACCAAAAATCCATCAAGTTTCCCTTTCTGGACGAAACCTCTGATTTGGACGAGAATAATCTTTACCCTTTCGTCCACCTCTCCACGGACGGCAACGTCTTCATCTTCGCCAACAATCGCTCCGTTCTCCTAAACCCTAAGACCAATGCCATCATCAAAGAGTTCCCAGTCTTGGACGGCGGCGCCCGCAACTACCCGTCGTCGGGAATGTCTGCTCTTCTCCCTATAAAACTCGAAGCTAACAATGATGAGGTCATTCCGGTGGAGGTTATTGTTTGTGGCGGCGCCAAGCCCGCGGCCTACGGTTTAGCCCAGAAGGGAACTTTCTTGCCTGCTCTTGAAGACTGTAACAGGCTTGAAATCACAAACCCTGAAGCTTCGTGGGAGAAAGAAATCATGCCTTCGGCGCGTGTCATGGGCGACATGTTGAATCTCCCCAACGGAGACCTCCTGATCCTCAACGGCGCAAAGAAAGGTACGTCGGCTTGGTACTCTGCTGACGACCCGAATCTCACTCCGGTGCTTTACAGTCCCGATGAGCCGGCAGACCAAAGGTTTAAGGAGCTTGAACCCAGCACGATTCCCCGAATGTACCATTCTGCGTCGGCGGTACTTCCCGATGGCAGAGTTCTAGTAGGAGGTAGCAATCCCAATGCAGGGTATAACTTCAAGGCCAAGTACCCCACCGAGATGAGGATAGAGAAGTTCTCGCCGCCTTATTTGGACCCTGCGTTGGCTGAACACCGGCCGGAGATCTTCGTCCAGTCTTCGGAGAACTCTCTAACGTACGGACAAACCTTCTCGGTGCAATTCAGTGTTAATAAATTGCTTGTGGTGAGGAAAGACATCAAGGTGACCATGTACGCACCGCCATTTACAACGCATGGATACTCCATGAATCAACGACTGCTTGAGCTGGCTAAGACTGATGTGGACAGGGCTTTCCATGGCGCCTTTAAAATCGACGTCATGGCCCCGCCGACGAGTGCGGTTGCTCCTCCTGGATACTACTTGCTGTTCGTGGTTTATCGGGGAGTGCCAAGCATGGGGATGTGGGTGCAAATCAAGTAATTAAAGCCCTGTGATTTTCAAGGATTTTTTTCCCTTTTGTATTAACTTCCTTGTCTATGTGATCCTAATTCCCGAGAGTCCTCCTCGATGGATATGTCTTCGATCTCAATGTGCATGCATGGTTAGAACATGATGATCAGAAATGTGGGTCCTTAATTAATAATGGACAAGCATGATCGGTTGGATGTTCTTAAGTTTTTGGAAGTGGGAACTGCCAATATTAATACAATTGATGAGTTTGTTTGGAGAAACTTGTATACCATTCATTGATTTTTTTAAAAAGAAAATAAAAAAAGTGATCAGAAATGAAAAAAATACATGAAATTTATTTCGACAAAGACTAAAAACAAACAGGCCATGTCGATTGACATGTCAATATACAGCTTGTATATTACTAGCTTACGAAATAAGATAATGATGCCGGACAAAATAAGGATTAGTCTGACGACTAGTTAATCAACAGAAACCAAGGATTGAGAGTAAGAAAAAAGGCAACACGGCAGAAAATTCTGAAAATAGAGTATATTCATAAAAGTCAAAAACTGATTCTGAAATACACAAGCCGGATTCAAATAGCTAGAGCCTAGGAAGATCGAGATTTTGAGAATGTTTTTTGAAAATACAAAATCTCAATTATTGCCTAAAAATAAAATACATAATAGAATAAGATTCTTGCCAAAAATATGATCCAGGTTAGAATTATAAGGATCATCTCTAAAAGTGACAGTAAAATGTTATCATAAAAGGAAAAAATAACTTAAATTGATGACTCAGAGGGAAAAACGACTGATTTTAGAATTGAAATGGAGACCACCAGGCATAGCATGATGACCATGATTTGTGCACCGAAAAGAGTTTTTCGAATTGGGGTCATATACACGTTTCCGATACCTGTAGCCAAAGTTACAGCTAAAATACTGATCACATGTGAGGAATATCACCCCAATTCCTAAAATCTTCACATTTTCCGATCATATGCATGATTTGCCTTCTCCATTTAGTCCAACAATATCAACATCGAATCTGCTAGCTTAGCATTATTAAGGACGTGTTAAGGACATTGTTAAGGACGTGTTTCATACCACCAATTGCACAGATGACACCTGCTGCAATGAAGGGACGGCACTGGTCGCCTGTGTAAACTTGGATGCTTAAGTCAGTAATAGTATGAGAATAAGTATATAAAAGATGAAAATTCAAATGATGTTACCTCTACCGAGTTATTTATAGCATAATGTGGCGTGATGGTGATAAACTCTAATCACCAGTTCTCTGTGTTTATCCTTTGTGATCCATTATTTAAATGGAGAGAATATCTCCTGTTTCATAGGAGTTATCTCCCACAGGATATTCGTACCCAGTCCTGGGCCTCATCCCCAATTTCTCGGGGTTATCTCCTCCGTCATTATAGTTATGAGTCCTCTATCTGTAGGACTTTTAGCCTTAAGCCATCTACAAGTCTCCCTAGGCTTGCGGATGGACTTGACCTTAGGGATGGGCTTGGCTTTAGAGATGGGCTTAGCCCAGGGATCTAAATGTCCCTTCCAGTTATCCTGCTAATTTGCTTTATGTTGGCACATGGGAAATTAAATAACCATGATTTAGCCTTTCTTTCTTTTATTGACTTCTTTCCCCGCAAGCTTGTTTATATTAATTGACTCTTTGCCTTCTTTAGAAAATAACCCATGCTAATTGGCGTGCACCAGCTTCCACCCTTTCCTTTTTGGGAAAGACGTGGCTTACGTTAGCCATAACTATTCCCACTCAATTAATGAGGTTTCAAAAGGAACTGTAACCGTCAGCGCTACCAAACCTTTCAGGTTCCCAAGGATCCCCATGATTACCTTTCTTGGGTGTGTTTTACACGTTGTTTCGCCTCCCATCACCACTTTCCTTACTCTCCTTTTCTCTCCCGTCTTCCTCGTCTTCCTCCGTGTCCCCCTTTGCTCTCTCGTCTTCATCATCTTCCCCTGTGTCCCCCTTTCCTTTCTTTAAGACTTCCGTGATGGCCAGTCCGTAGTCCTGCTAAGAAAGTGACCAAGTAGAAGCCCGAATCTTCTATCTCCCGTCAGCCTACCTCCTTTGATGGGTATTCTTGGCGCTCAGTTCTGGGTGTGGAGGACCTCATCGATTTGAGGGAATCCTTCCGCATTCCTAAGTCAATCAACATGAATGTCCCGGAAAGGGGGTGCATTGACGAATAGGGCTACGGTGGTTTGCTCCCTTACGAACAGACTTTGCCTTCCTTTCATCCACCCAGTGCGCGATGTTCTGCACTTTTTACAGCTTGTTCCTGCCCAGCTTCACAGTAAAGCATGGCGTCTGTTGATGTGCGCCTGTGTCGTCTTCCGTCGCGTTTTAGAGCCCCTTGGGGAGAGGTACCCTGATCTTACGATGAATGAGTTCCTGTCTTTCTACGGGATGGTGTCCCTACCAGGGAACGTTTGTAGCTTCCATGTGTGCAGACAACACCTTGTAGCCTTTGAAGGGCGTTACTCCAACCGTTAGTGCCAAGCAGTGGACTAGTAAGTTTTTCTTGATTTCTGGTGATGGTTGGGATTATCCCACCGACGAAATGCTCATTAGGGATTACCTTGTTGTTGCCAACTGCGGGCGCGTCCCTGATGATAAGCTTTTAACGTTGGAGTTGATTGATTGTCAACAAAATCATGTGAATCTTGTTTGTGAATGGGTGAAGGACCACGACTGCGACTGTCTGTGGTTGGAAGACCTTCTTTCTGACTCCAGTATTGACAGATTTTTATCGGTACCTAGCGGCGCCCATGTCATGGGAAAAAAACTCAAACCAGTTCCCCCTTCGATGAAACGGAGTGCTCCCTAGACTGGGGGGCTAAACATGAAACACCTTTGCATTGAGGGTGCAACGCCTAGTAGCGTCACTGGCTCCCCCAAGATAATGATGCAGGGGGTAGGCGTGGGTGTTGTTGTTTCTGGCCAGGCCACGCCAGTGGCGCCCCTCGAGAAAACCACCCTGTTGTTGAGCCCTGGTCTTGATGAGCTGGGTGCTTTGATGAAACAGGCTCTTGAGGATCTCTCATTAGCCTACAACGTTGGGCTCCCTCCTGGGAATGATTCTTTGGACTCCCCTTTCAAATTCCCCTCGGTTCATGTTGCGGATTCAGTGTCTGGGGAAGGAGCACTCGATATTCCTACCCCTGCAGTTAGTGACACCATGGCTGAAGCTGTAGGTGGTAGCGTGGGCTCCTGTGCAAGGTTGGGTTCCTCTCCGCATTCTTTGCCCTGTACCAATTCAGGCGGCGAGGCTCCGCCCACGGATCAAGATAGGGTGTAAGATTGGGTTAGTGGTCGAGCAGACCTTTACCAAGATGAGTTTGTTGGTAACCATTTGGTGCTCACGTCGAAGGTGGCCTGCCCATTGGGGCGGTAGCCTTGGATCTCTCATTGGGGCGTCCAGCGCAGGCTGGAGCCAGTTCGATGGGAGATGCTGCCTAGGAGGAGGACAACGGTCCACGTACTTCTTTGCCTCCTTCGGAGGTGATTACAGAGATGACAATGCGCCTAGGGGTGTAACCGGTCTGGTCCGGTTCGGTTTTAGACAAAATCTAGGACCGAACCGGTATGTACCGGTTTTGCATTTTTCAAAACCGATTACGCCACGATTACCCTTCTAAACCGGTACCTCCGGTTTTCGGTCCGGTCCCGTTTTCCGATTTTTTTTTTTAAAGTAAAAAACGTATAATAAAATGTTACTTCTTATGATAAAATGTTATTAATAATTTAATATATATATATTATGTTTAAAGCATATAATCAATTAAATTTTCATCTTTAAGATTAAACTTTTATTTTATAAATTATAACAACATTATCTTATATATAATTATATTAATAACATATGATCAAACAAATTACAAATGTTCATATTGAAAATTAATATTTTATGTTATAATTTATAAATTATAATATGAAATTATTTCATATATAATATATAATTATATATAAAAATTTTACATATTATATATGAAATAATTTCATATTATAATTATATATTATATATAAATATTTTGTATAATATATAAAATTATTTTTTATATATATATTTTTTCCAACCGGTCTGATTCGGTCCGGTCCGGTCCCGAAAACTACAGAACCGAAACCGGACCGGATCCGGCCGGTTTTCATAAAATAGGAACCGGTTCCGAACCGGACCGGTTCAAAACCGGACTAACCTGTCCAGTCTGGACCGATTTTCTAGTTTAAATTTACACTCCTAAAGGCACCTGAGAAGAATGTTGGCCCCAGTAAGGCTTATTTTCCTTTTTCTTTAATCTTGTTTGCATGTGCTTTCTTTGGCGTGTATTGGCTCCTAACTTTATTGTGTTGTGTAGAATGTTGAAGCCCTGGCGTCTTGGGTCATGGAGGAAAGGTCCAGTTTGGAAGAGGAGGTTCGTGAGAGACGAAAGTTCTCCTCCTTTGCCAAGTAGGAGAACAGCCGCCTCAAGGATGAGAGAAATTACCTGCGCTGTTGTCTGAAGCAGGCTAATAGTCATGTCCAATCCTTGGAAGCTAACCTTGATTCTCTTCTCGAGGAGTCGTCCAGCCTTCTGTCTGAACTCCTTCATGTTAAGAACCTCCACGCCCGTAACAGTTTTGCCCTGCATGCGGCTGAGATGGAGAGGGCCACCATTCGAGCAGAGGTTCTGCGGGTTAAGAGGGCATTGGACTCCTCTGATCACTCATGGGCTGATGTTGAGAAGAAGCTCAAGGAGGCGGTTGTTGCTTTGGCTTCCTTTGAAAAGGAGTACGAGAAGGTGGCGAAGGAGTTGGCTGGGAGGAGAGAGGCATTCTGGAAGGAGCGCCATGAGAAGGACAGCAAGATCACCGAGCTGCAAAGTGACTTGGACGGGGAGAAGGCTGCTTTCACCAAGTACAAGAAGGAGCACACTACGATTAATGCCCGTCAGGATAAGAATCTGGCGAGTCTGGAGAGGTTGTCTCGAGAAGTGAACGAGTCAAGGGTGGCGTGAGGAAGGCTAGACGCTAATCTGGCTGCTGCGAAAAACGAGATTGTTCGATCGGCTGCATCCCTAACTTTCTGCCGCCCTTGCTATCCAGGACAGGGCCTTTGGATATGGGTATGGCGCGGGGTTAGCACTCTTGAAGATGCATTTGTTGGTCAACCCCCAGACTAACCTGAGGAGTTTAAACTTAGAAAACTTTACGCCTGATGCCGCCACCTATCAATATGTAGATTTAATGGGTCAGGATGTTATGCCAGACGCCATTCCTCATCCCCCACCTTAAGGATGAAAAAATTTGTTTTTATTTGTAATGACTATTGGGCCCCTATTTTGGGCTTTTGTGAACTTTGTGAATCCTTGTTAGTTTGTAAACGTTTTTTGGACTTTGGTCTCTTTATTATTCTGCTACTTTTTGCCTGGAATGCATTTGTTGGTTTTGGTTGGCCGCTGAGCGTGTGGTTTGTTTATATTGCCTTGTCTCTTTTAGTGCTTTTATTCTTCTCTTTTGGTGATATGGTCTTTCTTCAAACTTATGCACCCTCGTGCTTGCCTATAAACTTGTGTTTTGGTGGGCGTTTTCCTCGTGGACTTGGCGGTCGTTTGGTATCCCGGCTTTTATGCCTTCGTGGATTGTACTGGGGGTGCATTGGCTGGAGCTCTTTGTGCCCAGCCTTGCTCTCAGTGGCAACCTTTTGAGAGGGTCATGGGGTTTTCTGACCTTCACGCCCATTTGATTGCACCAGGAGTGTGTAACTCAGCTTTCGGTGCCTAACTTTTGGAGTGGGTCATGTCGTCTTCTGACCTCCACGCCCATTCAGTTGCACTGCAAGTGTGTAACTCGACGTTTGGTGTCTAACTTTGGAGAGGGTCGTGTGGTCTTTGCGACCTTCACACCCGTTCGTTTGGATAGGGTATTGTAGTCTTTGCGACCTCCACGCCCTTTCGTTTGGAGAGGGCTATGTGGTCTTTCTGACCTCCACAACCGTTCGTTTGGAGAGGGCCATGTTTTCTTTGTGACCTCCACGCCCATTCATTTGAAGAGGGTCATGTGGTCTTTCTGACCTCCACAACCATTCGTTTGGAGAGGGTCGTGTGATCTTTGCGACCTCCACACCCGTTCGTTGGCGATCTTTGGAGAGGGTTGTGTGGTCTTTGCGACCTCCACAACCGTTCGATTGGATAGAGTCGTATGATCTTTGCGACCTCCACGCCCGTTCGTTTGGAGAGGGTCATGTGGTCTTTCTGACCTCCATGCTCGTTTGTTTGGAGATGGTTGTGTGGTCTTTGCAACCTCCACGCCCGTTCGTTGGTGATCTTTGGAGAGGGTCGTGTGGTCTTTCTGACCTCCACGCTCGTTAGTTTGGAGAGGGCGATGTGGTTTTTGCGACCTCCACGCCCTTTCATTAGCGATCTTTGGAGAGGGTCATGTGGTCTTTGCAACCTCCACGCCAGTTCGTTTGCGATCTTTGGAGAGGGCCTTGTGGTTTGTTCGACCATCACGCCCGTTCGTTAGCATAATAATTGGCTAAAGCATATATTTTGAAAGGAATATAATATTTTCTCTGAAATAAATATTGATAAATAAAGAGATAAACTTTCTAAGGATAAAACCTTTTTTAAGTGCTCGGCGTTCCACGGATGCTACAACTCTTTCCCCTCGCTATCTTTGAGTCGATATGATCCTGGGTGGTTAGTAGCTGTTACTACATAAGGCCCTTCCCACCGTGGTCCGAGCTTCCCTTCATCCTGTGTGGTGACTCATGTTTCTCTTAGGACTAAGTCGCTGACTTTAAACGATCTTGGTTTGACCCACTTGTTGAAATATTGCTATGCTCTTCTCTTGCTGAGGATGCTCTGGACTTCCGCTTTCTCTCTTATCTTTTTGATGAGGTCTAGTTATTCACTAAGAGCTTGGTCGTTCTCCTCCTAATCAAAGTGGTTCGGTGTGTTGGTAGGCCAACTTCTGTGGAGGCAATTGCCTCACTCCCGTATGCCAAGGTAAACAGTGTCTTTCCTGTTGGGGTCTTAACCGAAGTCCTGTAAGCCCATAAGACTCCTAGCAGCTCTTCTGCCCATTCGCCCTTCCGATTGCCTACTTTCTTCCTCAAAATTTCAAGTAGGGATTTGTTTGTTGATTCTGCTTTCCCATTTGCCTGTGGATGTCCTGGTGACGAGTACTTCACTTTTATCCCGAGTTCTTGGCACCACGCCCTGTAATGTTCAGAGTCGAATTGCTTCGCGTTGTCTGATATTATTGTATTGGGGATCCCGAACCTGCACACAATGTTCTTCCATAAAAATCTGGTTACAACTTTAGCCATTATGGTAGCTAGTGCTTCCGCTTCTGCCCACTTCGTGAAGTAGTCGACTGCTACAACCATGTTCTTCACCCTGCCTTTTCCAAGTGAGAAAGGACCGACCAGGTTGGTTCCCCATTGGACAAAGGGCCATGGGGAAGTGACAGATGATAATTTTTCTGGTGGGCAATAGGGAACCAGGGCGTACGCCTGACACTGGGCGCATCTCCTGGCGAACTGTTGGGCATCCCTAAGGGCGTTGGGCCAATTGTACCCAGTCCTTAGAGCTTTCATTGCTAATGCTTTTCCACCTGAGTGGTTGCCACAGATGCCTTCGTATATCTCTGCGAGTATATATTGCGCTTCTTCTGGTGAGAGCACCTGAGTAAGGGTGTTGCAAAGCCCCTCTTGTACAGAACGCCGTCGATTTTGAAAAATCGTGCCGCTTTCTTCTTAATCTTCCTTGCCGCCTCCTTCCCCTCGGGGAGCCTTCTTGTATCCAGATATTCTTCTATTTCATTGGCCTATTCTGGCGTTCCGGGCCCTATCTGTTTAATCGAGATTTCAACAGCTGGTACCTTCAATCAGTCTCCACTGTACTTCACATGGCAACTCTACTTCATCCCTGGTTGAGGCCGCGTTTGCTAACTTGACTGCCACAGAGTTATCAGCCCTTGGAATTTGTATTATGGAGAAGTGTTCGAATTGATCGCGTAGTGCTAGTATCGGCTCAATATATTTTTTTAAGTTTTTTCCCATTAATGGCGTAGGCCCCTATGACTTGGTTAACCACTATTTGGGAATCCGCCTTAACTTCTACTTGCTTGGCGCCTAACGCCTAGGCCGCAGATAATCCTGCTATCAAGGCTTAGTATTCCGCCTCGTTATTGGTGATGATATGCACTCATATGCCACCTCATGCTCGGCATGCCAATCCATCGACATAGATTGTCCAGGGTTTCCCCGGCAGTGGGGCTATGGTTTCAGCAGGGAACTCACTGAACTCCGCCACAAAATCTGTGAGTGCTTGGCCCTTGATGGCATTTCTAGGGGAGTAAATGATTTCAAACTCACTGAGCTCGATCGACCATGCGACCAAACACCTGGAGGAGTCCCATTTTTGTGACACTCTTCCAAGAGGATTTTCTGTTAAGACCTTTATTGGGTGAGCCTGAAAGTACAGTCATAGCCTTTGGCGACTACCACTAGCGAGAATGCCAGTATTTCCATCCACGGGTATCTGACTTCGGCACCTCTTAGGGCCCTGCTTGTATAGTATACTAGCGCATGCGTCCCTTCTTCTTCTTTCACTAAGACAGCTGACAAGGCTTGGGGAGATACTGACAGGTACACGTACATAACTTCTCCTTGATTAGGCTATATTAGTAGGGGCGGGGTGGCTAAATATTTCTTTAGCTCTTGGAAGGCTTGGTCACACTCTGAGTGTCATTGATGGTTTGAGGCAGCGCCATTCTCAAGATGGCCTTTATCTTCTCAATGTTGGCCTCTATTCCTCTCTGTGAGACTATGAACCCCAAGAATTTGCCCAAATTTACCCCGAACGTGCATTTAGCTGTGTTTAACTTCATTTTGTACTTTCGCAATATCGCGAAGAACTCCCTAAGATCCGTTAGGTGCTGTGCGGCGTCCTTACTTTTCACCAATAAATCGTCCATAGTCTTTCCGATTTGGCGCTTGAACATCCGATTGACTAGCCTTTGATATGTTGCTCCAGCATTTTTCAGCCCAAAATGCATTTCCCGGTAGCAGTAGAGTCCTCTGTCAGTTATGAACGTCGTCTTCTCCTCATCCGTCTTGTTCATCTAGATTTGATTGTACCCAGAGTAGGTGTCCATGTGGCGCCCCCGACCCCTATGTACGGAAACTCGAGAATCGAGACGCCCGGATGATGACAACAAGGTCATGCATCCCAACCATAGTGCCAAGTGTGTGTACATGCAATAGTGTACAATGAGCAGCGCAGCGGATAATTTAAGTAAGTCAACTAAGTACCAGAATTGTTTAATACAAATTTACATATATAAAACGTTTAATGCAATAGTGTACATATGTACCGCAGGTAAGTATAAACCAAACAACCATCGAGAATAAAAATGCATTAATGCAACCTACAATAATGCATGCATATGGTGAAATATGCATTAGACCCCAAAACATCATTTTTCCTGAAAATGAATATTTCCAACGCACGCCAAAATCCCATTTGGCCCAAAACATATTCATAAAAACATTTCCCGTTTCCCTGAAAATGGCCCCATACATAATCCATCATTTTCCCAAAAAATTATTCACATAAAATCTTTTTATCCAACACACGCTATTTTTCCAGAAAATAGCCCATTATCCATTTTAACCGTATGCACCATGATCTCCCCTAGGGATCATCCGCACACCCTGACTCTCTTCGTCACGCCATGGGTAACGACCGTGCAAGTGGCTTCGTGACGAGCGATGCCCAGTTCCGCACACAATCCAGGGGACGTCACTCAGTATATTTCACTCCCAAGTGACCAGAGGAGCTCCACCGAGATAATGCCCATCTCGGCTTGGGGTCGTGAAACACACGCACCCAAAACCATTTCTCACATGAAAACTCAGTTTTCAAATATACACATGAACATGTATGCAATTATGCGAAAACCTAGTTTTCATTTACAAACATGAACATGCGTGCAATTATGCAATGTACAAGACACGACACAAATATTCAACAGCCAACAAATCCCCGCATAATCCAATCATACAACAACTCTATTCTCCAATCCAACCAACCCCCTTACTCCTCGGACTCAGTCCGACTCAACCAACCAGTTCACAAAAAATATGAGTTAGTGCAAAAATACATTTAAATCACGAAAGTTATTTGAAAAAAATACTTACAGCACTATAGTATAATTCTCGAAAGATTATGGAGGTGCTAGAAGTGGTGGCACAACAACATAACAATGCAAAATGCACTATGGCCGTGGGTCTCAAAGTGCTAGTTTTTGAACGGGGACAAACGAAGACTTGAGATTACTAGGGCAGGACTTAGGGATGTCGATGAAGCTAATGGTAGTGGTGGTTGGCTGTGGGTGGCGGCGTAAAGGGTTGTTGAAGTCCAAAAAGCCTAAAACAGAAATGGAGTTGGATGGATTTCGCTGGTGGCAGATCGGAGCTAAGAATGGGTGGGTTAGGTAGCTGGGGGGTAGCCGGTGATGTGGTGAAGAGGTGGTGGCCAACGGCAACGCGATAGCAGCGCACGAACACAAGGAGTGTCGCGGCTTGAAGCCGTGTGTGGGAGCTCACGGCAGCGCAAGAGGGGCTAGAAACCGGAGTGTGAGGTCGCCAGCCGAAGGTGAGGAAAACGGGAGGGGTGGTGACGCACACGGACGGCGCATGGAGACGCTGTTGGTGGAAGAAAAAAAAATGAACGGGGGAGAGAAGGGAAGGTGTCGTGCGCGCGGGGAGAGAAGCAGGGAAAGAGAGAGAAAAGAAAATAAAGGGAAAAAAGAAAAGAAGAAGAAAAGAAAAAGAGGAAAAGAAAAAAGGAAAAAGAAAAAGTGAGGGAAAGAAATGAGGTCCAATCCTCACATATTGGGTCACACAAATGATCTAACGAAAAAAATTTTAAAACAGCAAGTTAAATAAAATAATTTAAAGGTAGTGATTAAATGAAAATAAAATAATTAAATCCAACAATAAATTAACTTAAAATAAAGAGCAATTTAAATGCATAACAATAATTAATATTAAGGAAGCCTATCAAAATAATTTACACAAATTAAAAATCATAGAAATAAACCAACGAAAAATTCGATAAACTTAAAACAAGAGAATCAATATTTAAATTAATAAAAATAACCATTTAATTAAAAATATGCTAAAATACGGGGTTTTACAGTCCATAAAGCTTAAGAATTAGTGTCCTACTGTGGCATCCACGATGAAATCAATTCAAGATAGTGGAAAACTATCCTTAGGACAAGCTTTATTGAGGTCGGTGAAGTTTGCGCACATCTTCCACTTGCCATTGGCCTTTTTTACTAGTACTATGTTGGAGAGTCATTCTGAGTAGTGTGCCTCCCATATGAAGCTCGCCGCCAGGAGTCTCTTGATTTCCTCTACTATGACTGTGCACTTCTCTGTGCTGAACGACCTCCTCTTCTGTCGTACTTTCTTGCTTCTGGGTCAATGCAAAGGTTGTGCTCTATGATCGAATTATCGATTCCGGGCATTTCTTCATGGCTCTAGGCAAAGACATCTTTATGCTTGATCAACAATTGTTCCAGGGCTTCCTGATACTCCGGCGGGACCTTGGATCCCACCCTTGTGGTGGCGGCTAGGCATTCTGGATGCAGGTTTACTATATGCAAGGGCTCGTTGGCTTCGACTTGTAACAAACTATCCTCATTCTTGGTTTCTATGTCTTGCCCTTCTCCCAGCTGAGGTGGTGGAGGTAACTGTTCTTTTTAATCATCTACTGAGCATACCGTCGGTGCTCCTGTCTTCAATTCCTGGACGTAACATTCTCGGGCCAATGTCTGCTCACCTCGGACTTCGCCTACCCCCACTTCTGTTGGGAATTTCATTTTAAGGTGGTATGTGGAGGTGACCTCCTTTAAGTCATTAAGGATCGGGCACCCTAATATGGCATTATAATACGACAGAACCTTGACCACTAAAAAGTCAGTCATGCTCGTGTGGGCGCCTTGCCCTGCTGTTACAAGAAGGGCAATGGCGCCCACGGGTTGAACAGCTTCTCCTAAAAAGCCTTTCAACGAGGAGGGGGATGGTCGCAACTTGTTCGTTGGGATCCCCATTCAAACAAATGCGTCCCAAAAGAGAATGTCAACAAAACTTCCATTGTCGACCAAGACTCGTCTAGTCATGTAGTTGGCTATCAGTAGTGTAACAACCAAGGCATTGTCGTGGGGGTACATAACCACTTCACAATCCTCATCCCCGAATGAGATGGTCATGGTCGTTTCCGCCCTATGGTACTTACGCTGTCGATCTGCCATGTATACTTCATGATATCTTGCTCTTCATGCATGGGACTTTCTACCGGATGCATTGGCGCCGTCGCCAGCAAATCCGCCTGCTATAGTGCGGATTTTGCCCAAAGGGGGCCTGAGCATGGTCTCTCTTGGGTCATGGAGAATTATTTCATCTCTGCTCCTCCTGTTTTTGGTGCTTAGGGCTTCTGCCTCGTCTTTCTCGACTTCCCTCCCTCTGTGGCTTCATGTAATCAGTTAGCATTCTTTCCAACTCCCCACTTCCAATCATTTCCTCAATCCTCCTTTTCAGGGTGATGGAATCTTCGGTCCAATGGGTGTAGCTTTAGTGGTAGGTCCAATGGCGTTGTCCTTTGTTAGGCATGAATTCTTCTTTTCTCAGGTTTCTATCGTTTTCCTATACATTGAGGTTGTTATGCACAAGTTAGTGCCCATGATCTTGGTGGCTAGTATAATGGTCTCGTCTGTCATCAGGGTGGCTTCACCCATTTGGTTTTTGTTTTCCGCCTTTGTCTCCTGCTTTTGTGGCTCTAGCATAGCTTGTAGAGTATCTTCTGCATTGACAAAGTCATCTGCTTGATCCATGAACTCCCTGGGTGGATGGAGTTCGTCTAGCCAGTTCAGCCATGAAGGGGCTTCGAGGCCAGATTCCTCCCACTAGTGCAGATAAGGTGATTTTCTCGTCTTGATCATCAGTGGTGAGTCTCTCTTTATTGAAGCGTGTTAGGTGGTTCTTTAGATTTTCCCCTCCTTCTGCTTTACGGTTAACAGATAGGTCGCTGGTTTGCGGTGTCTTTTGCTAGCCATAAACTATGTAAGAAATTGTTTAGCAAGCTCCTCAAAGCTGCCAATTGATACTGGGTGAAGGGTCTCGAACCACCCCCGTGCTATTCCTTTAAAATCAACGGAAAGGAACGACAAGCCATCTCCCCTGGGAAGCCATGGAGAGTCATGTGTGTTTTAAAATTCTCAAGTTGAATAATGGGATCTTTAGACCCATCGTACAGGTTGATCTGCGGCACTTTGAATTTAGCCGGTAGGGGAACCGCCATGAACTCCTCGCTATAAGGGAGGTTCGTGCACGTGAGGAGTTGCTCCACGGAAGAGGAGCCACCCATCCTCTTAGCCATCTCCTCATATTTATCTACTAAACTGTGTAGTTCATCATGCATCTTCTTCTTCTCCACTTCTTTGCTATTAACCCCCCGGCGCTGTGTGCATCCCTTCAGGTTGCCCATTATGGGCAGGGGGATTATCCCTCTGCTGCTTTAATTCCTCGTTCTCTTTTTGCAATTTTTCGACAACCACCATCACTTGTTTTAGTCTTTCCTCCACTTCCGCTAACCTTCCTTTTGCCTATGTCATGCTCGGTCCGGGATCTCGGTCAGCTTGTGATCTCGTGACGGTTGGCATGTGAAAACCACGCTGAAGTTTGTTTAAATCCCACAGACGGTGCCACTGTTAAGGACGTATTTCACACCACCAATCGCACGGATGACACATGCTACAATGAAGGGACGGCGCTGGTCTCCCTGTGTAAACTATGATGCTTAAGTTAGTAACAGTATGAGAATAAGTATATAAAATATGAAGATCCAAATGATGTTACCTCTACCAAGTTATTTATAGCATAATGTGGCGTGATGGTGATCAACTCTAATCACCAGTTCTCAATGCTTATCATTTGTGATCCCTTTTTTAAATGAAGATGATATCTTCTGTTTTGTAGGAGTTATCTCCCGCAGGATATTCGTACCAAGTCCTGGGCCTCATCCCCAATTTTTTGGGGTTACTCATCAGTCATTATACTTATGAGTCCTCTATCTGTAGGGCTTTTAGCTTTAAGCCATCTATAAGTCTCCTTGAGCTTACGGATGGACTTGACCTTAGGGATGGGCTTGACTTTAGAGATGGTTTTAGCCCATGGATCTAAATGTCCCCTTCAGACATTTATATTAATTTGGAAAACACCCTTGAACTTGGTTCAAAATCCTTTTAACTGGCCTTGCATATATCTAATATCTATTATATATAATAAGTGGCTATCGGGTAGCTACCATAATCTACAGTAATTTTTGTCATTTCATTTTTTTCTTCTTTTTTGCATTTTGTCGATTTTGCCCTGCTATTCAATACATGGGTGTTGTGCATTTTCCATGTATTTTAGGGGTATAATTGTCAATGGATTTTTTTAATTTTATTTTGCTTTCCTTTTATCTTTTCGTCTTCTTTTTTCCTCTTGCATTTCATCTTCTTTCCTCATTCTCTCATAAGCTCAGTCTCCAGCATTTCTTCCACCGAAGCTTCACTCTCCCTCTCCCTCATTTTCTTACCGAAACTTCAGTAATCATTCCTCTCACCGAAGTTCGTTGTTTTTTTTTTCCTTTTTTTTTTTTTTACTGAAGTTCCTCTCCGGCGTTCTCTCACTGAAACTCCTCTCCCTCATTCTCTCGCCGAAGCTCATTTCCTTCCTCTCGGTGAAGTTATTTTGTTTTATTTTCCTCTGTCGCCGGTTATGATCTTTTTGGGTTCTTTTTATTATTATTATTCTTTGCTTAATCGGTTTTGATTATTTGGGTTTGCATGACATTGTGGTATTTTCATTTTTTTAGTTTAAGAGTTTCTCTCCTGCTTTGCTTCTCCGGTTTCTGCTTCTTCTTTTTTCTATTTTTCCGGCTATGCAGGTTGAGTTTTTTCACTCCTTTCACGCTGAAATTCGTTATTTTTTTTTTTTTACTGAAGTTCCTATCCAGAATTCTCTCATCAAAACTCCTATTCCCATTCTCTAAACGAAGCTCATCTCCAACTCCTTCCTCTCGGTGAAGTTATTTTGTTGTTTTTCCTTTGTCGCCGGTTATGATCTTTTTGGGTTCTTTTTTTTTTATTCTTGGATTAATCGGTTTTTATTTTTTGGGTTTGCATCACATTGTGGTATTTTCATTTTTTTATTTTAGTGTTACTGTGTCTTCTTTTTTTGGGTTTGCTTTTATTGTGTTTGCATGTTATGATCTTGATTTTCTTCTTTAAAACTTGGGTTTGCATGACATTGTTTTATTTTCATTTTTTTAGTTTAATGTTATTGTGTCTTCATTTTTTGGGTTTGCTCTTATTGTGTCTTCATTTTCTGAGTTTGCATGCTATGATCTTGATTTTCTTCTTTAAAATCTGGGTTTGCATGACATTGTTTTATTTTCAATTTTTTAGTTTAATGTTATTGTGTCTTCATTTTTTGGGTTTGCTCTTATTGTGTCTTCATTTTTTGGGTTTGCATGTTATGATCTTGATTCTTTTTTTCTTTTAATTCATCTGGTTTGTTGATTTGTTCTTGTCATGGAATTCTCCTCCCTCTCGCTGAAGTTCTTGTTTTTTATTTTTAATGCATCTATGATCTTTTTGGATTTTTTTTTTAATTCTTTGCTTAATCGGTTTTTGTGCCTCATTTGTTTTTACAGATGAGATGAGATGAGTTGAGATTAAAGTTAAAAAGTTGAATAAAGTATTGTTAGAATATATTTTTTAATATTATTTTTGTTTTGGGATTTGAAAAAGTTGAATTTTTATTTTGTTTTGTATTGAGAATTTAGAAATTTGTAATAATTAGATGAGATGAGATGTTTTCTGAAAATAAACTATAAATGTCTTTGTGTTATTTTCATTTTTTTAGTTTTGGGAATAGGGATTGTTTGAGCCTCGGGGAATTGGATCGCCTGATATGTTTTAGTGTCACTGCGTTAGGTTGAGTGTTGTTGATGGGGATGGTTTGAGTGTTGGAAGAAGCTGAGTGCTAGGGTGGTTGAGGTTGATGGGTCTTTTGCGTCAGTGACACTTTTTTTTTTCTCTCTTCTTTCTTCTTCTGTGTCTGTCGAGTGGTTGAAGATTTTAGGTTTTATTTTAGTGTATTTACATTTTTCAACCTCGGTTTAAATTAATGGTGGTGTTTTTTGGGTTGGATTTGTGAAAAGAGTAGATGTTTGTTATTTATTTTTTTAATTGAATGTTATGATCTTTTTAGATTTTTTTTATTGTTGATGTTTAGGGAAAAAGGGATGGATTGAGTCTTGGGAAAAGTTGAGGATGGTTTGAGTGTCCGTGGATCAAGGTGATGGCTTTATTTGTGTCTGCAGTCCGTTTCTTTTTTCTTTCTTTTTTCTCTTTCGTTCTATGTTCGTCAAGTGGTTGAGGGTTTTTTGGTGTCGGTGTGTCAGTCGGCGTATTAGTGCAGTGATTTTTCTTTTCTAGGTCAAGGTGATGGGTTTATTTGTGTCAGTCCATTTTTTTTTTCTCTTTCCATCTATGATCGTCGAGTGGTTGAGGGGTTTTTTTGTGTCAGTATGTCAGTAGATGTATTAGTGTAGTGATTTTCCTTTTCTTATGTCTCTGTCAAGTGTTTTTTCTTTTCTTGTGACTCCGTCTGTTTTATTTGTGTCAATGTGTTAGTGCAGGATTTTCTTTTTTATTTTTTCCCTTTTTCCAACGTTGTGTTTTTTTTTTTTTTCTAGAAGGGTTTTTGGTCTCCAGATTTCTAAACAAGATAGATGGGTTTCTTTTTCTTTTCTTTGCATGTAGTGGTTTTTTTTGTTTGCATATTGTGAGTTTTTTGTTTTTTTATTTTCGTTTGTTGGCTTTCTCTCTTCCGATTTTTGTAAAAATATAATTTTTCTTTTGTATGTTGTTTATTTGTATATATGTTTTGTGTTTGCATGTTGTGTTTTCTATTTTTTGTCTCTTCTTCTCAGTTCTTATCTTCGTCTTCTCTCTTCTCTATGGGTTCTCTCTTCTTTTCATTTTCACATGTTAGTTTTCTCTCCTCCGGTTTGTTTTTCTAAGTGTTTGTTACTTTGTTCTCTTCATCTTCTCTCTTCTCTGCATTTTCTCTGTTGATTTGGTTTCCCCATGTCGTTTTCTCTCTTCAACTTTGGATTTGTGGAAAAATAGATTTTTTTTCTTTGTTTGCATGTTGTGAGTTTTTTGTATGTTGTTTTCATTTGTTGGCTTTCTCTCTTACGATTTGCAGATTTATGTAAAAAGAAAAAAAAAATTCTTTGTTTGCATGTTGTGGATTTTTTCTTTTTCTTTTTCATGTTGTGATAAATCCAAGCTTAGTTTGTTTTTCCTTCTTTGATGTCGATGTTATAATCTTCACATTTTTCATTTTCGACTTTTGTTCATAGACTGGATTAAAGGTTTTTTTGGTTGTGTGATTTGCAAATGTGTTAAAAAGTATATTTTTTCCTTTTGTATGATGTTTATTTGTATGTTGTGGGTTTACATGTTGTGGACTTTTTGTTATTTGAAAATTTATGAAAAAATATATATTTTTTGGATTGTTTGATGTGGGGTTTTTTTTTTCTTTTCATTTCGTCGAGGTTTGGTTTTTATCAACTGGCTTGTAGCTTTTTTTGATTGTGTATTTTATAGATTTGTGGAGAAATAAATTAACTGGGTTGAAGATTTTTTTTTTTTTTTTGGTTGTGTGATTTTTGGATTTATGACATAATAGATTTTTTTTCATGCAGTGTTGTTTTTTTTTCTTTCATCTCTTCGAATGTTTTCTTATTTTGTGTTGATCATTTGGGTAGTAGCTATATTTGGTTTTGTAATTTGCATATTTGTGAGTGACTCAGTCTAAAATGTGATTCTAAGTGTAAAAGTGTCAAGTTGTATCAAAGATAAGTCCAGGATTGTATTCCATAGGGACAAATGATTTTCAAAGTACTTGTGAAGACTTATTGTAAATTATGGTGATGTAAAATGCTATGTAAAACTCTTTTTGGATTTTTATAGTGATGAAAAAAACAATTTATTTACAATGAAAAATTTGTTGCCATTGAAATGTATGATGAAATTTTCTAGTCTTGGATTTAGAAATTTTTGGTAAGACGGTTTAAACTATGAAAGTATAAACTCAAGCAATAAAAAATGTATCCTATAACAAACTGTAATTATAACCTTACTAAGTTGCAACCAGAATTTTAATTGGAGAATTTTGAAATCACAGAATTAGTAGAAACAATTTGACAGACACCTGGGTTACGGTTTTAAGATTTTCCTTGACTTCACTCTTCACAAGGATTCCTGGTACCACCCATCGATTATATATCCATTCAAGGTATTAATAAAAAGTAATTTGAAAATCATAAACTCAGAGGTCATGTACCAAGACTCTGTAAAAATACATCACTAAACATCAACCAAATTTTGCTTTAACACTCAGCTGAGAGACACCTCGACTAATTCAAGGTTATGATATGCCTAGTGTCTACAACAGAACAAGAGCAATAGCGAGAGGATCTTACAGAAACCCAATTTTCAGAATCTGATTCCCGATGCAGTGAAGTGCAAAATTCAAGAACTACAAAAATCCAGCAAATAAAGTAAGCAAAAGAGAGCTCTACCGCAACCCAGGCTATGGAATTAGCCTATCATCTTCATCACAAAAACATAAAATATTGAAATGAAAAAGCTTAGGAAAAATTCCAAAAAATCGTCTCAACAAAGCAGGAGAATAAAATGACAAATAAAATAAAAACTAACTCCCTTCACCCAAAGATTCCTCTTTCTTTTATACTCAGAATCTTCTCTCATCTTCTCTCTCCTTGCCACGGATCGCAACTTCTCCATCGTGCATAACTGCCTCCTCTCTCTGCTTCTCATGGTCCCCAAGTTCTCAAGAATAATCGTGTATGTGTTTATCAGTTTTGGTCATGAGTTGGGTCCTTCACGTGGCCTTCTATTAGGCCTAAAGCAAATCACGGTTTCCTCTCAAGTTTTAGTTAGGGGTGCTACCCGCCCCTACGCAGCGGGACCACCCCTTCCCCGCACCCCGCCCCGCATGGGGTAGGGGGTGGGATTTTCACCCTTGTCCCCCACCCTCGAGATGCGGGGGTGGGGTGCGGGGTGCCCAATCTGCCCCGCCTCCGTCTACTTAAAAAAAATATTACATTTTATTTGGTTTAAAAATTATTTCTAAGTATAAAAGTAATTAAAAATACATTTTTAGACCCAAATTATAAATTTAAATTTTGTAAATATGACTATTATTTAAAAACTATGTAATTTTTAAATTTGCTAGTATATATTTTGTGTAAATTGTAGTGTATCAGCTTTTAAACTATGTAGTTTTTAAATTTACCAATGCATATTTTGTGAACAAGTCTAACAAATTGTAATATATATTTATATATACACAATTTGTAAAACATAAATATATATTTATGTTTATATATATATAATATATATATAAATGTAGGCGGGGGCGGGGCGGGGTTGGGCCCTCCCCGCCACCTGCCCCCGCTAGGGGCCTTAGATGCAGGGCGGGGGGCCCCGCCCCCGCATGGGCGGAGCGGGGTGCCCTCCCCAACATGCGGAGGTAGGGTGAAAGGGGGTGGGGCAGCGGGGTGCGGGGCCCCGTTGCCCACCCCTAGTTTTAGCTTCTCCACATGGGCTTCAACTATGGACATGGGCTTCAGTTCTGGATCTCAGGTTTTAGCCTCAACAAGTCACAAGTCTTGTGTATCTCATCACATTGGCTTCACTCCTGCAATGGGCCACAGTTCATATAAGTTGCAATTAACACTAGCCAGACCATTAGTTGATAGAAGTAATAATCAGACCATGTACACGTGAGTTAAGTTCTTCTGATAGGAGAAAATGAAGTTTATATCTACTTAAGGTGTAAATAGTGATTTCACACGCCAGGAAGATCTAATGCACAGTACTCTTATTTTAACAAATAAAGTTCACTCAACCCACTATAGTAAGAGTATTAAAACAACATAATTATCCATTTATCAGTGAGTAAATAGATCCATTGTGTGTTCTCTCTTCTTTTGGGCAATTCGTTTTTTTTGGGCAAACAACTTTAGATTGTTTGCTTTGAGGTTTTGGTTGTTTTGTTTAAAGTCTGTATGAATCTGAAGTTAGATGATGTGCAAGGATTTTTTTTTTTTTTTTTTTTGCATGTTGTGATTGTTGTGTGATATATTGTAACAATAAAACCAAAAAGAACATTGAATATTCTATTTGTTCTCAAAAAAGAGAATTTAGATGATGGGGGTTTTTTATGGAGGTTTTTAACACAATTTTTGCTATAATAATCTTTAAATAAAAGAAAGTTATTATTATAACTTTCCTCCATCATGTGATGAAAGTCCCCCTCATTCATTTTCTTTGTTTTTTAGATGAGGACGTATTTTCTATGCTACAAATGTTTTAATGCTACAATATAATATCATGTTAATTTATTCAGAACATGCTTAATAATCTAAATATGATAATATAATATGATATTTTCTAAACATAAAATATTAGGGTTTTTTATAATATAGTCGTTTTTTAATTTTTGTTTTAGTGTGAAAGATGGGACTTATACATTATAATTATATTGGTTACTTCATGTACACCTTTTTTTTTCTTTGTACGTTGTTGTGCATGATTCAAGATTTTATGATTGAACATTTTTTTTTTTTTTAAAGTTTATACAAGAATTTTGCATTATGTTTCTGAGGATTTAGGTTTTTTTCCATTGGGTAGACATCAAATTTTTTTATTGTTTACAATTTATCTGTTCGAGGTGTTTATTCTTTACTTTTTCTGTTATTTATGTTTATAGGTTGTTTAGTTTGTACATGTAAATTTTTTTTCCTGTTTGATTAATTTATATATTAATGTCAGATTACTGACATATTTGAATCAAGTTTACAATTTGAGTTTTATATTTTCGTTTTTACTATAAAATTAATTTTTCTTGGTATAAATGAGATTTTTTCAAGTCTATTATGTAAAATGTACATTAGATTAATGACATGTTTGAAGCAAATTTATGGGTTTGAATTGTACTATGTATAAATTTTTTAAGTTTATGATTTTAGGTTTGGGCTTTTTGGTTTCAAGTTGGTATTTCTGAACTTTCTCAATCTGAATAAATATGTAGTTGCATATATGATTTTATATTTATGTTTTGTATTGATATTCTCATTTTTTACTTGTTTCTGCTTATGATTTTGTAATATTTTTGGTTATTCATCTAAGAAGATTCTGATTCAGCAAATTTACAGTTTGAATTGTAGTATATATAAATTTTTTAATTTTCTTATTTTTAATTTTACACAATGTTATATTACTAAAATTTCAATTTCTCTTTGTAGAAATAATTTTTTTTTTCCAGTCCATGTTCTAGCTTTAATAAATTCAAATTAATAATATATTTGAAGCAATTTTGCAGTTTGAGTTATATTGGTTATGTGATGATCAGTATTTTTTTTTCTGTGTTGTCGCGCATAGATCGATGATCTAAGGTTTGATCTAGAGTTTTTTCATTTTAAATCATTTTTTTTCTTTTTTTTTTCGTTTTACAACAGCTTTGGGCTGTTTGCTTTGAGGTCTATAAGAATCTAAAGTTGGATGATGTGCAGGATTTTTTTTTTGTTTGCATGTTGTGATTTTTGTATGATACATTGTAACAATAAAACCGAAAAAAAAAACATTTAATATTCTGTTTGTTATAAAAAAAAAAAAAAAAAAAAAGAGAACTTAGATGATGAGGGTTTTTATAAGATGATGGAGGTTTTTAATACAATTTTTGTTGTAATAAGCCTTAAATAAAAGAAAGTTATTATTATAACTTTCCTCTATCATATGATGAAAATCCTCCTCATTCATCTTCTTCCTTTTGAGATCAAGACTTATACATTATAATTATATTTGTTACCTCATGTACACATTTTTTTTCTTGAAAAATGTTAGTTTGCCCTCACTTTGTCTACTCATTTTGATCGCTTGTGTGTTTATTTATTTATTTATTTTGTTTTTACTTAATAATTAAGAAAGTGATTTTAAATGTATTAGTGTATTTTTTATTTTTTAAAAATATTTAAATATGTTAATAAAATATTAAAGGAAAAATAAAAATAAAATAAACTAGGCGGCACGCCCAGCGGTCAAAGGTGGGCGGTAACCTATTACAACTCTTTTTTCTTTGTACGTTGTTGTGCATGAGTCAAGATTTGATGTTTAATCTTTTCCTTTAAGTGATCCAATTTTTGTTTTAGTCTCTGATGATTGAACATCTGATTTCTTTCTTGTTTTTTTTTTTTTTTTTTGGTTCTGCAAGTTATTTGGTTTTAAGAATTTCTTTTTTTTTTTTTTTTTTTTTTGAGGTTTGAATTGTTTCGTTTGAACTTTCTATTTATTAACTTTCTGATTTTTATCTTTTGCTTAGTTTTAGTTGATTGATCCTCTGAGATTTTTTTCTTATTTGATTTTTGCTGGAGGCCAGTTTGTAACGTTTGGATTCACCTTGGAATTTTACTTTGAGGTTTGGCTTTTTCTAATTTATGAAGAGAACTGCTACAGACAAAAAAAGATTACACAAAAATAAACCCACAAACTAATGTGGCTTTACGTGATCCATTAGATCTACTTTACAATAAAAGTAATTTTACAATCTGACATACTACATCAAGACAAGTCAGTTTGTAAATATTTTTGTGTAATATTTTGTGGTTAAAATATTTCTCATTTATGAATAGGCACTTATCATCAACAATAGTTCTAGGTACAACCGAGTTTTACACCCGCCGCGGAACTGGCTGACGTGGCAGACGGCCACGTCAGCGTGCATTAAAAAAAAAGAAAAAAAAAGGCGGAAGAATGGAGGGAAAACCAAAAAAGAAAGAAAACAGAGAGGGAGAGAATGAAAACGAAACCATTTTGTTTGTTCGAAACCAGAGAAAGGAAGAAAGTGAAAACCAGTCCTGTCGTGCGTTGGGCCGTCGTGCGTTGGATGCATCTTGCGAAACCAGAGAGGGAAATCGGCACCAAAAAGCTGCGTTGGGTTGGGTGCAGTAGATCAAAACCAAAACTAGAGAGGGAAAGCAAAGAGTTCTTGCGAACAAGAGAGGTCGTGCGAAACCAAAGAGGGAAACCTGTCTTCGTGGAGAGGGAACCTGTCTTCGTTCGAAACTAGAGAGGGAAACCTGTCTTGGTGCGAAACCAGTGAGTTGGGCCGTCGTGCGTTGGATCCGTCTTCGCTGTCGTGCGTCGTTGGTCTCCATTGTTCATCCCGCGTGACATCCTACAAAAAAGAGCTGCCCAATATGGGTGAGATTTAATTTTGAGATTTCGCACAGCTGTTGTATAGCGAACGCAAAGAGCGAAACCAAGTACATTCGGTTGGCACGCAGTCCTTCGAACATTCTTGGTGAATTTCATAAACAAAAATTTCTTCAGTTCATTGATATTTATCGTGTTTAAAATTTTTGTCAATGATAGCTTTTGTATTGAACAGGTTGTTGGGTACTTCGACACAAGCACTACAGAGTTCGTGGGTAGATCTAGTGAAAAGTCATCATCTCAGTAAAAATCATTTGAAGCACTAGGTAGTTATGATATTGTTACTTTTATAGCATTAATGGTTAATGGAGATAGCAGATTTCTGTAGTGGTTTTAGAAAATATAAAATGCATTAAAATGGACCCAGAACACACCATTAAAAGAAGCTGGAAAAAATTGAAATCATTTGCTAATCAAAAATTCTGTAGTGGTTTTGAAAAATTTAACCATGCATTAATCTTGTAATTTTTTACCCCAGATGCAAGCCAAACTCATAAAGTTTGCAAAATATCATGAATTAATGGTTTTTCCTTTTGCATTGATACTTGCAAAGAAATGAACTTCTTGACAATTAAAGCTTAAAGTTATTTCAAACATGACATGGAACCTAGTAGCTGTGTTTATGTTCTTTATAAGCTTCACAAACTCATGTGCATTAATTAGTGTTCTGGTGAATTAAAGGAAACAAATGTCATTAGTTGAACTGTACGGGTTAGATTTCTTAATTTGTTGTTTGGGGTCAACTTTATTTGTTCGTTTACAAGTTTGCACTTATATATTGATCTAAAAATACTTGCTGGTTACACATTGATCTTAAAATACTAACTTCTTTATATATTGTTCCAAAATGCATTTGTTATATAAATAATATTTATATTTATATTTATAATGCATTTGTCTCCCTCTCAGCATGGGAAATGGGAAAGAACAACCATCTACGCTAACACCATCTAGCTCAAATCCCGGATCCGCGGTATGTTATATCATTGAATATTTCAATAACACTTGAATTTGTTGAGTTGATATTGAAATCTCAGAATCCATCAATAACTTTATCTAATGACATGTTAGGACATACCATCAACTTATCGAAACATCCCAAATTACATATCTGGTTACTATGGACCAGTGCCTACGTGGTCACCGGATTTTTTGCCTTATCCAGTTGGCAACCAATATCCAATCAACATACAGGTGGTAATATTTATTATGTATAATTTTTAAAAATGTTGGCTTCTTTTCAGGAGTTTAATTGCAAGTTTTTGGATTTTTTTGTAGAATGTTGGTTATCCACGTCAGCATGACATGGAACCTTTGAGCCCTCCCATCAATACAAGCTTCGCTACCAGCAAACTAGTTGGTTCAGATGATAATAGACCTGATGGTTGTCAAACTGATGCGCCATGTACATCTAGAGTTGAAGAAAGAAATGAGCATAGACCAAATACACGGGAAACCGAGGATGGCAATGCCGAGTCATCGCAGAATGTGCAGTTGGATGGTGATGATATGATTGAGGAGCCAAAGTCGGGGATGGAGTTTAATTCCCTGGAAGATTTAATCAGTTATTATAAGGAATATGGTAAGAAATGCGGATTTGGGATGATGACAAAAAGGACTGAGAAGGGAGATGATGAAACTATTAGATATGTCACCCTTGCTTGTGCCCGTGGTGGGAAGGCTCGGAATAGGACTTTGAATGTCGCCAATCCACGCCCAACAAGAAAGACGGAGTGTAAGGCAAAGATCAATGCGTTAAAAACTGAGGGAAAGTTTCGGTTGACTACAGTTCATAACATCCATAACCACGGCCTCAGTCCAAAAAAATCTCGGTTCTTTCGATGTAATAGAAAAGTGAGTGATGCCGTAAAAAGGGTCTTAGACATGAATGATTTGGCTGGCATCAGAATGAACAAGAGTTTTGGATCTCTTGTTGTTGGTGCAGGTGGGTTTGAGAACCTCCCGTTTTTTGAAAAAGATTGTCGTAATTATATAGACAAGGCAAGACATATAAGACTTGGCGCAGGTGGTGCAGGAGCGCTTCAAGAGTATTTCAGACGTATGCAATACAAAAATCCTGGGTTTTTTTCCTTGATGGATTTGGATGATGAGGGGAGGTTAAAAAATGTCTTCTGGTTAGACCCCCTGTAGTAGAGCAGCCTACAAATATTTTGGGGATCTGGTCACATTCGATACCACATACCTGATGAATAGATATGGGATGCCCTTTGCACCATTTGTTGGTGTAAATCACCATGGGCAATCAATTCTGTTGGGAGCAGGCTTGATTTCTAGTGAGGATACCGAGACCTTTGTGTGGTTATTCCAAACCTGGCTGCAGTGCATGGATGGTATAGCTCCAAAAGCTATAATCACTGATCAGGACAGAGCCAGAAAAATGCAATCACTATTGTTTTTCCAAGAAGCCGGCATAGATTTTGTCTATGGCATATATTGAAGAAAGTTCCAGAAAATCTTGGCTCCTATGGATCATACAAAAGTGGAATAAAAAATGACGTAATGAAATATGTGTATGACACCCAAAGCGTTGAGGAGTTTGAGAAATGTTGGGATCATTTAATTACCACTTACAACTTGCATGATAATGTGTGGTTGCAAAGTTTATACACTGGGCGTGCGCATTGGGTTCCGGCATTCTTGAAAGAGGTTTTTTGGGCTAGAATGAGTACGACGCAGCGGAGTGAGAGCATGAATGCATTCTTTGATGGTTATGTTCATGCTTAGACAAACTTGAAAGAGTTTGTCGACCAATTTGAGAATGCTTTGAAAAAAAAATTTGAGAATGAAAATGCCGCAGACTTCCACACATTTAACGTCACAATTCCCTGCATATCCAGATCTATGATTGAGAAGAGGTTTCAAGATTTGTACACGAATGCCAAATTCAAGGAAGTTCAGCAGCAAGTTATTAGCATCATCGATATGGATCCAAAGTTACTTAAGAGGGATGGTGCAGTACATACCTATTCGCTAGAGGATGAAGTTCGTTTGGAAGAGTTCACTAAGCTGGTGACGCATTATGTGGACTTCACTGAGGAAGATGCATCTGCAAAGTGTTCTTGTGGTTTGTTTGAGATGAGGGGCATATTGTGTCGGCACATTTTGGCCGTATTCAAATGTAACGGGATTAAATCTTTGCCAGATAGGTATATTTTGGATCGATGGAGAAATGACATAAAAAGGAGATACACCTTGATGCACAGCAGCTATGACGAAGGGGAGCAGCGCGCAGATTGTAATAGATATTCAAATCTGCTGAATATCTATTATCAGATGATCACTCATGCAGCGGGTTCAAAATCTAATACTGAGGATGCAACTACTAAGTTATATGCGATGATTGACTTGTATAGTGCCAATCAAGAACCCCCATCAATGACCCAAACGGGTTCCAATGTCGGTTGTACGACAAAGGACACAACCACAATTGGTAGTTCTAAGCAAGTACTCAGTCCACGTGTTGTGCACGGGAAAGGCAGACCCCCATCTCTGAGGAGAGCATCCAGGATGGAGAATGACATTCGGAAAGCTAAAGCAAAGACAAAACGTAAAGAGGTGCATATTTTTAATACCTGGTTCTTATTAATATTTTATAAATGCAACTATTCTTGCATGTAACTTGTTATTTCATACTTGATTAATAGCGCGATGGAGGAGATACACCAGTCGTAAGACAAACATGCAGGAATTTATTCCTTACTCTAGAGATCGATATGTCAACTCTTGGTGGCGTCCAGGCTGTTCCAGAAAGCGCAGCCATTGACATCAATGGAACCCCACAAGAAACAATGTTTCAAAGTCAAGAAAGTGTAAGTGTTGTTTTCGATATATTTAATTCTAAAGATCGACACAAGAAACATGAGTAATTGGGTTTTTTTGTTTACAGTTACAATTTGGGTTGGATGGATCACAACCAGTGCAGTTTGGGTTGGATGCGTCATAAAGTTCTGAGCTCATTTGGGTTCTTTTGGTGTAACTGGAAATCTTGCACTTCAGCCGATGTACACTTTGTCAGGTATCTTTCGTTTACTATTTATGTTTAAGAATAGAGAAAGATACTTTAGTAGAGATCACTATTGTTCTTCTAGATCTAGAACTTGACATGGACCTCAAGTATTGAATACTGATTGGTTATTAGGAAAAAGAAAAACTGGTTGGTTGAGTTGCATGGTTGCAAAATGACATATGTGATGCTTTAGGGAATAATGACATGCTCATTGAAAAATGAAGATGACAACAAATTCAATTGTCCAGGGAAAAGACAAGCAACTCATTCAATCAAAACATAACTACAATCTGTAGTGTCTAGATGCCATGCCTTGTTTCCAACCTTATCTTCAACTCTGTTTAAAGTCTTAAATTCCCTTCAAGATTTTCAGAAATATTTACTTCTTTTACGCGGAATTGCTATGATGCATTGTAAATTAAATGGTCATCATGATTCATGATGTTAATGCAGTAGTAACTGCAGAGACCACTTGAAATCAATGCTGTTCTGATTCAGCCTGCTCATAAGTTTGTGGGTAATGATCAAAACCTTTTTGGGTTCTGCTGGTGTGGACCAAAGCAACAAATTAAGAGCATTTAGATCGGTCTGACTTGATTGTCTTTTTCAATTTGGTAAGGATGTTTCAATCACGCGTATTTCAAAGGATATCAGAGTAATGGTAATGGTTGATGCATCTTCAAATTCATTTTTATATTTATATAATATCTCTTCAAATTAGTGTGCATTAAATTATGTATCTTTAAAATTTTGCATATCTATAAACAATATTTCATTTTAGAAGCAGGAAAAAAAAAAACTTCATTTTAGAAGCAAATGGAGATTGATGCTTTAGGCACTTAAAATTTGCAAGATTTTTTCTGGTTTATTTTGTGTGAACTTAACTACTTGAGGACTTCTTCATGGTTACTAAGCTGGCTACAAATCTCTTGTAGTTCCATTGAGTTTGGGGAAGTTTAGTTCTTTTGAATCTCTTAGCTTCATTTTTATTAGAAACTATGAAACTCAGTTTTCTGGTTTATGGCCTGATGGGGTTTTCATGTAACTATACAACATCTTATTGTTCTTTTTTATTTTTTTATTTTTTTATCTATGTTGTGGTGTTTCTCCATATAATTTTCAGCTTTCAAATCTGTGGGAATTGGGGATTAGGCATTCATATCATTTTCAAGGATTTCACTATGAGCCTTTTATGACTTATGAAACTTTGTCAGGTATTTTTTTTGTAGCTCTGTCTGTGATGGTGAAAATTCTAAAGGTACCAGTTCAAATGATTGTGATGATTTTGACGATGCAGTTCGATTCAAGGACATCCCAGATTCTTTTGATGGTGTTCCTACCATGTCCTATCCTCTTGTGATAACATTTCATAAATTTCTGATGATGCTTGATGGTACTGTGGTAAATTTTTGGGGGAACTTATCCAAACATTTTTATTCTCATTTGTAATGAAAAGGAATTAGTGTAATGCTTTGAGAAGAGGTAATACGAATAGATGTGTGATGCATGTATACTGAGGCAGTGTTGATGTCCGAATGGAATTCGTTATCTGTGTATGAAAAGCAAGGAGTTTTATACATGCATATGCAGATTGGGTTTTTGAGTGGATTTTTATTGTTTCTTGAAGTTAATTTTGTAGGTGGTCGTGTATGTACAAAAATTATATTCATGATCATGCAGAGGATCATGCGCGCACACACACACATATAACAGAAGCATGTTGATTGTCATTCTGCAGACACAGTACTGAAGTAACAGGTACTAGATCAGGAACTAGTTGCATTATCCTGGATCCAAAAAAAAAACGTTCGCTAGATTGTGATCTATGTTTCTTTCTGATATTCGCCTAATTAAAACTGAACAAGAGTACGTACATCCAGATTTTCACAAACTCCACCAGCCCATATAAAAGATCCAGATTTTCACCATTAATTAACTAAACAAGAGTACGTACATCAAGTGATGCAATTTAAGTATCTGTGTGATGCATGTATAATGTTTGGAGTTGACATCTCAAACATTGGCCTCTTATCACATGGAATAACTATACACGTTTCTGCTAACAACAATAATGACATAAAAACAGCACTGCAAAAACCCCATCAAATAACATAAGGAACAGATTTCTAGATAACATAACATAAATACAAGGAGATACATTATCCACATGGAGAAGCAGATCTACATTCAAAGTTTTAAACAAACTAAGGAACAGATTTCAAGTGAGATTAAGATTACAAGTTAGTCACCAACTTTAGGCAGAAACTAAGAACTTAAAATATTTACATCAAGTACGGAGTCCAATACAACAGCCAAATACAAATGCAAACGCCCAATAGACCCGGAGTAATGTGCATGAACGCTTGATTTCAGCTTCACGTACAACAAGCACCGACTCCTTCTTCCGAACCTCCTCATTAATATTGGATAGCAGCATCTCTCTCTTCTCGATGTCATCCGATCTCTTACGGAGCTCAATCTCCCTCTTTTCGACATATTCGACTCTCTTCTCGAGTTCTCTCTCCTTCCTTAACACTTCATTTGTTCTTTCTCGAAATTGGAACTCATTCACTTGATTAGTATCTGCCCACTTGAAAAACTTACAATATGGTAATCTCTAATCATTTGATACAAATATAAATTAAAGGAAATGTTAGATGTACAACATATTAATCATTAAGATTTAAAAATGTATTATGTAAGGCAAAGATGTAGTCACCTCTGTGTTGTAGTTTGGACACCCCAAGAAGGGTCGTCCTGGATTTTTTGTAGTATTTGAGAATTTCAGTGTGGCTTCCACATCACAAAAGCATAATGGTATGCCCAAAGTGTTTTTAGCAAAGGATGAACCAAAAGTTGTTGATGACGACTACGATGACGACATTCTAAGATGAACCAAAATATTCTTGTGGTAAAATTGTAAACAGAGAGAATATACAAATCAGCTTTGATTTTCAAAAAATTTTAGTCTCATGAAAGTTGTTTTGTATATTCATGTCAGAAAGGAACAGGTTGGAAAAGGGAGGCCTATGAAAAGGGTTAAAAGGGAGGCCTATGAAAGCAGTTTTGATGCAATTTAACCAATATGAGTTAAAAGGGTTAAGTTCAAAGACCAATAAATAATACTAAGACAAACCATGATCTGCACATTTCTATTAAGTACCCAAAACAGGATGCAATTTAACCAATATGAGTTAAAAGGGTTAAGTTCAAAGACCAATAAATAATACTAAGACAAACAATGATCTGACACATTTCTATTAAGTACCCAAAACAGGATGCAATTTAACCAATATGAGTTAAAAGGGTTAAGTTCAAAGACCAATAAATAATACTAAGACAAACAATGATCTGGACATTTCTATTAAGTACCCAAAACAGGATGCAATTTAACCAATATGAGTTAAAAGGGTTAAGTTCAAAAACCAATAAATAATACTAAGACAAACCATGATATGCACATTTCTATTAAGTACCCAAAACAGGATGCAATTTAACCAATATGAGTTAAAAGGGTTAAGTTCAAAGACCAATAAATAATACTAAGACAAACAATGATCTGCACATTTCTATTAAGTACCCAAAACAGGATGCAATTTAACCAATATGAGTTAAAATTGTTAAGTTCAAAGACCAATAAATAATACTAAGACAAACCATGATCTGCACATTTCTATTAAGTACCCAAAACAAGATGCAATTTAACCAATATGAGTTAAAAGGGTTAAGTTCAAAGACCAATAAATAATACTAAGACAAACCATGATCTGCACATTTCTATTAAGTACCCAAAACAGGATGCAAATTAACCAATATGAGTTAAAATGGTTAAGTTCAAACACCAATAAATAATACTAAGACAAACAATGATCTGCATATTTCCACAGCTTCCAAAACAGGATAGAAAAAAGTCTGAACTATAGATATAGGTTTGCCAATTAAAACAGCATTGGGTCATATATGAAACACTAGAAAAGCTTAAACAAGTAGGTAAGTTTTAACTTGGCAGTAGACTCCTTATCAAAATATTGCATCAATACCTAAATTAATTTTTTTGTGTAAAACATAATCTACACAAGCCAACCAACTTTTTTTTTGAAGATACGTACACAAGCTAACCAACTTAATCAGCAAAGGCAGAAATAATTACATATTCACAAATAATTCACAAACAATTCACAAACAATTCACAAACCATCAAGGTTCCATGTAGGTCATAAATCATAAAGGAGTTCACCAATGTCGAGACATTCAACAGAACTTAGCTCATAGCTATCAACAGAGAAACAAGCAAATGAATAATTATTTGCACCAACTATGATTCCACCGACTTATCAAAAAAAATAAAATAAAAATTTCAATTCCACCTCTACCGGGACATATAACTGAGCTGTTCAAAGACTATGATTCCACCGAACATATATCTGACCTGTTCAAAGAATTGAAAAAAAAACATATTAAGGTTAGGTTAGCTAATGGTTGTTTCAAAAAAATATGTGCGCCAAAAAGGAGAAAAAAATAGGACAACCGACATGGAACCTTACCGGGACAACCTATCTTCGTGCGTTAGGGTATGGAGTGTGTTTGAAGTTTTGAACTTAGGAAGGGTACGGGTTAGGTCGTGCGTGGGTTTCGAGTTAGGGTTAGGGTTAGGGTTAGGGATTCAGGACTTTGTGGGAAGGGGATTTCACGCAACGGTGATGCAGGTCGTGCGTTAGGGTTTCGGGACTCTGGGAAGGGGATTTCGGGCCTCTCGAAAATTGAAGACAAAAGGAGAAGGGGAAGGGAACCTTCTGAAAGGAGAAGCCGAAGGGATACCACGAAGGGAGAAGACGAAGGGATACCACGAAGGAGAAGACAAAGGGATACCACGAAGATAGATAGAGAGAGAGAGAGAGAGAGAGAGAGAGAGAGAGAGAGAGAGAGAGAACCAGAGACGAAAGGAGAAGCCGAAGGGAGAAGACGGAGAAGTCGGAGGGAGAAGAGGGAGAGGGAGATAGCAGAGAGAGAGAAAAAGTTGAAGAGAGAAGAGGGAGAGGGAGAAGTGAAAAGTTTCAGTGTTTGGTCGTGTTTGAAACGGTTGGATACGACGCCGTTTCGAATTGTTGCCACGTTGGATGGCGATGCCGCAATGGGGACGCAGGCGGTTGTATACAGAATTTTTGTATCATCAATGCTTTCTAATTTTAAGATGGGCTTTTAAATTTTTATTATTATTATTTTTTGCAATCTGTGTTATAGGATAATTGGAGTTTGAATTTTACTATAATTTTTTATTTTTGTTTTACTTTAAAAACAGGATTATTGGTTGTGGGATGCACATATTGCTATTTTGTTTATAAGAATATTAATATTACATACTGATATTCATAAGAATCAAATATATATTTATGAACCAAATAAGGAAAATCTGGAAACAACATTAATTTTGTTTCTAACTAATACAACGTAGTGAGGACAAAGTAATATGAAAAGCTAAAGCACAAAATTCGTTTAAGAAAAAAAAAACTAGAGATGAAAATTATTCTGAAAAAAATTTATTTTCAAAATGGGTTTAAATATTCGGAGCTTCTCTTGTGAAGGCTCAACTCTCCAGTAACTTATAGAATCTGTTGGTATTTTTCTGAACAAATGCTACTCTCCCTTGAACATTAGATCATCAAGAAACCTCAAACACAATGTCAGTCTCAAAAACAGTATTAGCATCAAAAGCTCATGTAGAAAATTACTGTGCAAGCTAAACTAAAACTAAAGCAAAAAGCTTCTTTAGCATCGAAAGCTAAACTAAAAAATTACTGCCTAAAACAGTAATTTTCACAGAAGGTTTAAGTTTTAGGAGTTCCTCTTCTCAGGGAAGGTTCTCATTGAAAGCTAAATTAAAAAAAAATTACCTTGAAAAAAGTGTCAGTACTCTGTCGATCACCAAGTTTTTATTTAATAAGAAGCTGAAATTGTTTAGAAAGTTCGAATACAAATATGTTTCTACCGAACGTCAAACTTTGAAAAGATTAATTAAAAAAGAAAATTGGTTAAGTTAATTGATGCAACTATTGTAGTGCCCCCAGCCCCCACTCAGGATTTGACGGAAACTGAAATGCCGAGACATGCAACGCCAAGGTTACTTGCCCCTCGTACATGACAGAGATAAGATGCAATGTACCTATTGATAACTAACAATATGCAGTATATTGCAGTGAAAAATCAACTTAAGTTAATTTAAAGGAAATATTAGTCATGGTACCGAAAACATAAGATCCCAATACTATTGCATAATTCATATGAGTTATCATAGTTGATACGAGTTTCTAAAGAACTCCCAAAAAACACGAGACCAAAACATTAAAAGCTAAACATAAGATCCTTTCCCAAAAGTGGTCCCATAACATTGTCTTGATCTTCAGTAAGATTCGGGCCTCATTCGCTTCTCTAAAGCCCGGTACCTGTCCTATTATGGGGCATTCTAAACTTTCTATGTCTTCAATTATCTCAGTATTGCTTTATCAATCGACTCGAGATGGTCCAAAATGGAAGGCTGAGACGAGCCTATAACCATCTTAGGCACGATCCTCTCCGAAGGAGGTACTGTCATCTTTCGCTTTGTCATTTGCGTTGACTAAACCTGTCACAGCTTCTATCATTCCGAGTGAGGAATGATAGTGGGTAAATACAACATTAAGATTTCGAGAAATCTCAGTAAGTAAATAAATAATGTGCAACAGATATCATAAGCATATGCAGCAAACTTAACAATGAATGCATGGACATGAACTTATACATATGCACTTGACCTTTCAAAGACTTCGTATAAAAAAACATGACATTTCATAAATTTTGCTTTCATAAACATTCTTTCATCATTTCATACTTTTTCATTAACATACTTATGAGCTCGTGACGTTTCTTGACTTATAACATAATGTTGGATACTCACGGCTCCCCTATGCACCGTGTGTTCCCTACTAGTTACCGCATCCACCATTGGCCATTTTGACCAAAGTGACTACATCTTGACTTTCATATAAGGTAGCTCGCATTTCGCATTCACCGTAGGTGCACCCACTAGCTTTAGGTGCAATCCCGCTTCGGTATCCTTTTCTTTAAGGTGCCATTCGAGATCCGTCGATAATACTTCGTCAACCCAGGGGTATTCCTCCACTTTAAACACTATTGAGAGGACAGAGGAGTTCCACTAGGACATTCCCCCATTCCAGCATTTGGGGTCGTGACAAAAACTTTACTTTTTAAAAAGACTATTTTCCTTTCAAAAAGGATTTTCACAATCTCAATGCATGTGACATGACAATAATTCTTAGAACTTTCATGAGACACATGAAATACCAAATGCTTCATCATAACCATGAGATGCCAAAATGCTTCATCATCATAAAACAAAACATTCATACATGTAATACATATCCCGTTACGGCTTGAAAATATTAGAACATGCGAATATATTCCCTTATAACAATTCAAGGCATTCATATCAATCAAAGGCATACATTCCAAGATTAAACATGTAAGGGCCGAAACCTTTAAACCCTAATTTAACCAAAAATTGTTCTTATCTCATAAATCTCAAAGCGCCAATTATCTGACTTCATTTATAAGGTTGGCCAAAAGCTTTTATGTAGGGAAACATACATTCCAATCAATTTTCATGAATTTAGAATCTTCTAATGCATTGAGCAAAGTTTTTAATAAAGAAACCTCATGAGTGCCAAAACATTTTCTTGTGAGTATGGGTGATCTTTTCATGAACTTAGTCCCATACCTAAAAGGGTGAAATAACAACATTCATGTTTAAACCACAAAGAACAACCCGAAACCCTAGCATGACTTCTTACTCCATTTCTTTTCCACATTATACACACCTTCCATAAACCATTTCAATCATGCTTTAAAACATTCATATCAAGAGATATTCATAGCACATAGAAGAACAGCAATATCATAAGTGACCATACAAAACCGAAACAACCAACAAGTTCACAAGCCATATGTATAAAATATCCAAATACAAGTTAGAGGTGTACTTACAAAAGTCTGAAATATGTGTTTATAGCAAGCAAGTTGAAAATTACATGTAATACTAGTTAGGATCATTGCTTAAGAAAAATCCTAACCCATGTGTTCAAGTGTAGTGCTCCTTACACCTTTTTCTTTCTAAGAAGACTCCAAGTTTCCGGACCCTTCCCTCTTGAATCCGAAACTTATCTTCAATAAAAACCATAGCTACAAATCACTAGTGTCATGACCCTCTTACCTCAAAACACCATGCTTTAACGCTTAAAAAAAATAGGTTTACATTTATCTTTCTTGAAGAAAACTCTAATCGAACCATGTGAGTGTAGGCATGGTTCATGTGGAAGAACCTTTCAAAACACAAGCTAACTCCATCTAGCTCAAGTGTGTGGATGTTAGAGCATAAGTTCTAGATGAACTATGCTTAAATCGAGACTTTCCTTCTTTCATGAAGTCGTGCGTGTGGTATGTGTAAAGTAAGAAAAAGTTAGCTTCTTACCTCCTTAGTTCCTCTTCTTGAAAGTATCCTTACTATCCTTAAGAGAATGTTTGTGTGAGAAGAGAATATTGAAGTGAGTGTTTGGTTGGTGAGAAAATGGTGGAAACTTGGGAGGAAAAAATGTAGTGACCGAAATCCTCAAGAGAAAACATAAAACGGCCAAAGGTTCTAGGGTTTTTGGTTTTTTCTCTTTTATAGACACTCAAAGGCTTCTTGCATGAACCAAGCCCATGCATGGATGCCACGTGGCATGTAGCCCTATCACCTTTTTCTTCTAACTCATCATTAGATTGAGTTGGAAACCCTAAGACACATCCTTGCATGTGGTGTCCTCTTTCTCCAAGCCGAAACGCACTTCCTCTTTTCCCCTTTCTTTTCATATCTTGGTCCAATGTACTGTATGGCTAAAAGGTCTTTTATCAAACTCAAATCTCCCTCCATCTCTTATAAGTGTGCATGTGTGCCAAGTGGCATGTGAAGATTGTGTGCATATACATGGGCTGTCAAACCCTACACTTCCCTAGGAGATCTTCTTTTTCACCATACATTTGGACAAACATGTGATTGGTCCCTTTTCAAGGAGTTTCTTACACAAAATAATCTTCTAGCAAAAAGTAGTAAATCTTCCTATGGCAGGCGTGTAATCCAAACCCTAGCTTCTTCTTACATCTCTTCCCTTATTTCCATCTAAATTCATCAAATCCTATACATAACCTCATCGGATGACAAGTATCATGCATAAACCTCAAGTTTGGCGTGAGCCCTAATTCCATTGGGCTTCAAAAACCCTAATTTCCTACAAGGGTCGAAACTCTCATGGGCTTAAAAAAAATTTACACAAAAGCCTAAAAAGTCTAAGTCCTTACAACTACTTGTCCCTAGTTTCAATTTTATCTGATTGTTTAGGTAAATTTTGTCTCATAAGAAATTAAAGGTTTTATGGATTTAGAAATTTATTGCATTTTTCGGAAGAAAATAAAATATATTCCAAAAATAAAACTAAAAACACCCAAGAAATTATTCATTTTTCTAAAAAAAAAAGAGCATATAATTTAAAAGATTTTTTCTAAAATAATGGAAGATTTTCAGGAAGTTTTTTTTAATTTTGTTACATTTGTCAAGCATCCTTATTGGAAGAACAATTGATTTAAAAAAAATTCCTAATTATTTTATTCAAATCTTCTTGATTTATCTTTTTTTTTCTTTGTGTAAGCTGGGAGGAATATTCTCGATATTTTGGATTTGTTGTTACAATATTCTCGATTTTTTTTCTTTTTTTAATTTTGCTCAATGATCAATATTTATAGCTTATTTGGACCGAGAAAAAAAAGATCACTTACCGTGTGACAGTGCAAAATTCGAATCCTAGAGTTGTTTTCCGGACTTGCTTAGAGCATAGACATACATGAAAAAAGTCCTACAATATATATTGAGCATTTAATCTGGCTAAGAAATTCATTCGGATAGCTACTATTCATATGTTTCATATTATATGTTTATCTCTCTTACTGTGGTCTTAAAGTTCGTGTTTCATTCATTATGTCCTCTTTATGTGTGGTGCTACATGACTTATTAAAAAAATTTATAAAGTACAAAACACGAACATATATAAAAGGGTAAAAGAAATATAGGATTTTAGTCTTCATCGTTTTGTATTTTCGAGAGTAATTTTATATTAAATATATATTTTTTAATTTTGTTTTTAATAAGTCAAGTGGCACCCACATCAAGGAGGCAAAGTGAGTGATATAAATTAGAAAACATAACAGTATTACCCAAAAAATAAATGTTAGACTGACATTTTATTAAGAAAACTCTCACAACCTCACTTGGAAAATAGCGATTACAATCAACCAACTTGAAGGTCATTTAACCTCGCTTGTCTTTTATGATGAGATGAGATGAGTTGATATAAAAGTTAAAAATTGAATAAAATATTATTAGAATATATTTTTTTAATATTATTTTTATTTTGAGATTTTAAAAAGTTGAATTGTGATTTGAAAAAGTTGAATTGTTTATTATATTTTGTGTGGAAATTTGAAAAAATTGTAATGATTAGATGAGATGAGTTGAGATGAACTATGAAAACAAACAAGGCAACGTAAATCAATAAATCTCCTAATAGAGATGCAGACTACCTGAATAATTTTGGAAAAGTTTGACTAGGCCATGTTTGGGAAGTGGGATCATCTATCTTAAAAATTTTCATAATTTCATTTCCAAATATCAGTCAAACGCAACACTTTCATTTTAAATTTTTAACTTTTTCATCTCATTATTACAATTTTACCAAACTCTCAAACAAAACACAAAAATCAATACAACTTTCTCAAATTTCAAAACAAAAATTATATTAAAAAATTATATTCAAATAATTTTTTAACCTTATAATATTTTTATTCAAGATTTTCTCTTTTTCCAAAATCCAATAAAATATCTTAACTCAAATCATTTCACTACTATTCACAGAATTCTCAACTCATCTCATTATCCAAACATGCCTTAATCTCCCTAGTATTTGAATCTCCCAAACTTAAGAAGAAAAAATGACACATAAATTGAACCTCATAACATTATTATTATCCAAATCAAAGAACTTTAGAAACCTTATTCCAGAATATCTAATCAAGGCTGGATTTGATCTCATGTCTTTGTTACACCAATAAACTTCTTGACACCTCACTTGCCTAACTACACAGACCGAAACAAAATTAGCGTTTAAACAGGTGAAGATCGGAACACGAGGACATTGACTGGTGAACTGGCCAGTGTCAACCAGGGGAGGTGGCACCCGTGCTGCCTCACCCAATTTGGATTTGTTAAACAAGACAATGGGCAGTTCTGAAAGTGAGCTGAGACCAAGCATTCACCCTGGTTCAGACACAGAAGCATGTAAGGTCCATAAATCATTGATCAAACTAACCCAAACCCCATCAATTACAAAGGCAGACACTAAAGATTTAGGCTGGTAAGTTTATTGATCTGATCATATGATTCAAACAATCGAACGCTCCATTTTGATGGAAAATAAAGCTTGTTCGAGTGAAATACTTTGACATTGCCATAGAATGCCATCAGATATTGACCATTTACAAAAAAAAAAAAAAAATGAAATGAAAAAAAAAAAAATCTTTTTTTTATAATTGTGGGTGTCCGGGCTGAGCTACCCCTCAGGGTTACCAAAAAATAAAAAAATGTAGCACATAACAAACAAAAAGGGTATGATTTCAATTAATCAGTGAGAATCTACAGCATAACATGTATGTTTGTACGTGCAATTACAGACTCAGGTCAAACCACATTCTATTACTTTGCCTGTCATGATTTCACCTAACTGGGACAAAAAAAAAATCGTTAAAGGTATATATCTATGCACGAAACAAAATGGATCTCATATATCTTCCCTTCCGATAATTGCTTTCTGAAGTCTAAGATCAAAAGCGAGGCTAATCCCATCCCATAAAGAGTGCAAAGTTGAGAGTAACTTTCTGAAGCAAGCCACGTGAACACGCATCATCAAACCAAATATCTGACGAGTCATTTGTAGAACACCCAAATCGGTCTGTTAAATCCAGTTTTGCTGCCTGATAAGCTGGAAGTTATGTCTTCTACCTTTCTAAATCCAATCTGCAGTTATGTTAAATTTGTTTTTTAAGCAATTATGTTGAATATCATACCTTACTTATAAAAAAAAGCCAGAGCAAAAAATAAATAGTTAAACATCAAATTATCTGAGGATATAAACAACAAATAAAGCAAGTGCCTATAACCATCTTCCATTTATTGGACTTCGAGCTTCTGTACCAGCGCTAGAATAGATCAACTAACATACCTTATCCAGAAGTATTTCCTGAAAATGTTCTGGACGTAAAATAATATTCTTAAAATTGATTGCCGTTGTCTGCAAAATGAGAAGAAAACAATGTCTTAGACTGTCAACTGATTTAATTGAGCAACAATTTAAGGCATAAGATTTAATGGGGAACCGAAACAGTTATGGTTATACACCAATTTTAAAGGTTTTCAATTCAGATTACAGTAGAACCAAGGTCAAAGTCCAGCAAAAAATATTCTTTTTCTTTAACAGAAGGACATGGCAAAAAGAATCTGTAAATAACTGGAGCCCTCTCCCCGAATTTAGGATAAACAGGCTTAGGTATACTAATTTTCATTACAACCGGGACTGGGATTGCTTCCAATGTTCAACAGCAAGAGGAAACTTCATGAGAGGTGCAAGGATCCTGTGATATACAGCCTCCTACCACACTTCCTCATCATAAATATTGTAAAGGACTTATGCAAAAGAAGGGTTTGCATCATCCTTTTCTGATTAAACTACTCAAAAAATGATACCTAATTAGTTGTCATGTCTACTGTGTAGACTGTAGAGTAAGCTATCAGCAATTAACATTAGTGCAAAATCTGTTACCTCAGAAACTTGACAGTTGCTTACATACGACTTCCAAGGTTGAGGTTCCAATACAAGAATGCCACCCTGCTTAAGAAAAGAACATTTTCTGAATAGATGGTTCAATAGACCTTACATGACAAGGTGGAAGTACCATAAAATCAGAATTACCCTCAGATAAAGCCCCATCAATAATTCAAAGAAATAAATGTGCATAATAAGAAAATATAAATAGAGAAATGATATTTGCAGTCGTGAGTGTGCAGTCGTCATGCAGTCGCTTTGGAAAAAGTAAATAAATATGGGACCCACATGAAAAGAAATTAATTTTTTAATAGTGGATCTCACTCTTTTTCAAAGTGACTGCATGGCGTTTGGGCATTCCACGACTGCATGTAGCATTACTCATATAAATAACAATTACCGGATGAAGCAATCTCCAAATCTTTGAAAATAATGTAATCAATCCTTCATCACCCCAATTAAGATGAATCCATTTTGTCACACTCAAACTGCAATGCAGGACAAAAGCATTTCACCAAACAAGCAGACATTAAGGTTAAGCAAAAACATGAATAAAAAATGAGAGAAATTATAATAGCACTAAAAAGTTTTACTGTGTGTCCCATCCCCCACCGGCCCACCCCCTTCTTTTTCTTGAATAAAAGACAGCTTGAACTACTGACGAGATAATTATTCCTGTCTTGTGTTCAGTTTTCAGTCTTTAGGATAGGTTTATGGATTAAAATAGGCCCAAAGCGTTTAGAAAAAAATAATATGAAATAAATAAAACAAAATGCAGCTACACTTGAACAACTCATGAATATGTTTAGCCAAAACAGGAACTTTGCAAAATGTTACATGGAATACTGAGGCAGATACATCACTGCCAAATGATTGGGGAGAGAAGCAAATAGAAGGAAGAGGGGTGTGTAAAAGTAACACAAATCATATTACCAAAAGTTTTTTGTCAGAGCTGCATCAATTTTTTTCCAGTAACTTTTTCTCTACGTTTCTTCTATATTGAAAATTTTAAGCAAAAAGTTTGTGTGCCATTGAAGCTTTTGCAAGAAAGTGCCTAGTCCTGAAAGTAAGATTACCATATTGTATTCCTTTTTTTCCATCTACATAATATAGCCGAGAAAAAGCTTACCAAAGGATTGTATCATAGTGCTTTTCTGGTGGACACCAACTCTGAACAAAATTTTCTTTTTGGAAAGAGACTATGCCAAACAGATCTCTTCCCATGGAAGGTGAATCCCTTGAAATTTCTTCCGTCACTTCATTGGGGGATGCTGTAACACTCTCTGAACCATTTGCACTCCCTGAAACCTCCAATTTTGAAGCCTTTGCATTTGTCTTCTGAGTATGTTTCATTTTCACAAGTTTTTTGAGATTCCAGTGTGCATCCTCTATTCGATCTGTGACACATTGAGTTTACATTAAGAGTTCTTTTACAGACGGTTGGCTGCTTGCAACAGCTGTGCAGTCGGTGCCACATCAGCCGAATTAAAAAAAATACTGAGACGATAGACCTCGGAATAGAGTCTTCCGAGTTTCTTCTACAAACTAGACATTTTTCTCTTCTTCCCTCCATTTTTCACTAGTTTTAAGCAAAGGAGTGAAAATATCCGCACTCTTTTTCTATTCCATGCTCATGTAATGTAATGCCCCAATGGTAGGCCAAACCACATAGCCTATACTCCAAAAGGACTAGTCAATGATACAATTTGAGCCCCATTGGAACCTTATAAAGAGCAAGAATTTCTCCTTCCCAAGTAATGTGGAATCTCATACACCACCTACCCTTATCCTTATCATATGGGATATCACATGTAAAATCCTCTTTTTCTATTCCATGGCGTTCTATGACTCTTATTCACAAGCAAAGCACTGCACGGCAAAAAATCGAGGTATAAAAGGGTTGATTGCAAAATTTGTGAAGGATTTGCACAAATCAATTTGTTCTCTTCCTCTCTCTCAGTTTGTAAACTCATACTTCAGCACATCGTGGTAAAAAAGGTGAGTTTTTCTTGTTTATCAGTTTTCTTTATTGATTGTTTGACGTTTATAAGGGTTCATTTCTGTTTATTCACTTATGAACCAAAAATGATATTTCCAAGCGAGCTCCAGTCACAGCGGACAAAAAGAGGCAAAGTGTAGAACTAGTTCTAGAACGAGAACAAGTTCGCCGTTTATATCTTGTTCCCTTTACATTTGAATTCTATGGAAGTTATCTAAATATTTTTGCTTGTGATTTGCAGGCACGAAAGCTTGCTGCATGTGGAAAACGCAAAACTCGAGTATTGTACGTATAGTCCTGCATCTTGGCAGGGCAGCAAAGGTTCAGGTTGCAAAGAAGGAAGAGGAAGGGAAGGAAGTTTTTGGAGCTGCAAAGATGAAGGCCATGGTGATTGGGAAGGAAGTTTTCTTTGTGGAAGAAAAGAAGAGAAGCTTCGGAGAGCAGGAGAAACAAGCAGAAGGGGAGAAGGGGGGTGCGATGAAGGAGAGCAGAAGGAAGGGGATCACGATGTGTTTTGCCAAGAAAATGAAACACACCTTCCAGATGGGCCACGATTGCACGCCGATTCCCCCAAGCGATTGCAAGAAGCATTTTTATTACATTAAACACAATCCCTGATGTCATTCAATTTCAACACTGAAAACTTTCAGCTTGACTACACCATTTGTCGCATGCTGGTAAAGCCATGTATGTATATGTGTATGCTGTAGGTTTTTTATAACTCAACCATAAAATGCTAAATTACCTCATTAGTTGAATGTCGAACAGTGCGTGTAAATTTTTTTGAGCAAATAAAGCTAAGATGCACTATCTAATAATGCTAAAACACAGATAATGCTAAAATGCTTTTATTTTTATAAGTAAATAATGCTAAAAATGCTAAAACGCATTACTAGATATTAAAATGGACCACTGCCTTTTTAATTTCAAGCATATAAATTTTTTTATAAGTAATTTCAAGCATATAAATAATATTTCCTTCTTCAATTTTTCCCAACAGGCTGAAAATGTAAAATAACAGAAGCACAGAACAAAGTAAATCAATTCAATTCATTAAAAGCTTTTGTGCAACAGAGATTAAGGTATATAGAATCTTACTAGAATCAATGTCAAGTCCAAGAATGCTCCGGCAGCAAAACTTTTTAGCTGTATGAAAGACATTATAATTAATATCAGTGTGATTAAACACATGGCAAAACCTGTAATTACACACCTTATATGTGCTGTGCGCAAACAGTACCAAACAAACACACAAAGCAAACCCCCCTCGAAAAAATATACAAACCAACAATTAAAGGAGTAGGAGTAACTCCACTGATACCATAATCTAGATTGACAGTTACTCCTGAAATCCAATAAATGTTGTGTTTGTCTGAAGCTTTGCCTTCTTTTTGTATTGTTTTGTATTTAATTGCCATGTGATCTCTCAATACCCACCAAGACAGAAGCATTATAAGAAAGAAGCTCAGAAGACATTTAGGGCTTCCAAAATATTTGTAAGTTGCAAAAAATATCATTAAGTTACAGGTTGTATTATATGCCTTTTACCTCATGATTTATCAAATGCTAATTTCAGAGTCTCGTTAGAGTATGCCAAGAAGTTTACCAGGACAACGCCATTCTCCTAATTTCTATTACTATTTTTTTATTTCCATAACATTGGCAGCGCAGCACCATACTCGTGTCTTTACATACTTCTCCACTTAGAACCCTTGAAACCAGTTTGAAAAATGTTATAGATAAACACCAAACTATAACCAAACAATTTCATTCGAGGACAAAAACAACCAACAAAGAATTACAGCATATTAGAATACATGCATGCAATAAGAATAAATAGATTTACCAATTAGAATGGTAATTATCCCACTATTGCAGCCAATATCAAGACAATCCTTGTCTTCAAACCATTCCTTCTTCAAAACCTTTAATCGAGGATCTTCCTCCAAGTCCCTACCTATCTGGAACATCGCAATAAATTTTAACCTTAGAAAATGGGATTGATAATACCGGTCTCAACTATTCCAGAGAAAGAGCAAAAGCTAAACTAATACCCAAAATTCCAAAATGTTGATAAACCAATCGATTCCAAGTATTTCAAACAGGGCCACCATACATCATGAGCACAATATTGACAAATCATGCCATATGCTCAAAATCTACATTAATATAGCTGCAAAGAGAGGACAAGGTTTGAGTTATCAATACGATTGCTCCTAAACTCAAAAGAATTATAGAACTTCATCAGGTTTCCTATGCAAAATGACAATAATTGCACACCTAAATAGTAACACCAGTTGGCCACTCTTGTTATTTATACCAGTCCCTCAACGTCTGAATAGCGAGAAATTTACGGGTAAAAAACGGAACAAAAGGTCGAATCCCGCGTCATAAGTTTTCAGAGATTCCAGAAACCGAAAGCCTCTCTTTTTAAAAAATAAAAAAGAAAAAAAAATATATCTTCGCAGGTACAGGGAGCAATTATTTATTTATTTTTCATGTTGAGAAGGAAAAAGGAATAAAGAGGAAGAAAATTACGCGGTAGCCGTAGTAGCTTCTGTAATTGCCGAAAGGAAAAACTTCGTTGCGTTTTTTCTTCCTGGGCTGCTTCACTTCCTCTTCTGCAGCTGCTGCTTTCTCTTCGCGCTTCCCCTTCTCCTTTTCTTTCCTCTCCTCCATTTTCCTTTCCGCTTTTGTTCCTTGAAAGCACTTGACAACTCAACCAAGCAATCACAGAGGGAGAGGATACTGCTGCCCGCTTGTTTTTCCAAGGGACGGAGCGGTAGGGTTTAAGCCTTCAATGGTTGTATTGGTAGATTTCTATATGTAGCCCCAGCTCTCTTTTTTATTTCTTATTTTCTCTAATTTCCTCTCTCCTATTTATTTCTTATTGGTTGAATTATTTAATAACCCAATTACATAAAATATATAAGTAATTAGAGATAATAAACGTACAATTAATAAAAAAAACTGTTAAAAATATATGTATTTTTTGAAATTTTTTTCGTGAAGATAATGAGCATGAATAAAAAAAAAAGTATGATTTTAGTTTTGTGATGGTATATTTTCTTCTTTGAAGTATGGTAATTAGTGTTTAAAGAATTATGCTACATATAGTCATTTTAGTATACTCTTTGCACATTCTACTGATGTGATTGGCCAAAGCAGTTATTTTCTATTAAAAAAAGTGACGCAACCAATTATATTAATGGAATACGCAAGGATTACTCAAAAATGATTGCACGTAGAGTTTTGGCACTATTAATTGTTAGATTTTAAGCAAAAGTGTAAACTGTGAGATTTGGAAGTATAGTATCAATTGTCAGGGACCTAAAATTACAGATATTTCTGGGTTGTAAAGGTAGATTTTTCATGGTATTTATGCTTATTTTATATGCACAAAAGTAAATAATTTTCATAATCAAAATTATTTTTCCTGTAGAATAATTTTACAAGTCAATCAATTTTCTAAAAAGTTTGTTGCGATCAGCCTTCATGGCGGCTACAAAGATACAATGCCTTCCCTTTTCCAGAAAACAAAACAAAGCAAAACCAGCAAAAATAAGAACTTGGTCACATTGTATGCTTGGATTTTTATGCTCCAATAAAACCTGACTACTTAACGAATGCTATTTTATGTGAACCCTGAGGGCAGTGCAGAGAGAGGTGTGCAGTTCTCAGCTTCACTGAAAACTTTTGCCGAGGCTGAGAATACATTTCAAGTAACGCATAAAACTTCCTTGGCAAAAGTACTACAAAACCGACTGAAATGGTAGCCAAATCAAACCTCATGTACTTTGCAAGGAATCTTTTTTCATTTGAAATTAATGTAGAAAAATAATTAAACAGGAAAACTTAAGTCTCAAACTACAAATCTATGAACTGGTAAGATCCCTGTTACAATCATCATCATGGAAATTATTGTAATCTTATCTACAAAATGGGATTTGATACATTCTCTCACGACTTCGACAAGTCATTTTGACCAGAGATTCCGATTTCATTATCACAAGCTTGATATGATATGTTACTAAAACTCACTCCAACTCCTTTAGAAAGTCGACATTATCTACAAAAACCTGCAAAATGAACATAGAAGTTCTAAACTAAATGAATCATAAAAGTACGATCACTGAAAAATAAGAATAAAAACAACAGGAGCTGCACATACCAGATAAATCCCAAGTACCAAATTAATCAAGAAAAATATTATACATTTCAAAAATCTACTTTGCAATTATGGGCACGTGTCATCGTGGTTTGGCATTGTTCATGACCTGGAGCAAGTATTTTAACTTTTCTATTTTCACCAGATACATGCTTGAAGGAATATTTCTATAATAGCCTTAAAGGAAGTCAATATTCACTTCTTCACTAAGATGAGCCCTTAGGCTTCTCTCGAAATTATACCTCACCCTAAAGGCTAGAGGTTGAAATTCTTCCGTTTTTGGTTCAGTATTGAGTCTTACAAAGCATAAATATGAAAGGTTACAGAATAATTCAGAGCTTCATATTCTTTCTACAAAGAGACATGTCAGATCCAGTGGATACCAATTTGATTATAGACCAGTAATAATTGAACAGGAATAATAAGCAAATGTTAAAAAATATAGAAATAAGAAAGGAAACAACAATTGACACTGGCCAAACAACTAAATATTGGTACTACAAAGTACTGAAACTAGCATGTGAAGTAGTATACTTTAAGTAGATACTTCAAAGTACTCATACCCATTTTTACATCTTTTCTTCTGCACTATTCTTGACAGTTCTATCAGAGGTAAGACATGCAGTGAACGCAGCAAAAAGCCAATTGAATTATATATCTAAAACATTGTTGAAAAGAATGTCGTTGGACAAAAGCATGACAACATAATTTCTTTAAAAGCCATACCGTCTTCCAACCATCAGGATCCAAGCATGCAGTAATCTTAGTGTTGATACCCGGTAATGGTCCAGGTTCCCGTGTAATCTTTCCCCCTATGAGTTTAACAGCTTCTGCAGTTCTATAAACATCATCTGTGCCTATTGCAATCTGTAACGATATAAGAAATCAGTCTCCAAGGTCCCACAAAATAAACATGGTCCTGCAATATTAATTTATCTTCTCTTTCCGCAACTAATAACAAGCATAACATTAATCAATATCATAAACACCACAGCAAAACCATTTTCCACCAGAAAGAGGGGGCAGTGGGGACAAAGATTTACTTTTACCTGAGCATAAGCGTTCCCCTTTTCATATTCGGTGACTCCATAGTTGTATGTCAATTCCAGAACAGCATTTTTATCTTCAGGCCCGTAACCCAACATTGCGATTGTATACTAAATAGAAAATCACAAGATTAGGTCAGTCAAGCAGCACTGCATATGAAAACCAACTTCCAAACAAGGCTTTGCAACTCCAAGTGCAAACATTAAATTAAAGGGCCAAGTCCAGGAAAGTGTGCCTGCAGAAAGTAGAGAAATTATTGGATAATCCCATAATATGGGCACGTGGTATTCTCATCCTATCACAGAATGTCCTATTAAAAATCAGTTCATATATAAGAAAGTTTAATGATATGGAATTTAACGCTAGATTAGGAGTACCACATCATCGATATTATGGAATACCTAAATTTTTTTATAGCTTTTTTTATCTCTAATAATTAACTCTAAACCATGGCTTAAACACACCAACACAGCTAATCATAGTGAGCACATTTTGACAGTCTGAAGATTTTTTTTTTTTTTTTTTTATGTCGCGGAACCTCTCCAAGGCAAGGCCCTTCGGACCCACCCCTGCAGAGTAAACCCCAATCCCTTGCACCACACCCTCGGAAGTTTCCCTACACGAAACTGGTTAAATCGCTGGCTTTTCACCAGGAGGTGTGGCCCCAAAGGATTGTTTGCATCCATGAGGTGTTGAACCTTGGACCTTGAAGGGAGTGATACCTCAAGACCAATGCCTTCACCACCTAAACAGATCTTACTACATCTATATATAAACACTGGTTTAGCAAGAATACGAAAGAAAATCACTTCATATTGTTGATTTATTGCCAAAGATGGCTTAGAACTAGTAGTTCATTATCTAATGGATTTTTCAATTCTAATACTCCATTCGAGAGTTATCGGTATTTATCAAATCTATTCCTATCTTAGGGAACGCTATTGGATCAAATGACAAAGACATTGTTGAAAAAAAGATGGCTTTTCCCGGATGAAACAAAAATTGGATTCATGTAACAGGATGAAGGTTTCCCATCCCTTAGCCGGAAAGATATGTGGCCATGAAATAGGGATTAAGCGGAACAAAATCGACTGGGTGGTACAGTCTAGGAAACACCTCTTTCTTCCAGATATCCCAAAGTATCATTCATAGTTATTAAATATGCGATCTCTCAGGACAGCACTAATTCCAGCAATGAAAGTTAAGTGCATGACAGCTAGCATTGAAAACAGGTACGTATAACTATTTGTATGTCCAGATGTGTCAAATCATATAACTGTGTTGACATTGAAACACAAGTTTTGGTGTCCTTGCTACATAGGTCAATCAGGAAAGTAGGATTCCCAGCAATGAGCTCCTTCTTTCTTTGGTGAACTCTTTCTTATTTTACACTGCTAGAAAATATGTCTTTTAGGTTCACCATAAAGACTATGGTTAATATACTTGTTCTTCTCTCCTCCTGCTTGTATCCTTCTTTGGAGGAAAAGGGCATCAGGTTGGAGACATAAAAAAACTCCCCAACCAATATAGTCAGATTCTGATTTTTAACAATCTATATGTTAATAAAATAGACCAATAAACAAAGATATAGGTCGATCCATTGATCTAGCCAAAGATGCCAGAATACCTTATACTCTGGATTATCACGTGTGCGAAGAAGTTCCATGCCAAAGGCCTACATTATAAAAGGAGATATGGATCAAGAACTACATATATGACTTGACATAGAAAAGTCAAAAGCAGAGAGCAAAACATAGCAAATGAGACTGCAAATTGCCCAATCTCATGCAGAAAAACTCACCTTCTCATAAAAATTTATGGAACGATCAAGATCACCTACACGAAGCATTACTTGACACAAGGGCTCAGGAGTAGGTCCCCTCTCCAAAAGTTCAAACTTATACCCATCAAAGTCCTCAACAAATGCAATCACTGTACTGCCACCTTTGACAGGACCAGGTTCTCGGGTTACTTTTCCACCCTTAGCCTTTATGAGTTCCACAGTCTTGGCAACCTAAGTAGAGACCACAAAGATAAAACTTCAGTATAGGTCTTTAAGAAACAAGATCTAGAGGATGGTCTAGCATAGGTGATCAAAGCATGATAGTAGGGAGCTCACAAACAACAGGGTAGAAAGAATATTCAAAAGAAACTATGCCATATGATTAAACAAAGAAGATATGAAATTTGTTCATGAATGGGAACTTACATCTTCAACAGCAATGCCAAAGTGGCCAAATCCAGCTCCAATATCATACTTGTCAACTCCATAATCTGGAAAATGTGTCAGTAAATCAATTATAATTGACTTCATGAAATGACAAAGTACAGTGCTTATGTCACTAGTTTAGTATTTAGACAGCCTACTGTAAGTGAGTTCAATAACAAAGTGAGAATCTTCGGGCCCATATCCAAGAAAGGCATTTGTGTATCTCTCCTCTGGTATGTCACGTTTCCGCAGCAGTTTCATCCCCAGGCACTCTGTGTAGAATCTGCAATCATCATTCACCAGCCACTTTTACTTGATCCCAAGTTGCCTCTCATTATATTTATTTAAACGAAAAGATCATATATAAGATGAACAGAGCATTTCACATTATACTGAAAAAAACATACTTTATGGTTTTGTCCAGGTCTCCAACCCGGTAAACAACATGGAGCATCCTTCGCTTGTCTTTCTTGACCCACTCTAGGACATTTTCTTGGGTAGCAGCAGTGCTTGCTTGGGCAGCATTTCCAGCTGTGGCCATCCCCATGCCATTACCCTCTCCTCTCAACAGCTTAGCAGCTTTCAGACCAAAGAACTGTGACTGTGGAACAGCTGGATAACAACTCAAAATCCTTAACTAGGATAAATTTCTGAAACTGTCAAAAAGCATCAATACACTAGAGTTTCCTACGCTAGCATGATGCAAGACACCCATGGTTTTTTCAATGAGCGAGTAAAGATTAAAAAAAAAAAAAAATTAGAGAAGTACCACAACCACAAAGGGATTTCACATAAGTAAATACACAAACTGGCGTGACTTCATGTGATCCATTAGATACTTTACAATAAAAATAACTTTACAATCTGGCGTACCACATCAAGCCACGTCAATTTGTGAGTTTATTTTTATAGAATCAAGTATTTCTCAAAAATTTATTGTAAATAAGAAAGCTCATATATTGTAAAGGATATACAAATGCTTCAACCACCCTAAAGAGTAAAAATGCGGGTGCATTTAATAAAAACCATCAGAATCCCAAAATTCCTCAATTTCTCCAAGCGACACAACTGACAACCACCTTTTTCGAGCCAGCACCACTCGTAAGAAAGACTTGGCACAGGGGCGCGCGCGCACACACACACGCATCTAGGTGTGTGTCTATAGATATGTTCTATGTTTTGTGCAAATTTTCCTTTATTTCCGATGGGATGAATCAAGCTACATAATAAAATCAGCAGGCATAGTATCTAAAATCCCTCTACCTTCTACTTCGATATATGTGACCCTAAGAAACCACCAAATTATAAACTGGGAAGCCAAATCAGCAGGCATAGTATCTAAAATCCCTCTATCTTCTACTTCGATATATGTGACCCTAAGAAACCACCAAATTATAAACTGGGAAGCCCCCAGTCCAATTGCAAGCAGTCAATAGAAATGCACTACGAAAAGCACAAAATTTTCCAGGGCTCAAAACAAAGCAAAAAAAAAAAAAAAAAAAAAAGAAGAAGAAGCAGAGCGGGGTTTTACCGCTACCAAGATGCAAGAGAGCGAGACGGCGAGTGGGGTTGTGATAAGAGAGAGAAGAGCAGCGCAGGAGAGGCAGTCTGAGCGAGGAGAGAGAAGGGCGAATCGTAGAAGCCATGGGAATTATCCTCACCATCTCAGTCACTCCGTCAGAGTCTTAATGGGCGGGGAAAGGAATTGAGTGTGGGAAGAGAATGATAGAATAAACAGAGAAAAAAGGATGCTGCGTACTACTGATTTCCTCTGCAAAGCTTCCTGCTTTTAGGTACGACCATGGAAGGAAGAAAGGAAGTGAGTGTGGGTCAAGACTCAAAGAAGTGGGACTGAAGTGGAGTGAGATGGGAGGGGTTTTTTGATTCGATCGCCGTACCGATGGACGTGGTTCACGAGATTCTTCCACGCTAGCCTTTGTCTTGCCTTGTTTACCTCTCTCTCTCTTCTCCTTGCCTTCCTTTGGCGTCGGCTTGATTTTCTTATCCACACAACGCAGGCCTTCCAATCCAATCTCTCTCTCTCTCTCTCTCTCTCTCTCTCTCTCCCCTAATTTTCTGGTATTTTTCTTTACATCTATCATGAAATTAAAGAATGTTTAGCCTTAATTGAATCATTTAAATGTGATTATATCAATATTTGTTTTTATTTGGCATTTTCTTTTACCAAATAATTAGGGAGGAGTCAAATCCAATTCTAATAATGAGAATCGGATAGAAAATAGAACTTTTCAGCTTTTAATTATAGAATTTTACTAAAAAAAAAAAACTCAACTGTTTATTTCAAAAGAATTCTTAAAATTACAAACATGCTATGAATATGATCCTATCCGAAGAGCCCATCAGGCCCAAGATTACAACTACATAAGGCCCTTCACTAGCTATCATCAGTTCATGTCTTATGTGCTTGCTATCACCCCTTTCCTTGCATTCCTACTTTGTGATTTTGTGTCATTTAGAGCATTCCTTGTGGATTGATTAGTCATTTTGCCTAACAATTTATCAAAAAATAATCTCCATTTGATTATGTAAAAAATATCCATCACTTGTCTAAAAGTATTTTATGATTTGACATGGTACACTGGAATATGTATTTTTAGATGAGTAATTCTACTCTTAAGCTCCTTATTTCTCCAACACCACACACCCAAGTGTGGGGGATTTTTTTATATTTTTTATTTTCAAAACGTTCATTTCACTTTCCCTTCCCATCTGCGTTTTACACCCCCTCCCCAAAATCCTGAATCATCCCCTCCCCTATGCGTCAGGCTCCCCACACCCAAAATCCAATTCTCTCTCTCTCTCTAACATCAGAATGTCTAGATGACCGAGTTGAGGAGCCCAACCAATGCACATCTAAACATCAGAATTTTCAAAACACAAATGATTCTATCTCAAATGTTAAACACAACATTATGAAATGTCAAATATTCAAAACCTGGGTTAGACATTCGCACTACTCGTTGTAGAGAAAAAATCTAGATTAAATATTCAAAATCTAAGTACTGTAAAGGAAAAAAAAAATCAAATCCTTCTATCTCAAGCATCAACATTTCATTTTAATTCACTTCTAACTTCTACATTGCAGAGAAAAAAAATTAAATTCTTCTATAAAAAGCTAGATTTTGTAATTGAGGAAAACCCAAGATATAAATTTGTAGAGAGAGAGCGAGATTGGATTTTGGGTGTAGGGGCCTGACGCAGAGGGAGAAGATGATTAGGAATTTTTTTTTTTTTTTGGAATGGCTGGACGCAGATGAGAAGAGGAAGTGAAACGAACGTTTTGAAAAAAAAAAAACAAAAAGAAGTCTCCCTCACATGGGTGTGTGATGTTGGAGAAATAAGGAGGTTAATAGTAGAATTACTCGTTTTGAGATTGACCAAAGCATTTTGTGGACTACACAGAATGTTTTTTATTTTTTTATGTACTTTGTAGAAACAAACTACAACAAGATGTTTTTTTGATATATTTTTAGATACCACAAACTATTGCATGGGCTTTATCGAAGTATCTTTAGCTTTTTTTTAACTTTTTTTCATGTCCAAGAAGTTTCTTATGTTTCGTATTTTGGTTTATTTTTTGTGCATAATGTAAATTCATTGGTAGTTAAAAAGGGAACATCTAACAATATAAAAAATTAATATTTATATAATATAGTGAAAGAATAAATAAGTTAACGTATGATGTATTGTAAAAATTTACATCTGCCCACACCGGCACACACTCAACATATTGAATGTAAAAAAAAAATGATGTGAAGTGTGTACCGGTATGCGCAGATGTATATCATTTCCCTTGTAAAAATTATTAAACTAAGGATTATGATGTACGTCTCTGCAGGGTTACCACCAATTACTACGGGTTCACTACGCGTCCAACATGGCTTACTTTTTTCTTTTTTTTTTCTCTCTGCTGCTAACAGCTTCTCTGCAGGGTGATGTGATTTGCTTCTACGGTGTCAGAATGATGTACGTCTACACAGAACTTCGCTTTTTCATTTTGAAATTCAAATCCCTACCCGGTTGCTTTCATTTTCATCTGGGCTCTCCTCTCCTCTCCATCCAAACGAACGAACCTCTCATTGTCGCAGACCGAGAACGGACCTACTAGCGTCGGTGTCAGGAGGGCGAACCAACCTCCCCGGCATCGTCGAATTTGAGATAAACACCATACCCATTCTCGAACCTCTCTCCCACACTAACTCTCTCTCTCTCTCTCTCAAAAGCCTTGCCTGGCCTGGTCAAATCTCTTCTCTCCTTTGATTCGTGCCTCCTGCGGTGTGGCCACTGTACAACGGCACCTTCGAGGGTAAAAGTGTTTCTCTCTCCCTCTCAATCGACTCTCTCTCTCTCTCTCTCTCTCTCTCTCTCTCTCTCTCGGGTTTGGGTGATTTGGGTGAAATCACACCAGGGTCTACCGCCGCCGCCACGCACAGCCCACCCTCCTGAGCTGTCAGGTAACCCCACAAAAGCAATTCCCACTGCGATTTGGGTGTTTGGCTATCTGATGATTAATTTGGCTTGTGAAACAAATCATGTAATGTGTAAAAGATGATTAGAAGTCATTCCAGTGTGTATGAAATAACTATTAATTATTGCGTTTGTTTGTTTTATTCACACCACAAAACCTAGTCTTTCATTTTCCTTATAAATGTTTCTCTCTTTTGGCCATTTTGTGTCATTCTTCAGGGTATGGTATAGAATAGAAAATTATCATAATCAGAAAATCTGCTCGAAAACAAGCTTAAAATTGTTCCAAGAGTAAATAAAAGGGAGCCATATGACCGTTAAGCTTGAATGAATGAGTCAAGTAAGAGGTTTGGCCTGCATATATATATGATGATTGAATGAACAAGAAAGATTTGCTCAAACACCTTAATTCATAGTACCTGGTAAGCTTAGGGAATCTCCTTTTTTGTAAGTGCATAATTAATTATTTGTTAACATTTAGCTTTGGTCATTGCCCACCCTTTATGAAGGTGTGTGTATCTTGAGGTTGTCACACTAGAGGTGTAAATCTCACTCACCATGAGGCATGCCATTGTTTTACATGAACAAGATCAGCCTTAGAGTGAAACTTTAATAAGCCTCCAGAACCATAATTGTTATAACCAAATAAAAGTCAGTCTAATTTCATTTTATCTGAAATTTGATTGAAAAATTGCAAATTCAGCACAAAAATTAAGAAAGAAATAGAAATAAAAGGGAAGGAAAATATATAATTTTTCAAAAAAAGAAATTAAAAAAATGCTTATCTTTTCAGGTTGTGCAACTTATGCTTTATTTGTGAGACATTTTCCTGTATCCTTTTTGAGTTCTGAATTACCTTTTACTTCATTTTAGAAAGTTACTTTCTTTTTTTAAGCTAGGATATGAGCTTTTGGAAATCATTCACCAACAAGCTAGTTCTTCAGAGTAAATGTTATTATTTGTAGTTCAAGTTAATCCCCACATGGAATATGAGTATGAAATTATATAGGATTATGATAGAGTTACGGACGATTGTGTACACGGAGGAAGTGGATGCTAGTTTAAGGTATTTTTGGTATTATGTATTAGGTGGTGCTAAGTCATTGAATACTATGTTTACAATTTACAGTGTTTCACATTGTTCGAGTGTAAGTTTAAGCAGGAGTATACAAGCTTTTGGACGCCATCCTCTTAAACCAGTTTTCAAATTAACTTAGTTTTTCCTAATCCAGTACTAGTAACTTAATGAAAAATTTAAATGATAAAGATTCTTTTGGGGGTATGTTTGGTTTTTCACTTTCACAAACTTCAATACAAAACATATTTTCAAAAAATAGTATTTAAAGTTCTATCTGTTCTTTTACAAAACCCGATAAAAAATAAATAAATAAAACTCTCAGAAATTGTGAAACTAAACATGCCCTTGATAACAGAAAAATTAACCCAGAATGTAAATGACATGATTCATTCCATATGTACTTAGTATAGAGCTAAGTAATATAGTCTATTAATGACATGATTCATCAAAACCTGGTGGAGGTTTTGTCTTGTTCATACTTAAGGCAACTTGCAATTGTACTGGAGGAACCAACTAAGTACTTGGGCAGACAAATAGACAAAACCAGGAGTGGTTCACATTCTTACCCAAAAGTCATAATTTCTTAATTTTTTTACCAGCATGACTTCGTTTATTTACACCACTGCATCTGCGCTTAGAATTTAGTATTCTCTTCATTTATGTTTTTTATTTCTTAGTTTTTTTACCAGCAAGACTTCGTTTGCTGTGTGACAGCTTTGTTAGTGTGAAATGTCCACAAATTCCATTTCAAGCTCAACTTTTAGATCAAGATCTGACGATCCAATATGTCGGTGTGGTCTGAAAGCAAGCCTAAAGACTTGTCGTAATGGTGAAAATTATGGCAGACAATTTTTTACTTATAAGAATTGGCAGGTAAGCTGCCATATTTCAACCATGTCGTTGTGGTTGGAAAGCAAACCTGACCAACATGTTCGTATATGATGTTGGACTTTGATTATTGATGGCTATATGGCCTTGTTTTAGCTTGATGTGTCTCACCGGAAAAATTAGTATTTATTCTCTTGTTGCCACGGTTTAATGCTATATGGTATTTGACAAAAATGAGATGGGGATTTTGCTTGTTGTATTTGCAAGTGTGTTTGCTCAGAATGGTCATTATATGTGAAATTTAGGATTCTATATGTTTTCAACAGTCACTTGAAATTTAAATTAAAAAAAAAAAAGAACAAAAGACGAAAGAAGATGCCTATTGAGGGCTAGGAAGACAACAACATGCTACTAGTAGTTGAACAAATGTGCAAACTAGCTTAGTAGAATTGGGATAAAGTGGCTTTTGAATTTATTACGTTTTTTGCCATTAAACTCTATTCTCTGTAATATTTTTGGGTTTCCAGGTACTTTTTATTTTCCAACATTTTTCTTTTTTGTTTGATTTTATAGCTGGGTCCAGTTATTTTACTTTTTATTTTCCTCTAGTTTTGGTGCAGACTCTTGAATCCAGTTATTTTATACACGATGTTCATATTCGAACAAAGGAATTTGAATCTTCAACATGATTGTAAGGTAAATGAAATGACTTGCTTGTTGAAGAGAGTATAACTTGATGTATACACACTGAAAAGTATGTTGATTCACTAGGGAAGCTTTATAAATAATTTAGAAAATCTGTTCTTATTTTCCTTTTGCTCCCCAATTTCATTATAACTGGTATTGCCCTTCATTGATTATGAAAATTATTCTTTCCACTAAAATTTTAAATGAAACCAAATAGAAGGAACTATGAAAACTGTTTCTACATTTTAAAGAAATATTCTTTCACATAATGTTTTTGCATTCTGCCTATTTTATCGCCTTATAGGTTTGTTATTTTTTGTGTTAATTCATAGTAGTTTGATATTGGTGAGGAGAAGGTTCTTTGGTTGCTTGGTTTTGTTTTTTCAATAGTTTTTGGCAAGTTTCTGTGAAGAAGGTTAATATGAACAATGTTCAACTAATGGTTTGGTCTAATTTTGTTATGCAGCTTGGGCGGTCGAGCAATTTTTGTAGTTGGGTTGATCTAAAAATTTACAAATATGATATGACTATAAGAGAATGACTGCGGGAGTTAAATGAACTATTAGATGTAGAAGCTACGTGGAGTCATTTAATGTATGAGCAGGAGGTATCTAGGCATAGAGTGATAATGGAAATCGATTAATGCTACCAAAATATATCATACTGTAATGTGAATTATTTTGTAAAGTTGAAGCTGATGACAGTCAAATCGAAATTTGTGTTTTTGTGTATGGATTTGAATATGTATATTTAGATTGCAAATGTTAAAACATGGGTAGTTGTAATCATGCTATGTTAACAATGGCATCATGGTCCATATGGCATTGTGTGAGGGTGACTTGTCCTTTTATTTCCAACGGTTTTCGTTTTAGTCATCATCATGCTCGATTGCAACAATCTTGAGTATGGTTGGCACCATAGATATATGAACAAAGCCAAGAATCTTGGGCCCAAAATGTTATGATTTCAATACCATGTGTGTTTGTAATGAGATCTTTTGTTTGGGCTTTAATGTAAATTATTGCATGTCATCGTGACATCGTTGGATCAGTTTAGAAGGGTAGGATATTTATCAAAACATTGCTTACTAGCATCCTTGCCATTTTCTTAGGTCAAACCTCTTACCATCTTACTGATACATCAACACAAATATAAGAGCATTGGCATTGGATTAGCCAAATGCCTTTTCATCTTTATATTTGACTAATTTTAACAATAACTGGCCCACATTGAATTAGCCAAAGACTTTTCATCTCAAATATGAGCTATAGTAATTTCATTTTACTTTTCAAATATGAAAAGTCCTGTAGCTTGTCTAAACTCATTGTTTATTATATTTCGGCTCCTTCTCTCTCCCGCGGCTCTTTTCCTTGATATCGTGTGATGAAATTTTATTTATTGGATTGTAAAAATGAAAATGAATATAATTATTAGAGATTATAGGAGGTTATGAAAATAGAATTAATTAATTATAAAAATATAAAATAATAATATTTTATTATTATAGAGAGTGAAATGACTAATCTAATGTAGACTTTAAGTTTTGAATGATTAGCTAAAAGTGAAAAAGTTACATATTAGTCAAAATTTAAAGAATAAAATAGTCAATCCAATGCCAATGCTCTAATATATCAAGACTGGTATGTCAATAAGCAAGCGATATATTTGCATCATTTCAATTTGTCAAGATTGGCACATCACTGATTCAATTAAAACTTAACAAATACATTTCTCAAGTTCTCAAATACACAATTCATGACAGGTACAGTAGCACTATTATAATTTAACAACAAAAAAAAACTATTTTTCATTCATTATGATCTAATTACTCTTATTAGTCCACCACACTCACATATATTCAATAGGTATCATGAATTATAAATGCACAATCTACTTCATCCCCTTTTCTTTTTTCTTCTTCTGATAAAAAAAGTCAGTCTGTCCTTTGATACGTTGAGATCCATACTTCCATTCCCTTCATTTGTGTCAAAACCATTGTCATTAATCTGTAAAATTTCCAACATTTATTTTCATCTTTCTTTTTAGCAAGAAGAAAGATATATGTTAGTCTTACAACCTCACACAATCTATGGTGGATTTAATTAAGCTCTAAACAAACTATTAAAATAACTAAATAATAAATAAAAGACAAAATAAATAATATCCATGCGCCTTATTTTTGTTACACAAACACAATGAATAAATAAATAATGTGTGGCTAGACCAACGTATCAAAACTATAAATAGATTGGGACTTAGGGTAGTATGCAAAGGGGCTACAAAATCTTTACAGTTAGCACTATCAACAATTTTTGCTATGATTTTAATGAATTCATATTATTTGTAGTATACAAGAAAAAAGACAAGGAAATATGATATAAATCCCAATAGCAATTCATTTACCTTACAATCATGTTGAAAATCCAAATTTCTCTATTCGAATATGAACAACGTGTATAAAATAACTGGATTCTAGAGACTGCCACAAGGTAAAGCACAAATAACCATCTTCTAGGGTGACCACAAAACTGCCACATTGCAAACAATACCACCAGTCTTAACCACTATTTTAAATTTCGTACCGTACCGGCCGGTACGGCCGAAATTTTTCGTTTCGGCCGTCTGGCCGGTACAGGTACTATATATGTTCCGTACCGCTAAAATACCGGCCGTACCGGCTATACCGGACTAAATTTCGGCCTGTACCGGCTTATATTTCGGCCGGTACCGGCCGATATTTCGGCCTGTGTGTGTTTTTTTTTCTTCCATTTTTTCAAACTACAAACTTATTTTTTAACCCCTAATTCAGACTAGACTATTTATAATTTTTATATATATTTATATATATAATTTATTTATATATCGACTATCCCGAAACGTTATCCCGAAACGCTATCCCGAAACGGTACCGGTACCGAAATATTTCGTTCCAGTGCCTTGACCAGTACGACGTCCGGTACGGTATTCAAAACATTGGTCTTAACACCAAAATTAGCAGAATGAACATAAATAACTGAAGCCTGCACATAGACATCAACACACTCAGCAATATAGTAAACTTAAGGCATTACTCAACTTAATTTAGGTATCAAACATTGTAATATATCTACCTTCCATCTTAAACAAGTACACCAGTAGCTACTTTAATTTAACAGATTCCTTGCAAAATGGCGCTAAAGAATGGATCTATAATCTCAAACTTGCATAATATTGTTACACTAGTGATTGTACTATCTTAAGTAAAATTTAATTTCAGCATAATTAATTTAATATACGTACGGATATCGACGTCTAAATCTTGATATGTAGGAGTAGCACAAGAGTTAACATCGTCCAAGAGTTGGAAAGACGGTTGTACCTATCAAGAGAAGACAAGATACCCACAATTAATATCTTCAAAGAATCAATATTATATAATTAGAAAAGAAATGAACAATACCACAATTGATTGAGCAGTAGAGGCTATAGGAAAATCATGCTCAAGCAAGCTAAGCGAGCCAACATTTGTGACAACGGTTCTATCTAGGCATGGCCTATTCTTATGTTAAAAATTTCAAGACATATAGTTAATGTCGATAGATTACAAAATATAATTAGAAACACAAACTACAAAAACTACCTGACTTAGCCTTTGAGTCTTCCTTGCTTCAACTGATACATTGCCTTCTCAGCCGATGATTGTTTACTCTTAAAACTTGGCCTACTTTTACTATGAGTAGCAACATGATTTTTTAATTTTTTAGACCCTTTCGTCACCCTTAATGACTTAGTGGAGCGGTTATTACACACTGGCTGGACCTCAACCCACTCTAACTTCAACTTACTTAATTGAGTCATTAACTTCGTACAACCTTCATTTGAGGTGCCTGCAATTGAAAAAATCTCGTAAAAAGCCTTGTTCAATTTATTCATTTGGTGTGCGTTTAGACTATAACTCAGATCATCGCAGCTACTTCAGACAAGTGTGTAATATCATTTCAAATCCTTCCTCCACTTATCAAATATGTATTTTACAGGCATCTCTTCCTTGTCATGGAGTGTCAACACACGGATGGTATGTCTACACAAAATTCCCTTAAAAGCAAACAATTGATATGTGCAGCTTGTTTCGCACTCTTCCTCGTTAAACTCAACAACATATTTTGTACTTTTTCTAAACTCATCCATAACTTGGACCTGATCAGCCACATGATATGTAAAAAGAGTAATGCTACATACAGTCGTGGAATGCGTAAGCGCCGTGCAGTTGCTTTGAAAAAGAGTGAGGTCCACTGTTAAAAAATTAATTTCTTTTCATGTGGGTCCCATATTTATTCACTTTTTTCAAAGCGACTGCATGGCGCTTGCATACTCACGACTGCAAGTATCATTTCTCATGTAAAAATCCCTCATTCACTTCGAACTATTGATGCGCAACAATAAATCAAACATTTTAACTCTTCTTGAACTTCTTTAAGTTTTGCATTTGTATAAACTGTTTGGAACTGCCTCTCAATGCCATAAAAAGTAATGCAAAGAATTTGTGTGTGGAATGAACTAAAGTCAGCTACAAGTTCAATCTCATTCTTGCATTTAAGTGCATTATTATATTGATCTACAAACTATTTTAAAGTTATCTTTAAATTTATTTAATCATCAAAGAACGCATTCATACCCTTGCTTCTCTGAGTAGATGACATTCATACCCAAAAGTCATTCCTGACGTATGCTGGCACCCACGGATGACGCTTAGAATATAACCACTCAAGCCATGAATGATCATGCAGATCAAAACTGTCAAGAAGTTGCAGCCAACACTTGTAAAATATATCACGACTCAATGTGTCATAAACACACCTGTGTGAACAATCCAAAGATCAGTTGTTGAATTACCCATAATATGTCACAAGGAAATAACACAACATTCAAGAAATAATCAAGGAAAACAAATACCTATGCAACTGACTTTTGATATCATCGTATTGATTGTATGCTCCAAATTTCTCGAGAACTTTTTTCATTACATGCCACAAGCAAAATCGGTGTCGAGATTTTGAAAACACATTTGCAATTGCATTCTGCATAACTTTATCTTGGTCTATTATATATGCCTTGTGGTGTGCAGCCATTCATGCAATTAAGCCATGATTCAAATAACCAAACGAACATGTATGTATCCTCTCCAGAAATCAAGCCACATCCAAATAGAATTGATTGATCATGATGATTAACTCTCACAAAAGGAGCAAATGACATTTTGTATGCATTGGTCAAGTATGTCGTGTCAAAATTTATTACATCATCGAATGATTTATACACAGCTCTACTACGAGCATCTGTCCAAAACACATTCCTCAATTTGGTTTCACCATCAACGTTCATGACATAATAGAAACCATTATTTTACAACTGCATACGAGTGAAGTAGTTTTGTAGTACTTCAGCACCTACTAACCCAAGTTGAAGTAATCTCACCTCACGTATATAATTACGTGCATCTCTCTCTTCAAATGTGAGATTCTCATATCCTCATGCCTCAGCGAAGCAATAATTGATGTTCTTGCTCAATTGAATGTCGACCATATCATTGTATTCTAATCTTCTCTTGCTTGACTTATCCAACCTCTTTTGATATCTAATATATCTTTATTTTCCAAGACTGAGATCATGATTGTGCACAAGGAAAATATAGGTCAAACAAAACTCTTGCTCGGAACCTAATATGGCATTGATCTTTGCCTTGCACCCGTTATGTTCCATCGGCCTTGGTTTAAGAATATTCGACGTTGTGCTCACAGACGTGCCTTGACGGACACAAGTAAGGGTGAAATACCTTATTTTCTCATCATCTTCAATTTTAGAACTTCGTTTTGACACTCCAAACTCAGCTTGCTTTGCGTAACTTATATAGTATGCCCTTACTTCCTCAACTAATGCAAAAGACATTCCCGCTCTTGGCTCTTCGACAACATTCTTATTTCCAACATTTTGTTCCATCCCTACATAGACATAACATAACAAATAAAGACAAAAAAAAAATTAATAAACCTACAAAAAAAAAAAAAACAATAAAGCAGGTAAAAAAAGTCAATGATATATCAAATACAACATACATTTAGCAAAACTATACACATTACACATCCAATGCATTTTCATATACATCATCATTGTACTTCATAGGAGGTAAATTTGAAGTTGTGAATTTATCATTTGTATTAATTTTTATTTAACTTTAATTATGGGTCAAAATATCTGGTTCATTGTGTGAACTTAAAAATGTCATATTTAACTCTTTTTGGTTTCCCTTGTAAGTTAAATACACATACTTGGTTTCCGAGAAAAATATATATTAAAAAATATGCTTGTAAGCATAATTATCATATTATTTAATTAGCATATATATTAAAGTTAACTCTGTTTGGTTTCACTTGGACTTACATAAAAAAGTTTTATTTAACTTACAAGTGAACCTGATATGTATTTTTTTACCCATACTTAATTTTACAGTTTTACTCCTCTAGTTTTGGTGCAGACTCTTGAATCCAGTTATTTTATACACGATGTTCATATTCGAACAAAGGAATTTGAATCTTCAACATGATTGTAAGGTAAATGAAATGACTTGCTTGTTGAAAAGAGTATAAATTGATGTACACACACTAAAAAGTATGTTGATTCACTAGGGAAGCTTTATAAATAATTTAGAAAATCTGTTCTTATTTTCCTTTTGCTCCCGATTTCATTATTATTGGTATTGCCCTTCATTGATTATGAAAATTATTCTTTCCACTAAAATTTTAAATGAAACCAAATAGAAGGAACTATGAAAATTGTTTCTACATTTTAAAGAAATATTCTTTCGCCTAATGTTTTTGCATTCTGCCTATTCTATCTCCTTATAGGTTTGTTATTTTTCGTGTTAATCATAGTAGTTTGATATTGCTGAGGAGAAGGTTCTTTGGTTGCTTGGTTTTGTTTTTTCAATAGTTTTTGGCAAGTTTTTGTGAAGAAGGTTAATATGAACAATGTTCAACTAATGGTTTGGTCTAATTTTGTTATGCAGCTTGGGCGGTCGAGCAATTTTTGTTGTTGGGTTGATCTAAGAATTTACAAATATGGTATGACTATAGGAGAATGACTGTGGGAGTTAAATGAACTATTAGATGTAGAAGCTACGTGGAGTCATTTAATGTATGAGCAGGAGGTATATAGGCATAGAGTGATAACGGCAATCGATTAATGCTACCAAAATATATCATACTGTAATGTGAATTACTTTGTAAAGTTTAAGCTGGTGACAGTCAAATCAAAATTTGTGTTTTTGTGTATGGATTTGAATATGTATATTTAGATTGCAAAGGTTAGAACATGGGTAGTTGTAATCATGCTATGTTAACAATGGCATCATGGTCCATATGGCATTGTTTGTGGGTGACTTGTCCTTTTATTTCCAACGGCTTTCGTTTTAGTCATCGATGTGCTCGATTGCAACAATCTTGGGTATGGTTGGCACCATAGATATATGAACAAAGCCAAGAATCTTGGGCCCAAAATGTTATGATTTTAATACCATGCGTATTCGTAATGAGATCTTTTGTTTGGGCTTCAACGTAAATTATTGCATGTCATCGTGACATCGTTGGATCAGTTTAGAATGGTAGGATATTTATCGAAACATTGCCTAACAGCAACAAGGATGCTGCCATTTGCTTAGGTCAAACCTCTTACCATCTTACTGATACATCAACACAAATATAATATATCAAAACTGGTATATCAAAAAGCAAGCAATATAGTTGCATCATTTCAATTTGTCAAGGCCGGCACATCATTGATTCAATTAAAACTTAAAAAATACATTTATCAAGCTCTCAAATACACAATTCATGACAGGTATAGTAGCACTATTACAATTTAGCAAAAAAAAACTATTACGATCTGATTACCCTTGCTAGTCCACCACACTCATATATATCCAATAGGTATCATGAATGATAAATGCACAATCCACTTCTTCCCCTTTTCTTTTTTCTTCATGCGCCTTATCTTTTTTACACAAACACAATGAATAAATAAATAATGTGTGGCTAGACCAACATATCAGAACTTTAAACAGATTGGGACTTAGGGCAGTATGCAAAGGGGCTACCAAATCTTTGCAGTTAGCACTATCAACAATTTTTGCTATGATTTGAATGAATTCATATCATTTGTAGTATACAAGAAAAAAGACAGTGAAATATAATATAAATCCCAACATCAATTCATTTACCTTACAATCATGTTGAAGATCCAAATTTCTTTGTTCGAATATAAACAACATGTATAAAGTAACTGGATTCAAGACACTGCCATAAGGCAAAGCACAAATAACCATCTTCCAAGGTGAGCACAAAATTGCCACATTGCAAACAATACCACCAGCCTTAACACCAAAATCAGCAAAATGAACATAAATAACTGAAGCCTGCACATAGACATCAACACACTCAGCAATATAGTAAACTTAAGGCACTACTCAACTTAATTAAGGTATCAACCATATTAATATATCTACCTTCCATCTTAAACAAGTACACCAGTAGCTACTTTAATTTAACAGCTTCCTTGCAAAATGGTGCTAAAGAATGGATCTATAATCTCAAACTTGCAGTATATTGTTACACTAGTGATTGTACCATCTTGAGTAAAATTTAATTTCAGCATAATTAATTTAATATACGTACGGATATCGACGTCTAAATCTTGATATGTAGGAGTAGAACAAGAGTTAACATCGTCCAAGAGTTGAAAAGACGATTGTACCTATCAAGAGAAGACAAGATACCAACAATTAAAATCCTCAAGGAATCAATATTATATAATTAGAAAAGAAATGAACAATATCACAATTGATTGAGCAGTAGAGGCTATAGGAAAATCATGCTCAGGCAAGCTAAGCGAGCCAACATTTGTGACAATGGTTCTATCTGGGCATGGCCTATTCTTATGTTAAAAATTTCAAGACATATAGTTAATGTCGATAGATTACAAAATATAATTAGAAACACAAACTACAAAAACTACCTGACTTAGCCTTTGAGTCTTCCTTGCTTTCAACCGATACATTGCCTTCTCAGCCGATGATTGTTTCCTCTTAAAAACTAGCCTACTTTTACTGTGAGTAGCAACGAGACTTTTTAATTTTTTAGACCCCTTTGTCACCCTTAATGACTCAGTAAAGCGATTATTACACATTGGCTGGACCTCAACCCACTCCAGCTTCAACTTACTTAATTGAGTCATTAACTTCGTACAACCTTCATCTGAGGTGCCTGCAATTGAAAAAATCTAGTAAAAAGCCTTGTTCAATTTATTCATTTGGTGTGCGTTTAGACTATAACTCAGATCATCGCAGCTACTTCAGACAAGTGTGTAATATCATTTCAAATCCTTCCTCCACCTATCAAATATTTATTTTACAGGCATATCTTCCTTGTCATGGAGTGTCAACACACGGATGGTATGTCTACACAAAATTCCCTTAAAAGCAAACAATTGATATGTGCAGCTTGTTTCGCACTCTTCCTCGTTAAACTCAACAACATATTTTGTACTTTTTCTAAACTCATCCATAACTTGGACCTGATCAGCCACATGATATGTAAAAAGAGTAATGCTACATACAGTCGTGGAATGCGTAAGCGCCGTGCAGTCGCTTTGAAAAAGAGTGAGGTCCACTGTTAAAAAATTAATTTCTTTTCATGTGGGTCCCATATTTATTCACTTTTTTCAAAGCGACTGCATGGCGCTTGCATACTCACGACTGCAAGTATCATTTCTCATGTAAAAATCCCTCATTCACTTCGAACTATTGATGCGCAACAATAAATCAAACATTTTAACTCTTCTTGAACTTCTTTAAGTTTTGCATTTGTATAAACTGTTTGGAACTGTCTTTCAATGCCATAAAAAGTCATGCAAAGAATTTGTGTGTGGAATGAACTAAAGTCAGCTACAAGTTCAATCTCATTCTTGCATTTAAGTGCATTATTATATTGATCTACAAACAATTTTAAAGTTATCTTTAAATTTATTTAATCATCAAAGAACGCATTCATACCCTTGCTTCTCTGAGTAGATGACATTCATACCCAAAAGTCATTCCAAAAATCAAGCCACATCCAAATAGAATTGATTGATCATGATAATTAACTCCCATAAAAGTAGGGGTGGGCAGCGGGGCCCCGCCCCCGCTGCCCCGCCCGGCTTCCGCCCCGCCCCCGCATGGGCGGGCGGGCTAACCCGCTCCGCCCATGCGGGGGCGGGGTCCCCGCCCCGCATAGAGAGGGCATAGCGGAGGCGGGGGGCGGGATGACCCCAGCGGGGCCCCGCCCCGCCCCCGCTCCCGCCTCACATTAAAAAAAAAATTTATTTATATATATTAAATAAATATATTGTATATAGATATACACAATTTATAAAAGACTTAAAATTATATTCAAGTCATTGGATTGTTTTGGCCTCTTAGGCCAATCTTTATATAGGAGGCCAAGGCAATACAATAATCATCCTTAAGCAATGTGAGACTTAGTAGTAAGTCCCACATTGCTTAAGGATGACTATTGTATTGCATTGGCCTCCTATATAAAGATTGGCTTAGAAAGCCAAATCAATCCAAAATCTAACTCTAATGAGTTTAAATTTTTTCATATTTATAAATTTTAATTTATTATTTAAATTATATTATAATTTTGGTCTAAAAATATTTTTTTTAGACCAAATTTTTTTTTTTTTTAATGTAGTGGCGGAGGGCGGGGCGGATTGGGGTTTTTCCCCCGCCCCCGCCTCCCGGGGGCGGGGGGCGGGGGAAAAACCCCCATCACCCGCATGGTGCGGGGCGGGGGGCGGGGAGGGGGTGCCCCCGCCCCGCACCATGCGGGTAGCACCCCTACATAAAAGGAGCAAATGGCATTTTGTATGAATTGATCAAGTATGTTGTGTTGAAATTTATTACATCACCGAATGATTTATACGTAGTTCTACTACGAGCATCTGTCCAAAACACATTCCTCAATTTGGTTTCATCATCAACGTCCATGACATAATAGAAACCATCATTTTGCAACTGCATACAAGTGAAGTAGTTTTGTAGTGTTTCGGCACCTCCTAACCCAACCCGAAGTAATCACCTCACGTATATAATTACGTGCATCTCTCTCTTCAAATGTGAGATTCTCATATCCTCTTGCCTCAGCGACGCAAGAACTGTAGCTTTTACTCAATTGAATGTCGACCATATCATTGTATTCTAATCTTCCCTTGCTCGACTCATCCAACCTCTTATGACATCTAATATCTTGCTTTTTCAGGACTGAGAGCATGATTGTGCACAAGGAAAACATGGGTCAAACAAAATTCTCGCTCGAAACCTAATATGGCATTGATCTTTACCTTGCACCCGTTATATTCCATCGGCCTTGATTTAAGAATATTCGACGTTGTGCTCATAGACGTGCCTTGACGAACACAAGCAAGGGTGAAATACCTTATTTTCTCATCATCTTCGATTTTAGAACTTCGCTTTGTCACTCCGAACCCAACTTGCTTTGCATAATTCGTGTAGTATGACCTTACTTCCTCAATTGATGCAAAAGACATTCCTGCTCTTGGCTCTTCGACAACATCCTTATTTCCAACATTTTGTTCCATCCCTACATAGACATAACATAACAAATAAAGACAAAAAAAAAAATTAATAAGCCTACAAAAAAAAAAAAACCAATGAAGCATGTAAAAAAAGTCAATGATATATCAAATACGACATACATTCAGCAAAAATATACACATCACACATCCAATGCATTTTCATATACATCATCATTGAACTTCATAGGAGGTAAGTTTGAAGTTGTGAATTTATTATTTGTATTAATTTTTATTTAACTTTAATTATGGGTCAAAATATCTAGTTCATTATGCGAAGTTAAAAATGTCATATTTAACTCAGTTTGGTTTCACTTGTAAGTTAAATACACATACTTGGTTTCTAAGAAAATTAAATATTAAAAAATATGCTTGTAAGTTAACTAATATGCTTGTAAGCATAATTATCATATTATTTAATTAGCATATGTATTAAAGTTAACTCTGTTTGGTTTCACTTACATAAAAAAGTTCTATTTAACTTACAAGTGAACCTGATGTGTATTTTTTGACCCATACTTAATTTAACATTTGTATTAATTTTGATTTAACTTTAATTATACTTGTATTTTCTTATATAACATTCACTTGTACTGGTGGCAAATACACATCTAGTTCATTGTGCAAAAATATTCAACTAATTAGAATTACAATAACAAATTAAATTTACTTGTTAAGGAATCAAATTAAATTTACACAAGTGGCAAATACACCAGAAAGTTCATTGTGAATATTCAACTGATTACACAAGTAAAAATGAGAATTTCATTGCACGAGCAACTGATTTGTTCATACAGCAGGAGGCGCCCTGCAGTGGCACAACGGAGGTGAGACAGTTATCCTCACTGCAGGCGGTGCGTCACGGAGGTGGGCTCGATGTCGTTTGGGCTCGAGTGGTGGGCTTGACAGTGGTAATCCACAAAAAATAAACAGGAAATGAACGTCGTTCAAGTCGTAAGGAACGAATGAGAGAGAGAGAGAGAGAGAGAGAGAGAGAGAGAGTGTGTGTGTGTGTGTGTGTGTGTGTGTGTGTGTGTGTGTGTGTGTGTGTGTGTGTGTGTGTGTGTGTGTGTGTGTGTGTGTGTGTGTGTGTGTGTGTGTGTGTGTGAGGAGAGAAAGAGGGGCTCAATTGTTTTGGCGCCACTTTGAAAATTTCTTTTCATGCTTTTGATAGGAGGACGGTTGGAAGCTGAAGCTGTCAAAAAGTTAAGTTAGAGGCGTCAGAAGCTATCAGAAAGACTGTCAACAGCAGAAAAAGGAAAAAAAAAAGTCACGTTGAACGCGAAGTAAACCCGTCATAGTTGGTGGTAAGTGTATCATAATCTTTAAACTAAAATAGATTACATGAGTCTTAGTTAGTTGTTTTAGAAAAGAAATAAAAACAATTTGAAAAGAAATAAAAACAATGTGTAGGCTCTACATAGTTTTTTTTATTTATTATTTTATAAAAATATGAAATTTTATTACTCAACAAGTCTTACAACATCTCTAGAGATACAATTGACTGAATACATGTTGAAATTTCTACCAATCCTATGATATCCTCCTGTAGAGATAATGCTTCCCAAACAAGAATATGAGTAGCCTGACTAGCTTCTCTTCTTATATGGACAACTGACCAAAAGGCACAAGTATTGAGCAAAGTTTTGGTATCCTCAATTAACTAACCCGCCTAGCTCTAATATGGATTCTTCATTGAAAAATTATTCACCACCTGTAAAGCATCTCCTTCCAAAATAAGTAATCGAATGCTCATCTCTTTACAGAAGTTTGCAACAACCATTACAACATAAGATTCAGCCACCCGAGAATTTGCATTTAGGCTTCTGAGAGCATTAAGAGAACCTATCACCTAGCCTTCTCCATCTCGAATGATCACTCATATGCCAATCTTCCCCTTCTCTTCATCAATCGCAGCATCCCAGTTGGCTTTGTAACATTGATCAGGAGGCTTAGTCCATTTCTAATGGATCTGTCTAGCATTCTGTTGATGAGGCTTTTTGTGGTTCTGAGCATTTTTAAAAGCTTGCCAATCATCCTTTGCTTTGTTGATGATGGAATTAGGATGTCTGAAATCTTTTCCATGAACAAAATCATTTCTTCTGAACCATATCAACCCTGCTACTATTGTTGCTTCCTCCAGTTCCTCTTGTTGGAGAGTATTGCATAGTTTACTCCAAATGCCTAGAAAATAGTCACTGTGAAAAGCCATCTTTTGAATTTTCTTATTACCTTGGCTCCAGATATCTCAAGATCCACCACAACTCTAAATGGCATGACCCACTGATTCTGGGTGCAATTTGCAGATAGGGCACGAGTCATTCTCCACAATTTTCCTCTTGCAAAGATTGGAAAGGGTCGGCAGTGCATCTTGGTAGGCTCTCCATGTAAACATCTTGACTGCATTTGGTACTTTTAGTTTCTATATTGACTTCCAAACAACTTCCTTTCTCTTGTCATCAGAACAGCTCCCTTGACATCTATGTTCAATATCTCTATGTAAATGATAGGCACTTCTAACAGAAAAAAATGTCATCATTTGTATAGTGCCACACTAGACTATCCTCTCTTCTCAAATGCAAAGTGGGATACTTTGAATTAAATAAGCATCTTGAGTAGAAAAAAGGAGGTTCAACTTACTCATATTCCAGCTATTCAGATCAGTGTCAATGAGCTCAGAAACCTAAGCATCTTCATTTGTATTCGAAATTGGTGACTAGATCATTAAAGAATGAGGCTTAGGAATCCATTTGTCTTTCCATATTCTGACTTGTCTTCCATTTCCTATCCTCCATATCAGACCCTCCTTCGGTGATATTTTTCGTACAATGATACTCCTCCAGACATAGGATGGTCTGCTCCCCAAAATAGCCTCTTGTAGATCGTTGTTTGGATAATACTTCTGTTTGAATACTTTAGTAGGTAAGGAATCAGGGTTCTTTAGCATTTCCGAGCTTTGTTTTGCCAACATGGCTAAATTTAAGCTTTTGATGTCTCGAAATTCGAAACCCCTAGCCTCCTTTGCTAAGCCCATCTATTCTCATTTTATCCATTGGACTTTTGTATTATCTCCATTCTATCCCCACCAAAATTTCCTCAACATTTTGTTCAACTTCTGAGTAATAAAAGAAGATAATAGAAAGATGCCCATAGTGTAGGTTGGAATGGCTTGTAGAATTGCCTTCAACAGAATTTCCTTACCTGCAGTAGACAAAAATTTTGTTTCCAATTAGAAATACGAGCCCGTGTTTTGTCTAATAGAGAATTAAAAACTGAACATTTAGATCTCTCCACTGTAGCTGGAAGTCCCAAATACTTCTTATAAGTTCTAGTTGATCTCACCCCTGCTATTTGCACAATTGTCCTCTTCAAATCTGGTGGAGTGTTTCTACTGAAAAAGATAGAAGTCTTTTCTTTATTTAACATCTGCTCAAAAGCCCTCTCATATTGTTCCAAAATACATAAGACTACTCCATTCCAAAGAATTTGCTTTATAGAACAAGAGACTATCATCAACAAAGAAGAAATGGTTAATAGTGATAGGAGATCTTCCAATAGGCATACCTGCAATGCTGCCAATATGCTCAGCTTGGTTCAACGGTGAAGTAAGAGCCTCAGCACACATAATTAAAGAGATAAGGTGAAAGGGGGTCTCCTTATCTTAGACCCTTTGAAGGTGAGAAAGGGGCCTGAGGTTGACCATTGATCAATATGGAATATGAAATCGAGGAGATGCATTCCATAATAAGTGAATGGAGCAAATCCCATTTTGTTCATTACTGCTTCAAGAAACCTCCACTCCACACGATCATATGCCTTACTTATATCGAGTTTAAGAGTCATGTAACAGTCATTTCCTTTTTTATTAGTGCTCAATGTGTGAAGAGTTTCATAAGCCACAAGAATATTATCAGTTATAGTCTCTACTTAGTTAAATGATGTTCTAGACGATATAGAGTCCAATATTAAATATTATAAGATCCATATTATTGGATATAAAATGAATTGGATTCAACCCATTGGAATCCCATTACCAATAGTAAGAGGAAGAGATAAGACAATGAAAAAATAAACCCAACCGAGATTAATTGACATACAAAAATATGAAACCGACATAAAGTAAGTAAGACTTAGTTATTCTAAAAAAGAAATGAAATCTCTATAAAAGAAGTGGACCACTATAAATGTTGGATGATCTAACAACTCTACAAGAAAAGATTTCTTCGCTACACTCTCTTTAGATCCTCTCTCTTCAAGTTTCTATAGGTACGATGTATTCTTCAATCTCTTCTCAACACTATTACTATTTTCTCTATTGTATTGAGAACTATGTGAAGTTGTGAGACCCTGTACAATCACCAAAGATAATGGATTTCGCCTCCAAACAATCCATGGTAGCTACCATATTTTTATGTTGAACCACGTAATTCTCTATTTATTCATTTTTGTATATTTTATTTATTATTTATTTCATGAATGAACATCTGCACATCGGATCAACGTCCAAGCCATCATCGTAGACTATTCGACCGTATTATTGGATTCTGTCCATGTTCAAAAATTGCATCAACATACATACTAAATCTATCTCTCTATAAGTTATTAGTTGTTTATAGTAGGTGAGAATGGTAACCAAACTCTATATATATATATATATATATATATATATATATATATATGCGCGCGCGCTATGAAATGAGTGAGAATAAGAAATGGAAGCAAACTCCCCATGGGGAGGGGGAGAGAGAGAGTGCATTTCATGCAATGCCATGTGAGTAAGACTAAGAAATCTAAGTGTAATAGCCCATTTAGACAATCATACATTCCTATGAATTTCATGATATCTCTATTACGCAACGTGTGGGGTTCATCTAAAAGAAACCACATTATTTTACGTCATCATCAAATGCATGGACTAGACTATGATGTGAAAATGAGAGCGATGGGCCGTTATCAAGACTTTATGACATTGATTGGATATAAATTTGAGGGAGATTTTTGGTATACGTAGTGAGTCAAAATAAATGTCAATCAAAGAAATAAGGTCATTAATATTTCTTTATCCTTTATTATTATTATTATTATTATTGGCCTTAATGTGCATTAAATGTCTAGTAGTGGCAATTTAACAAGTTAGTCTAAAACAATTAGGCACGACATCTATATATATATATATATATATATATATATATATATATATATATACACACATATATATGAGTTGGTGTGACTAATGTTATTTTTTTTAGAAAGAAAGCCTAAATTAAGCGTCTTGATTGCTGGTGGCTAATTTAACTAGAGTAATACTAGATATAGTATGTGCAAGTCGCGCATACTCGCATTAAAAAGAAATGAGGCTTATCATATTACAAAATAGATTTTTTTATATGGGTCTTAAATTTATCTACTTTTTTTAAAGAGAGTACGTAGAACTTTTATATATGGTGACCTTTACTTCAATTGAATCGGTCCATTTAGCATCACTCTAATTTTACATAAAGATTGAAATTTATTTTTATTTTTAAATAAGAGTGCTTCCTAAAATACAAATAGCAATATAGAAATGTACAAATGCCAATATTGTCCTAATAAATTAGGGTTTTCAAATAGGAAACTAAAAGCCCATTACAAATAAGTATAGTATGAATCATGGTGCATGATATAAACATGAGGTAGTTCTCCACTAAAAGGACCATTTATGACAGTTTTGAATATGCAACTCAAGTCAATGTGGCATTTCGGTTGTCATTGATGTTGTGCATCAATAAAGATGAAAGAAGATAGCTTAAAGACCTCTATATGCAAGGGGGGAGGAGTTATCAGTTGTGATGCACAACATCTTGCAGGTAAGAGGGGTTTCAACTTGATTAGGGATGGGAGCATCAAAACATCTTGCAAGTAAGAGCAAAAGGAAATGAGGAAAGAGCAAAAGTCAACTAGATAACGAAAAGGAAAGATGGAGCACATGATGGTTATGTTGGGGTTGTCTCTTATCGGTTATGGAAGTAACTGATGGTCAGTTGATAAGTGTGATGAAAAATCTTATATCTTGAACTAACTTTTGAAGTTGAGAGAGACTCCACTATCCAACAAGTTATTAGCACAAAGATTCTTACTCCCTAGAATAACGAAAATGGAAGAGAAGTGTGTTTTGGATAAATAAGAGGGAACCTCTCTTTCTTCATGAGGTTAGAGAATATCAATCTAATTTTACCACTAATTAGAATATGGTACTCTCGGTTTAAATAAAATGGAAATATATGGAATCAATACACCCTCGTTCACATTTAAAAGCAAAACCAACACAATTCTATATATAATTTTTGTTTTTGTTTTTGTTTTTTTTAATTTAGACATTTGTTATGAAAATGATATAGAGACAACTAATTTACAACTTATCAATAAAATAATATATTTTTTAAAAATTTCAAATACATTAAATCAAAATCGAAACTAAAATAAATATTTTAAAAAAATATTATTTTATTAAAAAATTATAGAAAAAATTGTAAAATGATAGTTATTTTATCATTTCTCCACAATCCAAACACCTCATAGGATCTCCGATCTCTTGCACAAGCATCACAATTTGAGATGACACATAATAATTAATAGGTCAGAAACTCAGAAGTGCAGGCTTTGAATCTAGGCAATCTACTAACATTTTTCCATGTAATTCCGGATTGCCGGATTTCTGTTTCTAACTAGAGGGTCCAAATACACCCCAAAAAAAAAAACTATACATAATATTTACTATTATAATAATTATTATTATTATATTATTATAGGAAAAATGATAAAAAAGAAAATTAAAAAGAAAAAAAGAAAAAGAAAAAAAGAAATGGTGGATGCAATCAACTAAAGCAGGCAATGTTTTGGAAGCTTGTCTAAAGCTGATGTGACTTGCTTTGCTCAATATCAGGGATAGGTGGCACCAGTACATGTAATGCTTGTCCTCAATATTGAAATTCCACGTCTCTTCTTGCTGGCCATGCTGGCTGTTTTCTGGCCTTTCCTTTTGCCTTTTAGCCATTTAGATAAAATACTGATCCATTCTATTTATGAATTTACTTTTCCTAAATAAGCATATTATATATTAAATATTTACAAAATACATGCTTCTAGAGGTCTCTATTTATATTTAATCACTTGGTCCCACCTATTTTTCATAAAAAATCGCTGATAGCAGTTTCGAATTCTTTTGAAAAGAGAGACTCTTAACAATAGAATTATAGAATATGTTCATTATATTTATGAATTGATATAATTGATAGGCCTAAGCCTTCACTGATTAATAAATATAGTATACAATTTCATTTTAAAGAACGCATATTCAATACTTTTTTAACGAAATAAAATTTGATTTGTAAAATAAGTTAATTAAAATTAAATTTTTGTGTAAATTAAATCATATCATATCATATCAGTGGTATGAATTATATATCATTCACATCCGCTTATAAATATAATAATTTTTATTTAATTTAACATGTAAGTAGCATGAAACGCGCACACACACACACATATATATATATATATATATATATATTCTATGTATACAAATTATTATTAATATTTTATTTTTGTTGGCCAGCTGATTATTATAGTATTAATAGATACTAGAGAAGAGCACTCACAAAAAAATTTTTATCTTATCTTTTAAAATATATCACCAAAAGTCACTTTTTTACTGACTTTTATAATATAAAATCTATAAGTTTATCTATTTTTTCTTTATATCATTAAAATATTCTTTTTTTATTCTTTTTAAATATTTCATTTCTATCAATAAATTTACAATATCCATATATATATTTTTTTATATTTGTAATTTATTTTTATATACAATGTAAAATAATTCAATCCTATACACATAAAACAAAAATATATAAGCCAAATAAAAGCTAAAAATAAAATCAAATATGAAAAAAATTGGTTTAAAAATATTTCCAAGATATGTTTTAGAAGAAAATGAAATATATGTGTGTTTAAATGATGAACAATAAATAGAATTTGCTTACATGATGAAAATCAAAGTAAATAAAAATGAGAGAGTAAATGAAATATCAACTATAAAAAAAATTTACAAGATGAACAGTACCCGCTACATGTAGCTGGTTACTATAGCTAATTGTATTTTATAATTATTTTTATATAATCAGATGGAATTAATTTTTAGAACAATTCTTTAAATAATTTAAATTTTTTATATAATACAAAAGTCATTAAAAGTGCTCTTAGTTGTAATAGAGATCGTATTTTTTTTTAGAGATCGTATGCTAGCTTGTTTGGCTTCTTTGTCTTTTTATTGTCTTGTCTTGGACATGCATGTAGGGTATTGAACACATGACATGATTTTTATGATCGAGTGGCATCGCGCGTATTGCATGTTTGTTGACTAACACGCTTCAAATTCACACTGATTGATTCCCTTTGTGAAGTCCAAAAAGTCTTTTCAAATTGAAAAATTCTATTTACAGTGTCTGAGGATTGTATATACAGATATTTTTATTAAATGAGAAAAAAATTATTTTAAGAGAGATATTTTTATAATTTTAAAAATCTTTAAAAATAAATTTACCTAGACTTGTATTACAGTCTCCAAATAGAGACTATACGTAACATTGTTCTTTCAAATTTATGTCTTTTATATCTAGACCTCTCATTTCTTCACACTTTTTACCGATTGAATAGATACATACATATATGTCTTCTTGTTCTTTGAGATGGTAAATAGATATTGGTGCTTATAAATTAACTCTCCCAATATGAGTATAAACTATATAATTTGAAGATTAATCTTCATGTATAAATTATGAGTAATGATACAAGTCCTAAATAGACAAGTCTCATACAAGTCTTTTGTAAAACACTGAGTCCCATTAGTAAAGAATAGTTTTTTTTTTTTACATTTTTTTAAGGTGGAGTCTACTTTTTTACAAGGACTTGTATGAAACTTATATATTTAAAACTTATACAAATCATTTCTCATAAACTAGATGTCATGTGTCCTTTTGATGCATGAATGCATTGCCCTTAGTAATCATATAATCTGACACTATTAAATGGTAGAAATAGGAAGTGGGCATAACCAAGAGTAGGAAGTGGGCATTGATGGTTAGAGCAAAAGATTGTAAAGGGACCACTTCATAAAAGGTATGTGATGATGAGTGAACGTGGGTGGCGTTCTCATTTCCTCTAAGCTTCTTTTCTTGTTGGGTTCACATCCAGGGTGGTACTAGTTGTTCATTCAGCACGAATTATTGCATGCAATTTTATATTAAAGAAATGTTAGTATGCCGTCTGAGTTGCCTCTCTCATTTTGACTGCTAATGTATTTTATTTTATTTTTAATTTTTTTAACTTAATAATTAAGAAAATAACTTTTTAGTATATTGGTGTATTTTTTTTATTTTTTAAAAATATTTAAATATATTAAAAAAATATGAAAATAAAAAAAAGATAAAAATAAAAAGATAAATTTGTACTAGACGGCCTACCCAACCGCTATTGTTGGGCGGCAACCTAACACTACTTTTTATATTAATATATAACACACCTTTATTTCATTTTCTATAAAAACAATAAACATAAGACCCTTATTTTATTTATTTATGACGAAAAAAATATTGTATATAAGAGTGGACACAACTTGTAAACATATACAAATACAAAACAAAATTAGTAGATTTGAGTTTAATATAAATGAGTAAGTTTGGGTGTAATATTGGTTTTTTTATAGGTTAATAAAAAATATTAAATTTATAACAATATTTTATATTTATAATATTTTTATTCAACTTTTTCTCTCTACTTTTTCAAAACTCAATAAAATATCTTAACTTAAACTATTTCACTACTATTCACAAATTTTTCACTCATTTCATTTCTCAAGCATGTCATTATTTTATTTAGATATTGTGCCTACTAATAAATATAGATTTTAATTTTTATATAAAATTATATTAATCATGTCAAATAGGTTATGCGAGTTAGTTCAACTCATTGTTAATCATATCATTTTTATGCGAGTTATGTCAAATGAGTTGAAATGAATCATGTCATGTTGACCTATTTTTAATTAATTATTAAACGGGTGACACGATACAACCTATTATTTACATGAATCGTATTAGAATTTAAAGATTTAACCTGTTTATCTTAAAGGGTCATATTCAGATTTTCTCATATAATCAAATGTCTATAATTTGATACGACATGACCACGACCCACAAACACGAATTCTCACCGTGACTATATACAAGGTAATTATGAGACAAAGGAAGTATAAAGTGTTGAGTTGATTTGCACCCAGATCAGCCAATCTACGAGCTACACAATTTCCTTATTTGTAAACATGATAACCAAACAAGAACTCGTTGAGAGCAGAGAAGTAGAACAACATCCCATAATGCATGATACTTTCAAGGAGGATTACACTTGTTCTTGATCCAGATGATCACAACCATCATAAAAATAATGTTCCAAAATTATGTCTTAAATATTGAGCTGATAACACAAGTCTTTAAACCAACCACACCCAAGTCTAACAAAACAAATGACCCCAACTCGAACTTAACTCAAAATCAAGTAATTCTTTTTAAATGTTTAGATACTTCCATTATTTACTTTAAATATATATAAATAAATAAAACCATTAACTTTTAACTTAATAATTAAAGTACAATTATCAACTTTAACATACACATACATATAGATAGCTAAATATGCTACATAACATTAATAAATATATGCTAATACTATATGCCTAATATTTTATATGCATATAATTTTGATATGATATAAGTAAACATATCTTATATATAATAAGCGTCAATAAGCAGGCAGCTATCGTACAATTTTTTTTTCTTTTTTACCCTTACATTTCTGATCTATTTCCGTTCTGGTCATTCACTTTTTTTGATATTTTTTTTCCATAATTGCCCTTACTTTTGTAATCATTTTCCGTTTGCATCATTTGTTTGTAATTTTACTTTATTTTTATGCCAATTATACCCCTGATTTTGAATTCAATTTACACGTTTGTTCTTTCCAGTTCTTTCTAGCACAGTTTGTGCTTTCCAGTTTCTTCTTCCACCGCTTCCACCGACTCCAGTTTAGTACCATCATATTCTTTTTTAATGCCAATTATACCCCTGGTTTTGAATTCAATTTACGTTTATCCTTTCCAGTTCTTTCTAGCACGGTTTGTGCTTTCCAGTTTCTTCTTCCACCGCTTCCACCGAGTCCACTTTAGTATTATCAGATTTGTAAAAATTTATTAATTTTAAATTCTTTATTATTCTACTCTTTGGCGCTTCCACCGGTTGACACTTCATATAAAAGCAGTTCTCACTTCCTATAAAACCAGTTCTCCACGTTTTACTTACTGTTATTTATCTCACGTTTAAATCAAAATCCTCACTCAAATCTCGCAAAAAATTCCTGCCTCAGGCTTCACAGAACTCTTCCTTGGTTTGAAATTCCAAAAATAACTAGGTATGCAATTTTTTTCCTCCTCTAATTGATTTTCCTTTTACTTACTGTTATTTATCTAACGTTTAAATCAAAATCCTCACTCAAATCTTTCAAAAAATCAGTGGCTCAGGGTTGATAGAACTGTTCCTCGGTTTGAAATTTCAAAAATAAGTAGGTATGTAATTCTTTTTCTTCTCTAATTGATTTTCATTTTATTTTCAACTCTAATGATATGCGTCTGTTTGTTTTCTTTTCCACTTATGTCACGTACCATATTTGCTCTTATGGCATGTTTATAAACATAAATTAAAAAGAAAAACTGCAAACCATTTATCCCATGATTACTACACATATAAGTTCAAAAATTATAGACTAAACTGAAGGAAGCAAAATAGCATCTAAACAGATATGATGGATGTCTCTTACTTTAAAAAATAAAATCGTAGGTGACTATCTGCCTTTTATTGCCTATATCTATTTTGGTTTTCAACTACATCATATAATGTATCTCTTTTTATCACGTGCTTCATACACATCCAAATTAGGAAATTACAAGCTATAGACTATTTAAAATGTAGAAAACAGCGTTGTGATGTAAACAAATATGTTAAAATCGAATATAGAGACTGTTTAGCAGATAGTTAGAACACATGCACGATAGAAAAGTATAGACTGCAAACTACAACACCAATCGTATATATCATGGTGGTTAAAATGAATTGCATATGATCAATACTTGAAAGCTGTAAAATAAGCTTCTTACTTAAACGTATATGCCATGAGGTGTTTATCAGATGATTGGTACACGTGCATGCCATGAAACTACAGCCTACAAACTTGAGCAATAAAATATCATATCATCATGTCTAAAGGTTTTAAAATAGATTTCCACCTAAACAAAATTGTTGTGTTTATGAGATTGTTGCTACACATGCAAGTTAAAAACCTACAGACAACAAACTAAAACAATAAATCTACATATGGTCATCTTTAAAAAGTTTGAAAAAAATTTATGATATAAACAAATATGGAAAAAAATGGAAAGTACAAACTATTTATCACATGGTTGCTACATATGCAAGTTAAAAAAAATAGAAACTATCAACTCAGAGAATAAAACTATATATGCACATCGTTAAAAAATGTGAAGTAACATTTTCACATACACAAATATGCTCCATATTTTATGCCTTTACACTTCCAAACTCAATAACCACATGTAGAAAAAAAAACACAACCACAAACATGTAATCTGGAAAAATCTGTTACCTCCTCTAGAAGAGACAAGATGCAGGAGTGTTGCTCCACCAATAAGAAAAAAAAATTTAATGTAAAAAAATAAACAAACCAACAAAAATAAATTTGTTAGCTAACAGATTTGAATTACAAATACCCAAAATCAGTTAGAAGTACAAATCTATTCAAAATTAAAAAGATAAATATCTACATTTGCCAAAATGGAGATATGAAGAAAAAATGACCATGTTAAAAAAAAAAACAGGATATGTACTGCACTACATAAATCTACAGAAAAAAAAAATTCCCCTACTTTTATTTGTATTGAGATCTACATCTACAAAACAAAAAATGAAAAGAAACAATACCCATTCATTTGTTTACAGATTCACCCAAAAAAAAAAACACTAATATGATTTTTAGATGTAGACATGATATCCGAGATCTACAAAACATAACAAAAAACTTTTGTAACCTCAAACAATCCCGATAATTTCACATCACAGCCAAACAAAAATGATAGCAAAATAACGACATAAATATATTTCCACATTCTCTTTAAATATATGAAGATATGTTCAGATCTATAGAGCATAGAAAAAAAAACAATCATCCACTGATTTATTTGTAGATTCACGATAGAAGGAGAAACAAAAGAAGAAACCAACAACGAACAAAGGAAAAAAAATAGAGCAGCTCAAACTGTAACACAAAAATTTATTCATCCATAAAAGAAAAAAAAATTTAATCGACTCCTATCTACAGAAATAAAACAATTTAAACAGAAAATTAAAAAAAAAATTCCCACTTCACTTGTTCAAATGTATACAGAAAAAAAAAACCACAACTGAAAAATCAAGCAAGAGAATCATCACAACAACCCAACGCACAAAAATAGAAGGAAAAAAGAAACAATAAACGAAGATATGTGTGTATTCTCAAGAAATATTTAGAAACCAGCACAGAGAGATAATCAACACCATGAGATATGAACACGATCTCTTCAAAAATTATACACCAACTCAAATCTGTAAGGAATGAAAAACATATTTTCATTTACTTACAAATGCACGATGCAATAAAAGAAAATAAACAAGAAAAATACGAAAGAACAACAAAAAAAAAATTGATAAATAATTACACAGAACGAGAAAAAGTAAAAAAAAAAAAAAAAAAGAACATCCACATATATCAACACGATCTCTTGGAATATATGAACATCTGTTATGATCTATACAGGCAAAAAAAAAAACCCTAACTTGAAAAAAAAAAGTCGGATCTGTGGAAACAAATTTATAAAGATCCTTAAAAAAAAAAAAAACCCTAACTTGAAAAAATCCTTATATGGCTTCGGATATATAAGGATCTTTTTAGATTTATAGAGATAAAAAAAATTTACACGCGGCAACTTAAAAAAAAAAAAAAATTTACTTGGATCTGTATGTAAAAGAGAGAGAGAGAAAAAAAAAGGAGATATAAAGAGAGATAGAGAGGGAGAAAGAGATGATACAAATAACCTCTATAACCGTGTGGAGAGGCTTGTATTTTGGGAAGAGGAGGGGAGGAGTTCCGATTCTTGGCATGGCGAGCGGCAGTTACAAATCTCCAGCAGAGAGAAGATGTAAGGGACGGGACGGGGAAGAAGAGTGAGGAGAGAAAAGCTTTTGAGAGAGGGATGAGAAGCCGTCGACATAGAGAGGTGAAAGGAAGTAATGAAGAAGAAGTTTAATAAAGATGTATTTATACGGGTGCGTGTAGAATTAGAGTTTTTTTTTTTTGTTCAGAACGGTGCCGTTTTGGGTTCAAATTTATTTGTCTACATTTAAATTGAATTAGGCTTTAACTTTAAATTTCTAATAAATTATATTAAAATTATTAATAAAAATCAATTTGAAAAAAACCCAGTTCCAATATTCTAAAAATTTTATATCCAATCGGAAAAAAATTATGGTAAATATATAGTCAATTTTGTTTACATATTATGACATTTGTTATTAAAATTTGAAAAAAAAATTATTACTAAGTTATATTTTAATATGTTAGTATAGCTTTATTTAAGTAAATAATATATTGTTAAAATGATTATGCTATTTTTTATAATATTTTTTTCCCCAACAGATTTGCTGCCTCTGTGCTTATCTTGCTATTCCTCAATCCACTGGTTGCTGCTCTGCTCTATTTCTACTGATCTTTTATTCATTCCTATCTCTAGGTAAGTTTTATTATTTTCCATACAAATAGATGTTATTGTCTATATTGTATAATATTTTACGCACTTATTTCTTTAAAGCATTTTGCCAGTATATGAAATTGTGACTATTAATCAACATTAGTTAATATTTTATGTATGTTTATTTAAATTCTTAATTCTAAGTAGTGTGATATTATATTAGTTGATTTAATTTTAATATTAAGCATATATTACTGACTACATTATATTTCTTTATGCTTTAGATATAGATATTTATATTCTTGTTTGTTCTTAAGAATCTTGTTTCTGTGTTTTGTATGTTTACATGTTTGCCAAATTATTATTGATTTCTTTCTTTAGTTTCCGAAATTGTATCTTTTTATGTTAATCATTATCGTCTAATGATTTGTTTGTACATTTAACAGATTTTTTAAACATTTATGATTTTGATTTCAGACCCATAGAAATAGATGTTTTTATTTTAAAATATTTTATGCATTTATTAGTGTTAGACAATTTACAAATATATCAACTTGTGATTAATAAACTATTAGATTTTATAATTATATATATATATATTAACCTATTTTTTTGTATTACATATTCTTCAATTTCATAAATATTGTTTTTTAAAATTTTTTTCTTATTTTCACATTTGGGCACACGTGCAATGCACGTGTTTGCCCTTTACTAGTATATATATATATATGTATATATGATATGAAAACAATTAAATAAATTATACATAAATTAATTAGAGTTCTTAAATGGACTTGAATTAATTGAGTTAAGTTTATATGAGTCTTGTTAGCAAGTTTAATATGTTTATGTTAAAATGAAAATTAATATTCACTAATGTTTTGTTTATTATACAAACTAAGTTAAAACCGAACTTATGATTTGTAATTTTTGTTCTTCTATCTTAATGCATAGATATGTACATGTTTAAATAATAGGACAAAAATGACAAATTATATATTGATTAAGTGAAGATGTATGATGTAAGACTTCTTTATAGTATTTTAAATTTTTCTTACAAATCATATCATCTTAAGTCAACGGTAATATATACTGACTTGTATATAAAATTTTTCAAATGAGATATTCTATTATCAAATCAGTATATAGAGTACACAATCCATATCATTTAAATAATAAAATTTAATTTATAAATTTAAATTTTGATATTTATCTTCTAAATTAAATTATTATATATAAATATAATTTTTATTTTCAAATATATAAAAATATAATGATAGCGTGGATATAAAAGTTTTCATATAAAAATAGATCACTTTTTTTAGAGTAATTTTATATACAACTGTGAAGTGCGTAAATGTCGCGTAATCACTTTGAAAAAGAGTGAGATTCACTATTAAAAAATTAATTTTTTTCATATAAGTCCCATGTTTTATTCATTTTTTTCAAAACGATTACGCGGCAGTAACATAATTTACGATTATAAATATATATATATATATTTTAATTTATTTTTTATATCATGTAAAAGATTCAACTGAGATATGCTGTGCTTGACTGTTCAGACTGACCGGTAGAGAAACAGTTCCTCTCGATCACGCAATTTAAGTACACAGAAAAAGGCAAAAAATACAACTATTGTATAATAAATAATTTAAAGATTTTTCCGAAATTATAATATTAAAATACAATTATTATTTATTTCGCTGAAACGTACGTTGAACTTTCACTTAAAAGCAGATAATTTGCGGGACGAATGTAATATTCTATGGAAATATGGCGCGCGTGAATAACGCGGCACGTGGAGAAGTCGAGTGCACTGATCTCTGACGCTTGCCTTAGTGTGTGCGCATCACGCTCTTCCTTCCCTCTACTGACTCCAGTCCTAGCAGCTCATCGTCTCATATTCGAGTGTCGACACCTGGGGATGGGGGGTGCATTTCGAGGAGAGTGCGTTTAAACTCGGATCTTTCTTCCATTTTGTAAATTTATCTGGTTTTCCTGTAACGGTTCCTGGGTACAGTGCATCAGGATCGTGTGGTTTTCAAATTTTGGTGCTCGCTTTAAAACACGGACTTTTCAAATTGGAGAAATCCCGTGCTTTGCTTATCTTGTTTCAACTTTCATTTGGTCTCTTCACCATTGGAATTGTTTGAGTACTGTTGGAAGATATGGTTTTGCGCGGAGTCTGGTAGATTTTCTGTCGCTTTCTCTTGCGCTTGAGCAATTTGGAATTGAAGGCTTATCCGGAAGTTGTTTCCTAGCGATTCTTGGAATCGGGATTGCTGTTTTCGAAGCAGTGAGGGCGGAGGACGTGAGACCAGTGAGCTCTGGAAAAACTGAAGCTGATGAATCTTCTTGCAGTTCTGGCATCTGGGTCTGGCACTGTTCCTTGTTCTCAGTGATGGGTTGCGTTTATTCGAGGGTTTGTATCGGCGAGGTTACTACTCCGAGAATCAAAGGTACCCAAAATGCGAGCACGGGGGAGATCGGCGTGTTCTCTCCGGCCTCTTCTGACGACGGCGAAGGGGCCGGAATTAGGGACCAGTTCAACCAATTGGGCCACAACAGAGACCCCGAGTTGGGTGTCACCAGGCTCTCTAGGGTTTCGGCTCAGTTCCTACCGCCAGATGGGTCGAGAACCGTGAAGGTTCCCGCAGGGAACTACGAATTACGGTATTCCTTTTTGTCTCAAAGAGGGTATTACCCTGATGCTCTTGATAAGGCTAACCAGGACAGCTTTTGCATTCACACACCATTTGGTACTAACCCGGATGACCATTTCTTCGGGGTCTTTGATGGCCATGGCGAATTCGGAGCTCAGTGTTCGCAGTTTGTGAAGCGAAAGTTATGTGAGAATTTGCTTCGTAACAGTAAATTTAATGTTGATGGTGTTGAGGCATGCCACGGTGCCTTTTTAACGACGAATTCGCAACTACATGCTGATAGTTTGGATGATAGTATGAGCGGAACCACTGCAATTACTGTACTTGTTCGTGGTAGGACTATATATGTAGCGAATTCTGGTGATTCCAGAGCGGTTATTGCGGAGAGGAGAGGGAAGGATATTGCGGCCGTAGACCTTTCGATTGATCAGACGCCATTCCGAGCGGATGAGCTCGAAAGAGTTAGGCTTTGTGGTGCCAGGGTGCTTACACTGGATCAGATCGAGGGGTTGAAGAACCCGAATGTGCAGTGTTGGGGCACCGAAGAAGGTGATGATGGCGATCCACCGAGATTGTGGGTGCCAAATGGGATGTATCCCGGCACGGCTTTTACACGCAGTATTGGTGATTCGATTGCTGAGTCAATTGGGGTTGTTGCTACCCCTGAAATTGTTGTTTTGGAGCTCACTCCGGATCATCCTTTCTTAGTGCTTGCAAGCGATGGGGTATTCGAGTTTCTATCTAGCCAAACCGTGGTTGACATGGTATGATATCATGCTTATTTATCGCAATTCAGATTTATGTTCTATCAGAAATTTGTGTTCGTACTTAATCGGTTAATTGCAAGCGAAGAGCAATTTCCCCCCTTTTTGGCCCTTTTTGTTACAACAAGAACAAATATATAAGGGCATTTTCCGAATTTAGGGTCTTTTCCGTTGGAGATGTAATCGAATTCTGGAAGTGTTGTAAATATGGTTGAGAGGATTCAGTCATGAGGCTTGATTGGGGGAAAAAACCCCCCGAGAGTTAGAAGCAGCATATGCTATACTTTTATTTAGCAATAAAGACCTGGAAATTATGTGACATGCATGTAAATGGGTTAAGTATAGTTTCAAACTTTCATTTCATATATAATTCAGTAATTTTTAAATTCCACATGTATCTTTGTTGAATTGCTCATAAGCAGTTTCTCTACAAAAAAAATTTATGTTGACCATAATAAACAAGCATCCATTTCTATGTTTAATCCTTAAAGCTGAAATGTGGTCATGCAAAAACTTCAACATATAAGAAGTTGACGCAGTGTTCAAAAAAATATCTATCTTCTTTTTAGAGTCTTCTCCCACTAATACATTTTAAAAATGCTTTAAGATCTATTCTCATAGATGAAAATAATTCATATTGCATGAGTTGAATTCATTTTTTTACTGATAAAAAATTTGGATTCAATTCCTCACTAGTGAGATGACTAAAATAAGCACGACTTACCGATTGACCACATTAGCTTCTGAAATATTTTACCCGCCTTATGCATTTTAATGATCACAACTTACACAATCAGCTATTTCTTTAGTACTATTGTTTACCCATAAAATGATGAGTTTATTTTTTCATTTTTCCTTTTCAAATCTCAATGTTGCATTACTTACATTTTCATGTCTAGAAACAAGGTACATTGTTAAATATTGTACCTATTCTGTCTTCCAAATCTTGGTTGGCATAGCTCCTTACATGGCCTCTACTTTTGCAGGTTACAAAATTTAAGGATCCCCGTGATGCTTGTGCTGCAATTGTTGCAGAATCTTATAGACTTTGGCTGCAGTATGAAACCCGTACAGATGATATTACCGTGATCGTTGTGCATATTAATGGGCTAACTGACGTAAGTAGGCTTGTTGTTTGCAATATATTTGTTCATTTATTTTTGAAAAAAAAAAGCATTTCCTTATGTGTACCAAGTGAACTTATATTCTTTTTTTTTTTCTTTTCTTTTCTTTCTTTTTTTTTTTTTTTACAGACTGCTGGTGGTCAATCAGCAACTCATGGTGCATTTTTACGTCCCCCAGTTCCTCATGTTATAGAGATGACAGGATCAGAGTCGCCTTCGACCTTTAGCTGGAACTCTAAGAACCATCGTGTAAGGCATGATTTATCACGGGCACGACTCCGTGCCATTGAAAGTTCCCTGGAGAATGGGCAAATTTGGGTTCCTCCACCTCCGGCCCACAGGAAGTCTTGGGAAGAAGAAGTAAACCTTTTCCATTTTGTGTGTGTGCGTGCATGTGTATGCATAAACTGTGTATGGAACATAATCGTAGCAGCATTAATATTCATAGAAGCAAATCAGTATGGGTGCTCAAGTGTTGCATACTTGCATGACACAGGCACACATTGAACGGGCACTCCATGACCACTTCCTCTTCAGAAAACTTACTGACACCCAGTGTCATGTGTTGTTGGATTGTATGCAAAGAGTTGAGGTCGAGCCAGGGGAAGTTGTAGTTAAACAGGTCAGTTTAGGCACTCTACTTCTCAAAACTTACAAAGCTCTTATACACAATCCTGAAGTTGTTCACAAATTATTAGTGGTGGATATGGATCAGCCAGCTAATGCGTATGGGTCAAAATAACAATATGAATGAAGTACTATTACTGTTGTACATGATGACATGTGAATGTACAAATATCAAGAAATAATTAACCTTAAAACAACTGTAAACCTTTGTTGGATATTCTGAAATTAACAAACAGCTCATTATTTTTCATTGCATGCAAATGTTACAGTACATCCTGCATAAGGAAATTGAGTCATTGACCTTAAAAATGGTAAGCTGTATAAGGTGTCCTTGTGCATTGCATAAAATCTATGGGTGGGATTTCATTCATGACACTGAAGTCTGGCTTGAATTGCTTCGGGACTTGGTCAGAAAAATGGAGATTGTATTCTAAATATAATTTTGGCTGGAGTTTTGGAATTATGCAGGAGTGTCATGATTATTACATTTTGCAGGGTGGTGAAGGTGACTGCTTTTATGTTGTTGGCAGTGGGGAATTCGAGGTCTTGGCAACCCAGGTTCTCATTTTGGTTGCTTGATTAAACTCAATCTTAATTTTTGTCATTCCTTTGATTGATTCTTCAAGCATATTAAGATTATTTACTATAATGATTTTTATCTTGGGCAATGCAGTTAGATTTTTATGCCTCAATTGGTATCTCATGGAGTGTAGTTCAGATGGATAAATTTTATGTCTGTTCATAATTGCTTATTTTCGGTGAGTTGATGAAAGTTTTTGCTCATTATTAGGAAGAACAAAATGGTGAGGTCCCAAGGGTTCTGCAGCGCTATACAGCTGAAAAGTTATCATCCTTCGGGGAGCTGGCTTTAATGTGAGTTCTTTCTCTATTACTGTTATACTCCTAAACCAAATTAAAGATATGATTTCTTCACAGAGACTCCAATTTCCAGGAGTTGGTGAATTGTTCTTGTCGATATAAAAACTGTAAGACATCATCAAAATCGGAAACCGACAAATTAAAATGACTTCAAAGTTCAAATCCATTTTAGCATGACCAGTTTAATGTTTTAATGCCTATATGTGTGTGCCTTGGTGATGACTTATTATTCATATTATCATTCTTATTGTTACTTTTATTATTGTTACTGCTACTTATAAAAAAGTGTTGTATTGTTATTATTTTGAATTACACAAACATCTTTTTTTTTTCTTCTCTGAAATATGTCAAAACGGCCTTTTCTAGATTTGTTTATTGCTGTTGATCATAGTGGTATGTAATTTTTTTGTTGTGTTTTTTTGTTGCTATTTGTGACACAATAGGTATAACAAACCACTCCAGGCCTCTGTTCGTGCTGTGACGAGTGGAACTCTCTGGGCTTTAAAGAGAGAGGATTTTCGAGGAATTTTAATGTCAGAGTTCTCTAATTTGTCATCCTTGAAGTTGCTTCGATCAGTAGATCTTCTTTCAAGATTGACAATCTTACAGCTGAGTCACATTGCAGATTCCCTTTCTGAAGTTTCCTTCTCAGATGGGCAGACAATAGTTGACAAAGTAAAGTTGCTCTCTTAAAGAATAGACCCCGCTTCCTGTGTATATATTTCTTTTCGTATTCCCCCTGTATATTTCTTCTCATATTCCTTCAGCATCCATTTGCAGAATGAAGGCCTTTCTGCATTGTACATTATCCAGAAGGGACATGTGAGAATTACTTTTGATTCCGATTTATTGAGGAATCCAAATGTTTCCAGCCTCATGTCTGACAATCTAAAAGATAATGATAATCCCCAGAACAGTCCAGAGCTCTCAGTGGAGAAAATAGAGGGAAGCTATTTTGGTGAATGGGCCCTTATTGGTGAATATATAGGTTCCTTGAGAGCAGTTGCTATGGGCAATGTTGTATGTGCCCTTTTAACGAAGGAAAATTTTGATTCAGTTGTTGGCCCTTTAACCAAGCTTTCTGAGGATGAACACAAGTACGTTGAAACCATGTTTTCACATCCAATCTTCCCTTTTAAATGTCATGGGTATACTTTGGAGTTAATTTGGCAAAACAATGACACTTCTTTTTCCTTAAACTGATCGATACCATCGAAAGTGCTTCAGGTCCCTGATACTTCGCATTTATATCATTTAGGTCAAGGAACTATTCCTCTGATTTTCCCAAGGACTTTGCCAAGAGTATTGATGTTTCAGCTTTTGCTAAAACTCAGCTCTCTGATTTGGTAAGGGGGGCCGTGATCTGCTCGAAACTAATATTGCCAAGAACTTATGTTTAAAGAAATCTACTTCTGAAATCATCTAATGGAATTTCCAATGTAGGAATGGAGGAAGTGTCTATGCTCCACTGATTGCAGTGAGATTGGGCTTGTACTGTTAAGAGACTCAGGTTGGCTTTGCCCTATGCTATGATACCTTTTGTTTCGCCGGATGGAATTAGGTTTTGATGCTTGTTTGCTTGGAAGGCCTATATGCTACTAAAGCGTGCATGAAATTGAAATGACATGAATTCATGAATAAACATTTCCTCCCCACACTAGAAAATCATCCCTATGGTAGAATACAAATGTGATATGGCGATCATAGGAGGATATATATGTTTGATGAATTGTTCTGTGTACTGATGAAATGATTTTCTATGATTCCAATTGACAATCAGAAAATCTGCTTAGTTTGAAGAGATTTTCAAAGCAGAAGGTCAAAGGTCTGGGAAAGGAAGCACAGATCTTAAAAGAGAAAAACCTGATGAAGAGTTTGAGTCCTTCAGCTTGCGTACCTCAGGTTCTGTGTACTTGTGCCAATCAAGTTCATGCTGGCATACTTCTAAATACATGCCTTGCTTGCCCTTTGGCTTCCATACTTCACACCCCACTCAATGAACCATCTGCACTGTTCTTTGCTGCCTCTCTCATATCTGCCTTAGAAAATCTACACGAGGTCTGATATCTAGATATTGTTTACTTTTCCCATTTTCTTGTTTGTTGCTGTATATTTATTGTAATTTCTTTTATCAATTTTTTTTCTTGTATTTCAGAATGGTGTTCTTTACAGAGGTGTGTCCCCTGATGTTTTAATGTTGGATCAAACAGGATATATACAGGTTGGTGCTGTATTATGTTTTATGCTGAATTTTCTTCATCGATATCTATATTCAAGTCATGTAACTGGCATGGATTTAACTTTCTGCCACCTAGAAAGGGGTGAAATACATACATGGATAATAATATAACTCTTTCTTGCTGTAATCTAGCTAGTGGACTTCAGATTTGGGAAGAAGTTACACGGCGAGAGGACATTTACAATTTGTGGGATGGCAGATTCTTTAGCTCCAGAGATAGTCCAGGGAAAAGGCCATGGTTTACCTGCTGACTGGTAAAATTGCAAGTTGTACTTTGCTGTCATGTTCATCCTAAAAAATGTCTTTTATCGTTAGATCTTTGTGAAGCATGTGTGATAGTTATACATTTTCGCGCTAATTCATTAAAAAAATGTGAAATGTATAAATAACTTATATTCAGGGCTATTACCCCAACAAACAATGGACGTAGAGGTATCTGAACTTTAATCATCCCTATGCAGTTTGAAACTTTTGGGGATTTCAGCAGCACCCTTTACAAAACAAGATTAGCAAATTACTCAAAGAATCTTTTTGAGTATTACAATTGTAACTATCCAAGGGATGATGTTGCATTGACACTCGAGTGGCATTGATAACATCTAAAACAATATTCAACTATTAACTCATCCAGTTCTTCAGTATCACCATGGCTCCTCGATTAGAAAGAGAATTCCTATTCACTTTCATGACAATGTCAGGAATTATTAGGAAGGATTTTATAGATGAAGTGGGACGTCAAAATACCTATTGCCATGTAAACAAAAGCTCGAGCAATCATTACACTTTCTGAGATTCTTCATTTTTATACCATGGATGGTAAGGTGGATACATATTATAGTACAGTGTTTTTTTTGGGAGGATGTAATCTTTAATTGTAATTGGAATTACAGTCTGTGACAGTTTTTCTTGTCTTCTCTTTGACAGTATTTTTGGAACTGTCTGGAGCCCCCTTAATTGTTTGTATATGTGCAGGTGGGCGTTAGGAGTCTTGGTATATTTCATGCTACATGGTGAAATGCCATTTGGGTCATGGAGAGAAAGCGAGCTTGATACGTTTGCTAAGATTGCTAAAGGACAGCTAAATCTTTCAGAGAGTTTAAGCCCTGAAGCTGTTGATCTCCTCACCAAGGTATCGTTGAAAGTATCTTGTTATTAACATTTATCTCTCACTTCCTTGATTGTATTGGGTGGAAACGCTAGGGTTTTTTTACTTGGTCATATTCTGATAAATGATTTGTTCAGTTACTTGAAGTTGATGAAAACACAAGACTTGGAAGCCAAGGTCCTAATTCTGTCAAATGCCATCCGTGGTTTGATGGTATTGACTGGGAAGGGATTATGAATCGTAGCTTTCCTGTTCCTCAAGAGATCACCTCCCGAATAGCGCAACATTTAGAAGGTTATTCTGAGGAATGCAGTACTCTAGTTTCCTTTTCTCAGACTGTAGACGAACCCAACGGTCCTGAATGGCTTGATGACTGGTAGAAGAATGATCATCTTGGGTTTCAAATTCTTTAAACCTTTTGTGATTGAAATCCTACTTTCTCAAATGAGATTGACTAGTCGCTTATTTGAAGGATTAGAATGCTGACATGCTGAGTTGATGGAGAGGATCAAGTTTCTTGTGTAAATTTGGTCACACTCCCTTATATATGTTTCATTTTGGTAATATCTTTTCATGATAGAATTGGTAGAATATTCCTTTAGGATGTTTGCTCTGCCACCTAATTGGCCATTTAACCAGCTCGGAGGAGAGGTCAGTTAATAGATTGTTATTTATCACTTTTATTTATTTTTTGTTTTCTGAAATTTCCCTAATGTAAATGCATATATATGTAAATGAATGAGGTTTCCCTTCCCTTTTCACAATGAAATTCTAGCTTTTTAGCCAAAATTTTCCACTGTTGTTGATTGTGATTTGATTTGGCTTGGGAGAGTGTGATATTATATTTTTCTTTCTTATTTTGTCTTTGTTGCATTCTTATTGTCGTTAATACGTTGGATGTATACGCTTGTTCTGGCACTGAGCTTTGGAATTGGAAAGATTCAACAATTTGTGCCCTTTCACTTGCCTTCTCACTTTCTCTGATGTGTGGCGCTGTTAGTTTCTTGCTTAATTTGAAATTTTGAGTTCTTTGCATAACATTAAAATGGTATATGTATATATATGTGTGTATACACGTGTATATATATATATATATATATATATATTGTCGTTGTTCATGATAGCCTTAACCCATCAACATAGATATAATATAATAAGCTCTGGAACCATGGCGGTGGTGGGTCACATCACAAGACTCTAGCTTTAGCCGAGTTGCATGTGGTGTTCCTCTTCTTTGGTTTCTTGGGGACAATTCAAAAGAACCTCTGCTAAATGGGTTTCTTAAGAGGACAAGCAGGCAAAAAAATTGAAGAGTTGCATGAGCACCCGAGGCTTTTGTCTTGGCGCTTACTGCAGTAAGCGTGTATGGGAACACAATGTGGATATATATATATATATATATATAAAGTCCGGCTTTGAGCATTGTTGGCGAGGTTCCTATGATGTGCAGGCGGACCCTAGGGTATTTGTTTTATCTAAGCAAGTTATATTTTCATTATAATAACTGAATATAGGATACATGGGTAGGGGTGGGGAACAAACACCTTCGATGAAGCAAGTACTGCTCAAGGAAAAAAAATAAGGGACTCTGCATTCCCACAAGTCTTGGATAAATCAAGTGGGGAGCAATCTTGTTTGGGGGTTGAAAAAAAATCCCACTTGTGGACTGTTATGCCACGGTTGAGAATCGTGGCGAGGCTGAGGTTGCTGCATTGTGTTGTTCATAGTTGATTGATGGAGGCCTAGGTCCTAATGTTTTGAATACCGTACCGGTCAAGACACTGAAACGAAATATTTCGATACTAGTACCATTTCGGGATAGTCGATATATGAATAAATTATATATATAAATTATATTGCAAAATAATAGTCTATATATGAATAAATTATATATGAATACATATATATATATATATATAAATTATAAATAGTCTAATCTGAATCGGGGGTAAAAAAATGAGCTTGTAGTTCGAAAAAATGAAAAACAAATAAAATTAAATTAAAGGCCGAAATATCGGCCGGTACGGTCCATACATTTGAGCCGGTACGAAATATGTATAATACCTATATCGGACTAGTGGCCGATACGGCATATTTCTATCGTACCAGCCGGTACGGTATTTAAAACAGTGCTAGGTCCTCTTCCTCCTGATTTTTTGTTAGGAAAAGCAGAAGCATAACAATATCACTAGTGTCGAGAGGCTCATGTAAAGCCATTTCATTGTTGTTTCAACTCGTGTGATAAGTAAGATTTAAGACCTGAGACAGTTTATTCTATTGAAACGGCGTGTGTTGGCATAGGACTAACGGAGACGCGAGGGCATGTGAATCTCACACATGGTTAGTGATATGACACAAATTGTTTTTCATCTTGAATTTTAGTATTACCAATCGTGTCAACTGATGTGATATTTTAAATAATTTTTTTCCAATAAAGCCCTAAGTCGCCTCTCCAGCCTAAAAAATTAGGCCTCGTTTAGATAGTGAGATGAGATAAAAAAAATATTTGTAAATAATAGTGAAATGGTTTGAGTTAATATGTTTTATTGGATTTTGGGAAAGGTTAGAAAAAAAATTGAATGAAAATATTATAAAGTTAAAATATTATTAATATATAATTTTTTTAATATAATTTTTGTGTTTTGTTTGAACATTTAGAAAAATTGCAATGATTATGTAATGATCAGATGTAAAAGTTAAAAATTTGAAATTGAAAAGTGTTTGTTAGTGGTTGGATATTGAGATGAGATGAGATAAGTTGCACAGATTTTACTATCCAAACCAGGGCCAGTCTATTTGTTAGGATTTGGAGGTTTGGTAATGGGGGAGTCTTGGTATATTTCCCAGAGATCTGAAAACTTGTTGATCAAGAATTTCTTTTTTGACTTTGAGATGAGCACATCCCCAGTTGCATGAAAATTGAAACCTCAAAATCATATGATCCATCAATATTTTAACCTTACTCCAAAATTTAAATACCCTTCAACCAATAATAAAAAAGGAGATATGTAGGCAACATGTCAGCAGCAGACCTACTGACCATTAAATTATTAAACCATGCATGATGTTAATTATCAATGATAATATTACATTAATTCATGAATAAGATAATAAAACGTGGTGACTCAATAATTTAGCGTACACCCAATATCTCATATATCAAGTCAACAGTTTTAAACTATCTGCATAACGTATACCCCAAATGGCATCTTCTCTTCTTTTAAATTTATTAATAGATCAAAGCAAAACAAATCAATATGTATTTTAAGATATTCCAATATGGATGGATTCCTTCTTTATTCGAGACAAACAAAGCGGTTTTAGCTATTACGTCAATGCCGTCGCTGATAATGTGCTAATTTAATGAATAACATCTACAACTCATGCTTCAAATGATATATATCTATATATATATATATAAATCATGTATGCATGGGGGGTTACATTTACGGTACTACTTTTTCTGATTGCTCAAAAAACAGACTCGGTAGGTGCGAAGTCGAACATCATAAAAGACGCAAGTGTGTTTTGAAGTCATGAATTGACATTTCACGATAGATGACATGGAAAAGAAAACTGCGTGGGATTTGATGGGTGTATCAACAAGATTGTCATTTCGAATGATTTATTTATTGAGCAATGCTAGATACAGTCTTAAAGTATACATGTCTCACATATTATTTTTGAAAAAATCTGGGATTCACTGTTAAAAAAATATTTTTTTTATGTAGATCCTAGATTTATCTATTTTTTTTTCAAATAGAATACGTGAAACTTATATAACTTTAAGATTCCAAGTATTATTTTTCATTTTTAAACAATGAAACAAAGAAAATGAAATAAAAGGTGTAATAATATTTACAAGTAGCATGTTTGCGAGATTCCGGGGATGTGCATTTCGTTTAGCCAACAAGCATGCATGATTGGGCGGTGTCATGTGTAGTTTTTGTTTTTACAATATTGTTTAGCAAAAGAACAAAAGGACAACATTTTGCATGTTACAGAGTGGTGGAGAATTCTAAGGGTTTATCATATTGATCCAATGGGTCTTGCAATTGCTTCAGTTCCAGTTAAAGGTTATTCTGATCATCTGATTCTTTGGGATAGAATATCTTTCTAAAAGTTGCTTCATGCATGGAACCAGGGTGTCATTCACCTAAGATACTCTCCAATTATGTGAATGTATTATATGGTTCAATGTAGAGAAAAATAGGCAATGCATTAAATGCTCATATGAGTCTATATTGCTCGAAAATCCTACACGGATAGAATTAGCCATGTTTGGATGTTGAGTTGAGTTGAATTCTTTATAAATAGTAGTGAGTTAAGATAATAGAATGAGTTTTGTGGAACCCACCTAAGATGGATTTTTTTAGAGTAAAACGGATCACATTCCATTCATTAATAGACGACATTACAAAGTTGACTCGAAAACAAGCCAATTACAATCGTTAATAGCTTTCCAACGCACTTTCGTGACTGACATGCTCTAGTCCAGACAGCAAATCTCTAATGACCTAAGTCTAAGAGATAGCACAACTCTATCTACTATAGAGATAATAGAACCCGGTAACACAACCCTCTATCCCGACTAAGTGGAGTAGGGAGTGCCAAACCCCACCAAAACACTAGCTAAGCCCCGGGGGGGGGACCTTCCCATTGGACTAAGGTCTGAGGGTACGATGTTCTTTTATTTTTTATTTTGTGAAAACACTGCAAAAACATAAGAAAACACTCCAAAAGAAGAAACAGAACACGAAGAGGCTGCAGTGGCACTACTCTGGGAGGAAAGTCGACGGTCGATCTTGGAAGTCCCGGGGTCACAGGTCCTAGAAACGCCAAGCGTTGCGTCGGCAGAGGGCTTCTTGGTAGCGCATGGGAGCCACACGCTGACAACTCTGAAAACTTCAACCCGCGCATGCGGGCTACGCGCCACTCCAATTGGCGCCGCGTTCAGTGGTCTTGTAGATTAGTGGTTGGGCAATATCAAGGTGGGGTGCGTGTAGGCTTTTGGTAGTCGGAAGGTCTCAGATCGGCGACTCTCCCTTTTTTGAGGAAGTTTAGAGAGAAGGGAGAGAGCTCTCTCGCTCTAAACTCATCTAAAAAAGCATGACTTCACCTAAGATGAGTTAGATATGTTTGGATGTTAAGATGTGTTTAGATATATTTATGGAAAGTTGAAAAAGGTTGTGAGTCTCATGTGTAAAGAAGTGTTGACTTGAAAAAGGTTATGGGTCTCACGTGTAAAGAGGTTTTGAGTTTAGATGAGTTTAGTGATTTGAGAGTTGAGTGTTTGGATGTTAGACTCAGCTTAAAATTAGACTGAACTGAGAAGTCTATGTTTCAAACGGGGCCTTAATATTGTAGGTTCCACTTGACATGTTTATCTCCCTCTGTAATTTGATCATTCAATTAGATCAAACAATTAGATAGGATGATCTTTATTGTGCTTTCTTCTGGCATTAGTTCCCTTCTTCATAATGTAAAAGAGTTTGTTTCTCAAAACAAAAGCAAAACAAGTGCAGAGGTACTGAACCTTGATGAATAAACTGGCTTTTACTTTCATTTTTTGGAGATCAAAATCTCACTACAACATCATAAATTGAAAACAATGTAATGACACCATGTGAAACCATAGAAATAACATAAATGAAAAATGAAAGGTATATCTGTTCCTTTTGAACTCAACATTAGTCTTTGCTTTCTCAAAATACTAACTAAAATCTACATGAAAACTGTATCCATGATCAACTCAAGCTGACTTCTTTCTCCATTAAATGTCAGCGAAATTCAAGAACTATGAACCATGCAACAGAGATGGAAAAGACATTCTTTGGAGAGATAAATATATGTATCAATCTGATTTTTTATACATCTAATGCTGCAGAGGTTTGTGTGTTCTGAGAATGTTGAGACCTTTCTCTATTGGCATACCATTGAACTGTTCCTCTGGCAATTGGAAACCAAAGCCGCCTCAATCTTTCCTCTTTCACATCATTTCCAACCAAAGAAGACTCCCCATTGATTCTGTTCTTCATACCCGAATCTCCATGTCTCGAAACAGCAGTGATTTCAGACATTGATCTTCTCTCGCCCGGATTCATATACCTTGATGTCTGACTTAATTTCAACGTGGCATCTGATGTAGAAGCAAGTCCTGGAAATGAAATTGGACTGGTTTTGTTCAGTGTGGTAACCTTGCTATCAAACGATCTCTTCATCTCCATCTCTTCCTTTATCTTCACAATATGCTCGTTTTCTAAACCTCCTGCTATGGAGGCCGACTGAACATTATTCGAATCCAAAGAAGAGAACCTGTTGCTTGACGTAGCGTTAAGCATCTCCGAATTCAAGAACATCAGGTCTGAAGAACTCACGCTGCTCCACCGGTTCTTGAAAACAAAATCAGATGCAATGATCTTGTGATTATGTTTATGCAAGACTCCATGTGCCTCCTCACCATCTCCGGCTTCTTCTTCTTGCATCAAAGATTTCTCTTCCTTGTCAAACTTTCCAGCTTTTCGAAAGCTACTTCCAAGACTGAATCTTGAAGACCCACGACGATCTTCTTCTCTCTGGATAAAGAGCTCTATGGTTGAGTCGCCTCTCATCTCCGACTGGTCCATCAATCTCATGCTATTTGTGTATGTAAAAATTGTTGGGTCCTCAACGCTGACCCTGTGCCTGCAAAGAGGACAGCTTGAGTGCTTTTCAAGCCAATTGTCGATGCAGTCAATGTGAAAGGCATGCTTGCACTTGGGCAGCAGCCGGAGGATTTCGATATCTTCGAACTTGGAAAGGCATACTGAACATTCAAGTCCTTCCTTTGACCCATTAAGAGAAGAGAATCTGAAGAAAGGAAGTGACTCGATCACCGTCTTGTCGATCCCGGAAAATCGAGAGCTTGATCGGATAAATCCCAAGTGTTGTGTATTGCCATGAACGGAAGCTCTCCTGTGACAGAATTTTGCATAGACAAGGAGAAGGATTGTCAATGAGAACATGACTAAGAGGATCCCCAAGACAACAGCAAGACTAGGTTGAAAACTTTGTGATCCATCCCCTAGGTTGGAGGAAGTTTGTGCTTTGACATGGAAGAACATGAAATAAATATGCAAAATGAGAAAACTCAATCGAATCATGGCTGCCGGGCTTTGTCGAGTTATCAAGACTTTCTCAGAATTCTAGAGCTCTCCGGCAAGCATTCTTCTGGAAAAATGTGAAATACTCATTGTTTGTGCAGATAACTTTGTAATTTATATAAATAGTCTGAGATCATGGGGTTGTTACTTCCCCCTAAAGGCAATCCTTCTGTTTTGCCAAAATTTCCTTGGTTTCTTCATAGATATTTCTCATGGGCACTAAATTAATAGATGAAGTATTAAATGTTTTGAGATTTGGTAGTGATGACAATATGGAGAAGCTTACAGTTTTAACAGACTTTGGCCAATGACTTGGTCTGTCTTCTGCAGAGGGTGAGAATATAACTTCTCTTTTCTGATTTCTATAAACTAAACCAATCTGACATCATTAGACCTACAAAATATCAAGTTTACAAACGTAATTAAAAACTATCTGACATCATTGGAGAGCTACGAAATTGATCTTAATGCATGCAGTCATTTGAACTGTTCATCAGAGATATGGACTCTGTTGCATAGATAAGCGCTGACGCATTTGATCATACGCCTCCGGCTTTGCATTTTAAAACTATGGTTCAAAACTGACCTGATAATGGCTGATGCAATGAGTAACTGTTCACTTCTTTTGTTTTATTTGGTTTCTTGGCTCGAATTCAGAAATTAGTTAATATGGTTTTAAATGACTTGAATAAAATATTATTAGAATATTATTTTTAATATTATTATTATTTTGAGATTTGAAAAAATTGAATTGTTTATTATATTTTGTATGAAAATTTAAGAAAGTTGTAATAATGAGATAAAATGGGTTGATATGAGTTTCAATCAAAACCGGAATTAATTGCATTTTCCTCCATGAATTATTGTCCAATTCATGGAGGAAACGTCTATGGTTCAAAACTGACCTGATAATGGCTGATGCAATGAGTAATTGTTCACTTCTATTGTTTTATTTGGTTTCTTGGTTCCGTTTGGATTCAGAGATGAGTTAAGATAGTTTTAGATGAGTTGAATAAAATATTATTAGAATATTATTTTTAATATTATTATTGTTTTGAGATTTGAAAAAATTAAATTATTTATCATATTTTGTGTGAAAATTTAAAAAAATTGTAATAATAAGATGAAATGGGTTGACATGAGTTTCCATCAAAACCGGAGTTAATTGCATTTTCCTCCATGAATTACTGTCCAATTCTTATTTACATCCACAATTTTTGGTTCAGACTCCAATTTGAAGTTTCATCAAACCCTCTCAATGAAAAATTAACATCATCTTTAGTAAAAGTATATGCATAAAAACCAAGGTATCCTTTATATAGTTATATATATATATGTGTGTATCTATATTCAATTAAACTGAAGGAGAACATGAAAGTGTTATTGGATGTAAGTGGTAAACTAGTTGGCATGCATTAAAATACCCACAAGAAAGTCAATGGGGTTGGATCTAATTGTTCTATACCTGTACTGCAGCTGATTATCTAGTGTATAGGTCATGATCCAAGCACTTATGTAAGCTAGTTCTGTTTGGATACTTAGAATATCTCAGTATATATAATAATAATAGTGAAATTGTTTGAGTTACGATGTTTTATTAAGTTTCGAAAAAAAAAAAAAAAATTGAACAAAAATATTATAAAGTTTCAAAAAATATATATATTTTTTTTAAATTTAAAAAAGTAGTATTGTTTTTTGTGTTTTGTTTGAGATGAAAAAGTTATAATAATTAGATAATGATTAGATGAAAAAGTTAAAGATTTAAAATTGAAAAGTATTTTGTGTTTGCATGATGATTGAGAAGAAAATATCTGAGAATAATTGTGTTGCCAAACGGAGCCTAATTTGCTAAAATGTTAAAAAAAAAAAAAATCTCTATTTCAAATTAGTCTATCTAACTAAATCACCACTTCAAGTTAGTTTCTCAAGTCAAGGATGAGAATTTTGACAAAAAAGATAAATATGTAAATGAAAAGAGACAAAGATATCTGCCTATACTTAAAAGAGCGTATAACTGTTACTGTTTATTACTGTTCATCGTGAACAGTAAATCTAAATCAGTTTTTTTTTCATATCTTATTACTGTTCATCGACAATATGATGAACAGTAATGAACAGTTTTTTTTTTTTTTTTTTAAAAATCCGTGTGAATGTTAATGTGTGACGTAATACTGCAATCATGCGTTGGGAATGAGAGAGAGAAAGAAAGAAAAAGTGAAAAAAATATTAATTTTACTGTACATTTTTAAGAGAAAAAAACTATCTAATTAATTTGAATTTTTAATATAATTTAAATTTCATAATAAATGATGAACATAAATAAATAATAATTTTATTCTTATACATTAGACCATTTTAATATTTGAAATTACACTTTATTTTTTTCTTCAATTTGACAGATGTGGCGAACGTGCTTTTTTTTATCAATTAGAAAATCTTATGCCATACAGGATTTTACACAAGTACCACTAATTTCAAAATAATCAAGCCATTTATAAAATACTAATATTTCATCATTAAATAAATAATAAAATTTTGTTAAATATTTTTAAAAAATTATAACTATATAAATAATTAGAATTTTAACATAATTTAAATATGATAATATTCTTAATTAACAAAAGAGAACTGCTACAACAAATAAAAAAGTAACCTGAAAATATTTCATGAATGTGTATTTCATTTTTTTATTTTTCTTTTCTTTTTTTCATGTATTTTTTTAATCATCATAAACATTTTAAAAAAAATAAAAAATTTACAACATTATTGGGTTATGAGAGAATTGACAATCTATCACTACTATTAATACATCGATCCAATTCATATCTAAAGATATGATGTTTACGTGTGTTGTTTTTTGAAGGACAAGGCTGCTGCTGGTACATTAAAATTTTTAAAATTTAAATCCAACCCTTCATTTTACCACTTCTCATTTTTTTTTCTTCGGTTTGATTGCTTTGATTTATGCAGTGAAGTACTATCACTATCACAAAAATTCTCCACATCTATTTTCACTTGTTAGGTGCAGAAATTGAGTTCATAAAAAATTTTCTATATACTACTTATTTTACTTATGATTACGTTTTTTTTTAAACTCAAAATATATTTATATTTTACAAAATTAGTTATTTTTCAACCGGACAAATGTGCCTCGCACATTACCCAACAGCTAGTATATATATATATAGTGGGGGTGGAGTTGCTTTCCATGATCTCTAAAATTATAGGAATTATGGTACTTTCTATCTGGTTAGTGTTGGAAGGTGGAAACCAGAAACCCAGAAAAAAGAGAAATTAGGAGAGGGGGTTCCTAGCTTCTAGCTAGTACCTTGGCCCTAGATTTGAGCCTTCACACAATTCAAGAAGTTGATATTATGATTAGAAGTAGATAGAGTTTGTAGATCTAAAGTATATCAAACTACCAAACTTTTATGAATATCATGTACGTGTTTAATACATACATCTATACATACATACATACATTTTGTGTTTCTTATAATCTATCTATATTTCTATCTAAAATAGCTAATCAAAAGCCATTTTTATCTATTATTCTTTTAAGTATATTTTATATCAGTTTATTTATTATTATTTTTATATCATTTCAAGATTATTATTATTTATTTATTTTTTAAAAAATAATGTGATTGTGAAAAATATAAAAATAAATAAAAAGACAGGAAAAGAGAAGGAAACAATAAAATAAAATGTAGATAGAGTCACCGAACACACACACACACACATATATATATATATATATATATAGAAAAAATGTTCTTCACATTCTACTATTTACCACACACTCAACACATTTAGTGTATTGAGTTAAAAAAAAAAATAAAAATTGAGTGCACGGTGTGTGGAGAGTGTAGGCAGATGTGTAGAACTGCTCATATATATATATATATATTCTTTACGGAGGCTGATTAAGACCATTTTTTTAGCCTTTGTTAACCATTTTGCATTTTTATGTATAATGACAGGCCTTGTTTCAGAAGACAAACTATCTTCAAAATTTCTTATAATTTATTTTCTAAATATCACTTAAATATAAATATTTTTTAATTTTAAATCTCCACTTTTTTATCTAATAATTAGCTAATCATTATAATTTTCTTAAACTTCTAAACAAAATACAAAAAATCCATTCAACTTTTTTAAATTTTAAAACAGAAATAATATTAAAAAAATAATATTAGAACAATATTATAACTTTAAAATATTTTTATTCAACTTTTTATTTTTTTTTCAAAATCCAATAAAATTTCTTAACTCAAACCATTTCACTATTATTCAGAAATCATTTTACTACTATTTACAAATCGAAAATCATACTTGGCCCCCTCAAAGTTATCATGCACTCAGGTATTTTAATTTTTTTTTTCTTAATAGTTAAATAAGTTATTATTAGTGAAGTTGTATCTTTTTTTTCTTAATGATTAAAAATATTAAGAAAATGTTTTAAAAAATTAAAAAAAAAATCAAATTCACTGACAAGCACGACTAAGAGCATTGGCAATGGTCTAGCCATTGCCAAGTCTAAAATTTGGCTAGAATCTTAATTTTTGGCTATAATATCAATTTTTGACTAGGTGAGTCTACATTGGACTAGCCATTATAAAGTTAAAATAATAATATAATATTATATTTTTTATTTTTTTTTAATTTTTTTTTTTTACAAATACAATTTATATATTTCTTAGATCTTCATACTTTGTAGAAATAATGTGTCTACTCTATCAATATGTAGAAATAATGTGCATGCCATGTATGTTTTACCATTCAAAGAGAGAGGGAAGTGATGAAATAATTAAATATTGATTTCCATTGTGAATAGTAGCTAGCCATATTTGGAGAAGACTTAAGATTTACTATTCATCAAGTCTTAACTTTTGGATCATTGGCTAGTCCAATGTAGAGGCTTTTTCTCACATCTAGCTAAAGTTTAGACTTGCATTGGCATTTGGCTAGTCCATTGCCAATGCTCTAACCGGACATAGTGAATGCCCTCCTAACATTACTTTTTACAAATGAGTAATTCTATATACAACTGTAAAATGCATAAACGCTGTGTAACCGCTTTGAAAAAAAGTGAGGTCTACTATTAAAAAATTAATTTTTTTCATGTAGATTCCATATTTTATTCATTTTTTTCAAAACGATTATGCGGCAGTTACACAATTCACGATTATAAATATATTTTCCCTTATTTTCTAGAGAGCACAATGTCTTGTGGACAATAAAACAAGACATTAAATGACGGTCTGAAGCGTTGATGCGAGTTACCTTGCAAAACAATCAAAGCTTTGCGTGCATAAGTTAAAGGTAAGAATTTTGACAAATTTGCTGTTTGTTAATTATTTTTGATAGTTTAAGATATAATAATAAAATGTCAATTTCAATAATTTGAAGGGAAATGTTTAAGCATATAATAATTAGAAACTTTGGAATATATACATACATATATATATATATATATATGTATATATTATTTCTCAGCACATGAAAACCAAGATGTAAAGAATAAACACAAAACCGGCCGTGTTTCTTTGAAAATGCACATGAGGCATGACAAAATTGCTCTTAATAATTTAAGGAAAATACTTTAGATACAAAAGGATTAGATAAAAATAAATCTACAAATTGATGTGATTTGATATGATACGTCAGATTATAAAATTACTTTTATTATAAAATAGATTTAATAAATTTGATGAAACTACGTCAATTTATAATTTTTTTTTTATATAATTTTTTTTTTGTGTATATAACACTTTCTCTTTATTTAAACATGACAGATAGTAGATACGTGACCAATACGAAAAATGTAAGTTGTCAATATCAGGCTTGTTTTTTGACACCTGTATTGTTTCAACTTCTTCTTCACCCCCCTACAAATTAATTCCTTTTGAGTTAAAGGAACTTCATGTTAAAACAAAAAAACAGGCGAAAATCATATCTTTTTTTTTTCATAATTTAAATCTTTTGATTTTCCTTTTTATATACTATATAAATGTATATTTTAAAAATAAAATTAATTGCTCTCTACAAACTGCAGAAAATGTTAGTCAAAAGCCACTCCCATCTCTAACATAGAGTATTTATTATGATATTTATTTTTCATTTATTATAATTTGAAAAATGATAAACACCTAATATTTTTCACAACATATTTCATAATCATGTTTTAAAATTAAGAATATTATTATAAAATATCATATAAAAGTAACATAACTTTACAAAAATATCTTCATTTTACATTATGTATTGTGAAAAGTGTTATGTGTATTGAAAGAGAACGTAAAATTAGTTCGTAGGTGCTAATTTTTTTTTTTTACCGGTATTCCTCGATCATAAATGAATATCATTAAGAAAAACAAAATTTATGTTTTTGAGAAAAAAAAAAGTTTGAACATTCAAGGAATACTTCTGTTTTTAATTTTTGGTAATGCTAAAAAAGTGAAAAATATTTCCACACAAGCTCGTCCATATGCTAATGTTCTTGCATATGTAGGAGAGGAATATATATGCAGTGTTTGTCTTCTTGTAACTTGTACGTAACTGTGGCCTGTGCCCCATGTAAGAGGGAAAGCAGTACTTGCTTGGCGGCTACCACCAAAAGTCAGCTCCCAAAAAATAAATGGATGCAGCCTATCTATAATCTATATGTGCGCACCACCATTTTAGGTCATAGCTGCAATGGGTTTTTGAATATTAAAATTCATCCTTATCGGCCAGCCGCCAGCATTTCTATTTTCTGAACTCTATTTAATTAAAAAAGAGAAATGATAGTTACAATCGTGAATATATAAATAGGGTATAATCATTTTAAAAAAATAAATAAATACGAGACCTATTTAATAATAAATTAATTTTTTAATAATAAATTTAATTCTTTTTTAAAACGATTACACAACATTTATCCACTCTACGATAGCATTACTCTTTGTACAAAGTTAAAACTGGTGCAGTGCAGCGCAGCACAAAAGCCGTACTACTATGGCAAAGTCTCTTATATTTTCTTCCATTAGTCCCTAGGATTTGCAATAAATAAGCTTGTTTTGTCTTGTAAAATAAGCTCTAGGAGTCGAGGAAAACGACTGAATTAGATTTGGAGACGTTTCTGTTTCATTGAAAATGTATTCATGGAAGTTAGTAAAAGATTCTCAGGTAGCCATATTGCTCAGTAGTGTCATTTAGTACGCTCTAATTCCACAAATCAGTATTAGATATTCACAGGAGAAGTTCATAATGAATGAAATACTTGAAACTATGTGCAATTTTACCTACAAATGTCATCCTCATCGAAGCCTCATACCAACTATACAAGGTCAGTTGCAGTACCCTGACAACAAGAATTCTACTTTGACATTCAAGACAACAAATCCCATAAGCTAGTGGGGTATCATGTTGGGTTTCACAAAGCAGCTAAAACTTGTACCATTTATACAAAAGTGGTAACATTTTTCTCAAAAGGTACTGTAAAAGGCTTGATTCCACTATTTGACCAATGGATGACAGTAGAACATTATTACATACAAATGCAATATTTGATTGCAGATGCCAAGCCAACTGAATAAACTACAGATAACTAAGCAAGCACATAGAGAAAAGGAGGAATCTCACAGGAGTAGACAAGACCATAGCCAGGTTTTCCTCCATAATTTTCAAGAGTTAATAGTCTAATTGTACATAATGATACAGAATCAGATCTGAGCAGAGGCAGCAGGATTGCTACCAGGAAATGTCACTGGACTAGTGCCATTCTCTGGATTAACATGCTCTTCGCTGGCATGCCGAACAAACTCTTCAGTAGACATATGGGAACCATGACAAGCGCACACAATTTTAATTTCGTTTGTGCTGTATCTGTAAGTAACACCAGAAATTGTTCTACCATTTGGGCCTGAACCAGTGGTAGAAACCCATGGTAGGTTGGGGTAAGAGCCACATCCCCCAAATTTCAGCTCTGCTGCAATGCCCGGCTTTATAGCTGAAAAATTGATTAATGAACCATCTGCTGTTGAACGATCAGATGCGTCTTTTGCCTTGAGGTTTGTGCTACTCCCTTTCAGATCTTCTTCCACCTGAGAAGAGGAGCCTTCCTCAGGGCCATGCGGTTTGCTATCACCTTTGGCCCGTTCTAATGTCCTCCCATCATATTGTGTAGCCTCTGATGAATTAGGTGGAATTACCAGCAATGGCAGGAAAATCAATACAAAAAAGGGTAAGAATTCATTTCCAATCATAAGCCTTGACCCGCGGTAAAACATAATACCATACGGTCAACATCAGTAATCAATTTTAGCAGAACTCTCAACAGTTAATTTTTAAAAACAGTATAGCAAGGGATAGACAGAGACACTAGGCCATTGGAATAGGTCCTAATTTCACTGGTTGAAAGATATCATCCCCTTGCATAACTATTAACCATGGCAGTGTCATGCAATTATATCATCTAGCAATAATTTCCTGCAACCGGTTAAAACTTTAATGTGGATCAAACTCGGGCTGAGTAATCCCAGTTCTCCCTAGGGCTTTAGTTATTGAATTAATTTAGCATCCTACGCCAGGTGACAAAGCAATGATGAACAACAAATGAGTCAAGATTCACATTTCAACTATATGCAGTTCATAGTCATGAAAGGTAAGGCTCCTTTGTGTGCTGAGGAATTGGGAAAGGTAAAAACTGAGTATATTAGACCAAACGCTTGTCCACCAACTGGATTTCAACCATGTTTCCTATTAAGTTCTAAAACAGTTAAAAATGAAACCTTGAGACATTTTACCTGAGTTTGGTGGACTTCTGCCAGCATAGGGTGGGTGGAACTGTTGTGGTTGAGAAACCAAACCCCAGGAGTTATCCTTGTCTAACATAGGAAGCTGGACTGGCGAATACCCAAACAATTGTGGCAAGTTTCCAGGATTCACAGGTTGTGTCCCTGATCGATCACTACCGGCAGAAGGCATCACCTGCAACATTCCCGGGGGTGGATGGCCTGATGTGCTGGGTACCCCAACAGAGTTTGACTCCTTCACATGTAAAGAGTAAGGCACATTCATCATGTTTACCGTTTGGATAGAGAAAGGAACACTGTAGGTCATATTGCCAAGCTTAAATTCATTTTCCGACGGACTATTAAACCTCTTTTGCCCATTTAAGTCCACACCGCTTGAATCAGCCAACCCATGAATCTCCTTTGGAACCTCAGAAGACCCACCAACTCCAAAGAATCTTTTGGGGCCATCATCATGTTGTGAAACAAACCTTGATGTTGAGCCCTCAACTTCAGATTCTGCCACATCTTCATTTTCAGCAGTTGAACCATCATCTGTTGTTATGGAAATGTGGGATGCTCTAGTCTTCTCATGGAAAACAGCATGCGCTTCTCTCTCATGCTTCTTTTGATGGTTTATCTCATCAAACATCATCTTGCGCTTGTTAACTGCCTCTAGTCGTTTTTCTTCCTCAATTTCGGCAGACTTGTTAATGTTTGCAACCCAGACTCCTCTCCCATTCAAGTTTATAGAAGCATCTGCTTCAGCAGTGGTCTTGGAGAGGTCATTAAAAAAGTTCTCCTGAAGCTTTATTGACTCACTTCTCTGCGATCCGGTACTTGAGTCTTGCTTCTGGGTGCCGGCTTGGAGAAAGTTCTTAAAATCATCCACTACTTTATTCCCTCTATCACCTTCTTCTAACTTGATATCTGAGGAGCTGCCATTTTTACCCTTGGACTTGATAGACAATCCACCACAAGATAAACCCAAGCTAAGCTCAAGCCCATTATCATCTTCCATTTTATATGACACCAAAGAATATCAAAATGGCTTAAACGTAATCTTTTCTGCTTCTCATTGTCAAGTAGATGACTTCCCTAAGAATCTCAACCCTGAAGTGATGAGCAACCATCTTAAAGATATATCCATGAAAAAGAAGATTCATTACAAGTGAAAAATCTATTATCCATCTATTATAATATATAAATTTTGTAGGAGAGAACTTTGCTCCCCTTTAGCCACATCATCTGCTCCCCATTATATACACCATTAAACGAATACTAAATACTATATCTACTTAAAGTTAAGGTCATTAAATGGAAAACATCACTTCTGATTGAATTAGTCACTTTCAATTAAAATTAGCAGTCTTTTAGTTTTCCAAGAATGTTTTCTTTTTTCTTTCTCGACTCATGCTTTTTTACCTTTGACTGGATTCATGAAAGGTTATTGAATTTTAGATGAAGTTAGAGCCTATAAGTTATTACTTTTAATAATTGACTAATAATGAAATGAATTTCGGTAGCAACAGCACAACCAAATACAACAATACCAATAAATCTGGTAAATATTTTCATTAAAATTGATATTGAACTCACCCCCATTTGGTGATAAATCGATCAATACAAATAATTTCTGATTTGGGGTATATCTGGTGATTTTTCATTTATATTGCACAGAAGCCTGAACACTACAGAGGTCCAAGTCAAACATTTCCAGTTGCGGTCCAACAAAAGTTTATTGCCAGAAAATGGAAGATGCAAACAACTACAGAAATTACTCCAGGCCTTGGATATCTAAGAATTCAAGTCAATTTAGTAAAAACACCAAGCAATCTCAACGTATTTTTTTTTCAAGAATGACTTTTGTAAAGTGAGCTAAAACTAAAATAAATTGAGCAAAACACAGTCTAAATAAAACTTACCCAGTATACAATACACTTCCAGAAAGCAAAAGTAATCAACTTCATAAACAACCACACCAAATCGCATCCATACTAAATTAGATCCCCATTCGCACATAAGACTGGTTGATAGCTGAAAGGGTGTTAAATAAGAATAGGTACAAAATTTCCAAACTAAGGTTTTGCCTATTGCCTACTCCAGAAAACAAAATACTTGATACCGACTTTCCCTAACACAACCACATCCGTATTTGAGCAAAAATCTTCACATTCAGGAAAAATAACACGAAAAATTGAGACACGTTCTCAAAATTTCCTTCCATATCTTTTTTCCTCGCAACTAGTTGGAGCACCCAGATCTGCCCATCACCAAATCACGCATGCAAAGCCCATAAAACGAAATTGAAGACACCCAAAAGATTAACCCTCCCCAAAAGAAGAGAAAGAAACAGATTAGAGCGGTTGAGCCCCCAAGTAGAAAAGATAGGATGCATTATTAACTATCAAATTACATTCAATCCGAGGAGAATCTAAGTCCCATATTTGACACAAATTACATTCAATCCGAGGAGAATCTAAGTCCCATATTTGACACATATATACCTTCATCAAAATCCCATAAGATTCAATGACCGAAGCTCATCGATTCCCATAGATTGCCAACAAAAGAAAACCATTAAGTTTCAAAAGCTTGCCCAAAGAAAACAAAAAACAAAAAGTTCAAATAAAGAACACAAACAACAAAGACAAGAAATAGAGATACCTGAATTAAAGGCAAGACTAGATCAAAACTTACGCCGTCTTGCACAGAGCAGAGTGAGGGAGAGAGAGAGGAGAAGAGAGAGGAGAAACGAGGTAGATTTTTGGAATATAATAGTGGTAAGGAAAGAAATTGTTGAAATGAAAACCACCTATTTCTTATTTTCCTTTCCTTTTTGTTTTTTTGGACATGTGATGATCATGTCGATTCTCTTTTGGTCATTTTGCTATTATTTATTTAATAATTTCTGTTTGATATTTTTCACCGACTCGTCCTTTCTCCCTTTTGTTTTATATTTATTGTTCTTAAAATATCTCTACAATACAATTTAGGGGTGCGAGTTCGCTCCGGATCGGAAAAATTAATCGGATTGAATGGTTCGGTCTGGATCGGATTGGATTGGGTCGAGTTTTAGTTCGATCGATCTCGATCTCATAAATTATAGACCGAACAAATTCGATTCGGTTTCAGAGTTTATAAATTTTAGATCGGATCAGACCGGGCCAAACGGAACTCTTATATATATTTTAAAAATATTTTTTAATAACTTAATATATTATTTTTATATAATAATTATTAAGTTAATGATGTAATTTTTATCTAATTTATTATCATTGACCATTTAAAATATTTTTTTTATGAGTTAGTTACATAATACACATTAATAATTCACTTAATTTTAATTTAATAATTTAAATAATTTTTTTATTAATTTATTTGATTTATAAAAAATAAAAAATAAAAATAATTGGACCAGACTGAACAGTCCGACCAGACCAGATCGATAGCTACCGGGTCCCAATGGATATTCGGTCCAATTCGATTTGGGAAAAATGAATTTCGGTCCATCACCCCCGAGACCAGACCGGACCGATTTACACCCCTAAATACATACATAGATCTGTCTCTAAGATTGCAACCTTCATTAATGGTTTACTGATTATAAACTTTGCTTTCAAAATGCAAAAGCCCCCAAAAAATTTTAAAGCCTAAAGGTAGGTATAATGAAAAATATTTTGTTTTAAAAAACTATAAAAAGATTATTAGATATTGACGCGATTTAATGTAATTTAATGTATATTTTGTTACATCTACTTTATAACAAAATACTTTACAATTTAACATACTATATCAAATCACGTTAATTTGTAAGATTTTTGTATAGACAAAACATTTATCCATATAAAATATAGTTGAAGTACGTAAATTTTATAGAGAATTGCCGTAGACACAAAGAGATTGTATAAAAATAAACTCATAAATTAATGTGTTTTTATGTGATACGTTAGATCTATTTTACAATAAATATAACTTTACAACTCGACATACCAAATCAAAACATATCAATTTCTGAGTTAAATTACTTTGTCGCTAAAGCTTTCTCAATTTTATATGAGGTGACACAACCAAAATTTATTCTCAAGCGAAGAAAATGAGAGATTTAGAACTTGAAATGGAGGAAGTGGCCAGGGCTGTGTGTTTTTCCCTAAGGCCAAACAGTGGTTAAAACAAAAAGGAAAATTTTATTAATTATTCATACACCACACATAATTTTTTTATTTTTATTTCTTTCCTCAACAAATATATGGGATAAATAAAATAAAATAAAATAAAATAAAAAATCAAATATAGTATATGATGTAAAGATGATGAATAGAAGGACTCAATTGTAATTTGTGGAGGGAAGGAGAATTAATATTTACTTATATTGGCCGGAGTGGTGGAGTAAGATACACACATGCATTAGATTATATTAGTATACAATATAAAGTGAAAACTACTGTTATCAAGACTAAGGTCTCGTTTGTTTTCGCAGATGAGATAATATGAGTTGAGATAAAAATTGAAAGTTGAATAAAATATTGTTAGAATATATTTTTTTAATAATATTTTTGTTTTAAGATTTGAAAAAATCGAATTGTCAATTTTATTTTACGTAAAAATTTAAAAAATTGTAATGATTAGACGAGAGAAAATGGTTGTGAAAACAACTAGGAAAAAAAAACCAACCCCTACCAAACTAGACAGTAGACACAGAATTATTGCACTAAAGTAGGTGTACCAACTTATTTATCTTCTTTGATTAGTTAATTGAATCTTAAATCATTTTATTTGTAAGTTTGTCTTCAGAATATGAAAACTTAAAAGGATAAAATATTTAATTTCTAAGAAAGGGTTAAGATTATTATTATTTTTTATAAATCACGTTCTGTTTTATAAATTAGAATTTGAAATTTTTTTTATTATCTCGAGTTTATATAATCAAATTTAAAAGAAAAAAAAAATGAGAAGAAAAATTCAACATTGACTATTTAAATTATAAATAATGGTATAGATTTCTTTAAATTTTGGAATCTCTCTTCAATTATGGTACTTGCAACATGCATTTTCAAGAATTGAGCAAACCATTTTGAGCTTTTAATATCATGTTGGATTAAACTTACCACAATCCCAACAATACTTCATTTGAAAGTTAGGCTTAGGCCTGGTTTGGATACTAAGATATTTTAATCTTATCTCATCTCAATATCTAAATACCACAAAATTCAAACATCATGAACATAAATATTTTTTAATTTTTAATTTTTATTTTTTTCATCCAATCATTACCTAATCACCACAATTTTTTAAAATTTCAAACAAAAAATTATATTATAACAATATTTTAATTTTATAATATTTTTACTCTCTCATTTGTCAAAACTTCATAAAAATCTTAACTCAAATCATTTCACTATTATTCATAAATCATCTCATCTCACTATATAAACCAACCTAATGACCAACATATACTTTTATAGTCAATTGAAATAAATGAGAATATTTGCGAAAAGAAAAGGGATGGGGAGAAAAATAGGAAAAATTGAAGTGATACATTATGCTATTATATAATAAATAGAGCATTTAGGGGTTGTTTGGATTGAGAGAGCTCTCAACTAATCTCATTTAATCATTATAACTTTTTTTAAAATTTCACACAAAATTAATATAATAAACAATTCAATTTTTTCAAATCTCAAAATAAAAATAATATTAAAAAAAATATTTTATTAAACTTTCATCTTATTTCATCTAATCTCATTTAATCTCAACTCAATATCCAAACCTCCTGGCTTTAAAAGAATATTGATTATTAGCACACTGATCTCCAAACTTTGGTGATTGATCAATAGCTCTTTATACAGTGTTCCAAAGAAATTATGTTTCCATGATGTGATGACCATCAAGAATTCTAACTTGTTAGCTTTTTTTTTTTTTTTGAACAATTTTAAAAGTTAATGGTCTTTTATAAATCCATTAATTATAAAACAAAAGCGACATAAGTAGCGAAAACAAAAGAAAAAAAAGATTAAAAGATTCCACTAACTTTAACTAGAAACTAATAATTTAAGTTGATGATATACTATTTTTGATTTGATAGCTTTTACTTAATTACACATTAGGGAAATTATTCATTTCACTTGTACCTATCATAATTATTTTATTTGAAAAATGTTTGTTCACACAAAAATATGACATAACGTCGTAATTTTTTATAGCAATGCTAGATACAGTCTCTATTTGTGGACTGCAATGTAAGTCTAGGTAATTTTATCTTTAAATTTTTTTAAAATTACAAAACTATCCCTCTTGAAATGATATTTTTTCTCATTTAATAAAGGGCCTACACATGCAGTCTCCAAGAGGGGACTGCAAATAGAATTTCTCAATTTTTTATAATAAAAATAATTTTATAATTTAATTTATCGTAAAATCACATCTATGTGTAAATATTTTTGTACAAGATCAGCGTGTAAACCTAACCTTTTTTTTTTTTAAAACTGCTACAAGTCTCAATTTACACCTCAACTACTTCATTATATATATTATTTGATTCTAATTGATAATATTGTCAGAAGTAGGTGATTTGGTTGAAGATTAGGAGAAGATCTTCGTTTCAAAATTGAGAAACACTAGTACTCTAACGAATTTTTTTACCGAATTGTGTTTTTATTTAATAATTAAGGAAATATTTTTTTAATAATTTTATTTTTTTAAAATATTTAAAATGATTAAAATATTTTTAAAGAAAAGATAAAGAAAAAAAATTACACTATTTGACACCCATTCGGTACTGAATTTTGGTGGGAGTAGGACTACTCTTCAAAATTATATATTGTACCAATTTGCAATTTGCTGGTGTCATCAATAGAAGTTCTGGACCAAACCTAAGCTCAAGTTCATTATCATTTTCATTATACATTGTACCATTTTTTCAAGAGAAATAATATTTATAATTTTAAAATGTTCAAATCCCGTACACTCTTTTTAAAAAAGTAGACAAATTTGAGATCAATATAAAAAAAAATAATTTTTTTAATACTTGACCCTATTTTTTTTAAAGAGATTGCGTGAAGCATGCATACGTAAGACTATATCTAGCAATACTCATTTTTCAAAGTCTACTGTAAACACATCTAAAAAATATTCTCAATCCATATACTTCTTAAAATTGGATTCCAACACTTTTACAAAATCTCTTAAAACTCATCTATATTTTTATAAATTTCTAAAATTCAAGAGAAATTATTGGTTCAAAATATACCGGTCAAAACTTCTGGATCGTTAGTGACGTAGCACATATTTCTTAGAGACAGGTCCTATTAACTATCATCTATATAATTTATGAAGCACCTTTTTTGTATTTCATTGAGCCACTTGGTTATTTTATTTTATTGACCTATCCCATTCAATCACATGCTAAAAAAACATTTTAATTGTATTTCCTCTATTATCACAATAAACCCACTTGGTCTTTTGACATTAAGATTATTTTTTAAAAAAGAAAAATATGCAAGTTTTTCCTACCATTTACGATTACTAATTTAAAAACAGTCAAAAAATGTTTGGTGGTAGAGGAGATAGAGCAGAGAAGTTTTCTAAAAATCCATGGCAGAAAGGGCAGATGGGAGGTGAAGATGCCCCAAAAGGAAAGGCCTCTATGCAGGAGCAATTTCAGGAAGTGAATAAGGGGAGTAGTACTCATATGGTAAGTGCTGTTAATTTGTCAGAGGAGCATAATGTGTAGGAGTGGGAGGAAATTAAGAGAGGATACGAGGCAGGAATGTGAGGTTTGGGAAACGAAACTATTTCCAAACTTGAGGAGATACCTATCAATAGTGAGGTCAATATTTCTCAATCAGAAGCTGCTACGAAAATTAAAGTGTCAAAATTTTGGCACTAGTTTCTACTCGAGATCAGCAGAAGACTAAAGATGGTGCCACATCAGCCGTTTCCACGTTGGCATCACACATTAATGATCTGGATCAATTTTTGATAGATCAGGCCCTCATTTTGGAACAATAAAAAAAACGAGTTATTTGGAAAAGAAGAGCTAGAGACAGATTCTTTTATGAGCATGTCTATGAGAATAAGGATCAGATGGGTAAATGTGATGAAAGAAAAAGGAAATTTGGAGATGCAAAGGATGAGATCTCTGATCTTAATGCTCACAAGAAACAAAAGGCAGAAGAATTGGAGGCTATGGAAATTAATGTTATTGATCTATTGGAGGTTGTTATTCAACCCCACCAACAACAATGAGTTGCTTAAGTTGGAACTGCCGGGGGCTTGGGAACCCCCGGACAGTTAGAGAACTTCACATTTTGGTTAAGAATAAGGCCCCAATTTTTGTTTTCCTGATGGAGACGAAATGTAGAAGAAACAAGGTTGAGAGAATCAAGAAGTTACTGAAAATGGAAAACAGTTTTATAGTAGATTGTAGAGGTTTGAGTGGAGGTTTGGCATTTTTATGGAAGGAAGAAATTGATGCAGTCTTGGAATCCTATACTCAGCATCACATCTCTTTAAAAGTTAAGAATTCACTGGATGGGAAGACATGGATTTTAACTGGGTTCTATGGTGATCCAATTACTGCTAAGAGGCAGGGAAGCTGGCAGTTGCTTAGAAGCTTGAAGCCAGCTAATGACTTGGGGTGGCTCTGTGTTGGGGATTTTAATGAAATTGTCTCTACTAATGAGAAATCTGGAGGAATGATGAGACCATATAGACAGATGGAAAGTTTCAGAGAGGCTTTGGAGGAATGTGAACTAAGTGACATGGGCTTTGTGGGGAACAAGTATACCTGGTCTAACAATCGATATGGGGCTGAGTTCACTAAAGAGAGGCTAGACAGGGCTTATGCAATGCAATATGGGCTGAATGGAATCCTATAGCAGTTGTCCTTTCTTTAACTGTTCTTAATTCTGATCATTGTCCACTTCTTATCTCTAAGGATAACCCCCAGCAGGATATCAGTAGTCATACCAAACCTTTCAGGTATGAGGTGAGTTGGGCTCAAAGAGAAACTTGTAACAAGTTGATTGTTGAAGAATGGTCAAGGCCAAGACTAGCTTCTAATAAGCTAAATTATGTTACTGAATGATTGAAGAGATGTCAGTTTAAGTTGCAATAGTGGAGCAAACAAGCAATGAGTGGCTCTAAGAAGGAAGTTAAGCACAAACTGGCCCAAATCAATATTCTATAGAAGTGCAATCAGGGACATATGAATGACAGAATAAAAGTTTTGAAAAAAGAAGTTAATAAACTGTTGGAAGATGAGAACCTTAAATGGAAGCAGAGGGCAAAGCAGAAATGACTTAAAGATGGTGATAGGAATACAAGTGTTTTCACCAATGTGCTTCTCAGAGGAGGAAAGTTAATAGAGTCAGCAAACTTTTTGATGACACTGGCCAGGAAATAACCAATGCAGCTACAATTTGCCAGCAATTTCAAGATTTCTTCCAGGATCTTTGCACTACATCTTGTCCCCAGAACATTGATGGATGCTTGGTTGCTACTAGACCCAAGGTAACTGAGGTGATGAATCAAGATCTGAAGAGGCCATACACTGCTCAGGAGATTGAAGAAGTTTTGTTCCAAATGGATGGCTTGAGCTCACCTGGACCTGATGGCTATACAACATCCTTCTTTCAGCAACACTGGAATATAGTTGGCATGCAGGTTAGTGAATCAGCCCTCTTTGTGCTTAATTCTAAAGGCAGCATGGATGATATTAATAACACTTTTATTGTCCTCATTCCCAAAAAGAAGAATAGTACTAAAGTTGCTGATTTTAGGCCTATATCTCTTTGTAATGTCTTATTTAAGCTTATCTCCAAAGTCATAGCTAATAGGTTGAAAAAGATTTTACCTAGCATTATTTCTTAGTACCAATCTACTTTTATTCCTGGAAGGCTTATATCGGATAATGTAATTGTTGCTTTTGAGGCTTTGCATACTATTAACTGTAAAATGTCAAGGAGAGAATGATATATGGCTCTAAAGCTTGATATGAGTAAGGCTTATGATAGGGTTGAATGGCCCTTTCTCAGATCTGCCCTTTGTAAAATGGGATTTGACACTTCATGGGTTGAACTGGTGATGAGGTGTGTTGAATCAGTGTCATATTCTATTTTAGTCAATGGAGTCCCTCAAAGTAGTTTCAGGCCTTCAAGAGGCATCAGGCAAGGTGATCCACTATCACCTTACTTTTTCATATTGTGTGCAGAAATTTGAGTTCTATGATCAGTAGAAGGGAAGATGAATGAATCATCACAGGTGTGCCTTTTGCTAGGGGTAGAATCAGACTCTCTCACTTATTTTTTGTAGATGATAGCTTGTTATTTTGCAAGGCTAATGCAATAGAATGGGGCAATCTTTATAGCATCCTGAATATTTATGAGGAAGCCTCGGGTCAGAGATTGAATATGGACAAAACCTCTATCCAGTTCAGCAAGAATACTGCAAAGGAAACACAAGAACTCATCCTTAACATTGCAGGTGTGAGGTCCACTATAGCTTATGAAAAGTATCTTGGTTACCAACTGTAGTTGGGAAAGCAAGAGAAAAATATTTTAGGGGCATTTTTGATAAAGTCAAAATGAGGGTCAACAATCAAAGGGTTAAATCTTTCTCTCAGGCAGGGAAGGAAATTTTCATCAAGGCTGTTGTGCAATCACTTTCCACATATAGCATGTTTGTGTTTAAGCTTCCTGCTAAGCTCCTTCGAAATATCAATAGTGTTATGCACAACTACTGGTGGGGACAGAAAGAGGTAGAAAGGAAGATACATTGGGTAGCATGGAGCAAGATGGGAAGATCTAAGGAAGAAGGAGGAATGGGCTTTCAAGACTTGGAAGGTTTTAATCTTGCATTGCTTGCCAAACAAGGATGGAGGTTGATTCAATACCCTTCCTCCTTAGTTTCACAAGTTCTACAGGCCAAGTATTTTCAAGAATCTTCTTTCTTGAAAGCTAGGCTAGGACAGAAACCATCATATATATGGAGAAGTATTTTACAAGCAAGACCATTGATTGAGGCTGATACTTTTTGGAGAATTGGCACTGGTGAAGAGGTGAGAATATGGAGAGATAAATGGCTTCCAAAAGCAATTCCATTAGTAGTTCACAGCCCAGTTACTCAGCTTGATGCCAATGCCAAAGTTCAGGAACTTATAAAGCCAAATGAGAAGAGATGAGACATGGAGCTTGTTGAGCAACTTTTTGACAAAGATGAAGCAGACATCATTGCTCAAATACCTATCAGCTCATCTTCTAGCTCTGATAAGATGATATGGAAAGGAACCTCTTCAGGCATATTCACAGTCAGTAGTGCATATTATATGCATCAAGAGATGAGTCAAGCTATCAAAGGATAAGTCTCGAGTAGTCATGACTTCAAGAAGACTTGAAAAATGCTTTGGCATCTACAAGTCACACCAGGTGACAAAGTTTTTATGTGGAGGGCATGTTTAAATGCACTGCCAACTCAATGTAATCTTTTTAAGAGGAAGATTGTAGATCATCCAAAGTGCACCATCTGTAATTTTGAAGAAGAGACAGCAACACATGCTTTATGGGAATGTGAATTAGAAAGGGATGTTTGGAGTCAATGTTCAAAGAGTTTACAGAAAATCCATTTCTCACATATGAATATGTTGGAAATTTTCGAGGCTATTGCAGGAACTATGGACACAGATTGTCTTCAGGAATTTACCATGGTAGCAAAGCAGATTTGGTGGAGGAGGAATGAGTTTATTTTTAACCAAGTGTTCAGACATCCAAATATAGTAGTCAGTGCAGCCTATCAGAATTTGAAAATGTTGAAAGAACTAGAGGTGTAGAGAAGTGCTTCTTCAGTACCTATCAATAGCAACATTACTGAATGGCAGGCTCCTCCCATGCACTTTCACAAGCTGAATTGGGATGCAGCAGTGGACAGAACAAGGGCTAGAGTGGGGATTGGCATAGTGGTCAGAAACTTTGAAGGGCACATAGTTGCTACGATGAGAAGGAACCAATGCATGCTTCCTCTTCCTTCTCTGGCTGAAGCATATGGGGCACTGCAAGCAGTTAGTGTTGCACTGGACTTAAGACTAACCAAGGTTATTGTTGAAGGGGACTCTTTACAAACAGTCCAAGTTTAAAAAAAGAAGAGGATCAACTGACCTGTTTTGGCATATTTGTCTCTAAAGCAAAGATGAAACTTAGGAGTTTTGTTAATTGGAATGTTACACATGTTAAAAGGAGTGGCAATGTGGTAGCTCATATTTTTGGCAAAAGATGCCTTAGTCATTTATGATGTAATGATTACTATGGAGGAAATTCCTTCATGTATTTCAGATTTGATATAATGGTATAAGCTTTAAAGCTTTCTTTTAAAAAAAAAATTAATATAAAGGGGAGAAAAACTTAAATATTTTATGAGTTCTGATATATACATTTATTTTTGCGTACTCCTTGCGCACTTCACTGATTTGATTGACCAAAATAGTTATTTTATATTAGAAAAAAAGTGACGCAGCTAATCACATTAGTGGAGAGTGCAAAGATTACACAAAAGTGACTGTATATAGAGTTTTTGATATTTTATAGATTGATTTCTCATTATTTATTTCTTTGGCTTTCCCACGGCCACTTAGGTATTCTATAAATTTATTATTAATCTTATTATAGCTATTGACTCTTCATTATTTACTTTTTTTTTAGGCTTTTCTCGCGTCTTAACTAACTATTATACGATGAACTCCTTTGTAATATTACTAGTTACTTTTGATGTTTATTGAGATATAGAAATTTTCGTTCTTCGAGATTATAATTAGAATATTGAGATAAGATCATTGCTGTTATTTCAGAGCATTTCCCTGAAAGATTCAGTCAAATTACTGTTATTCTCCTCCCTCTTCATCCGAGCTGTGATTTGTTTGCATGGTAAAAATAGCCCTTCCCTTCCGCTGCCTTGAATTATCCATCTTATTCACCAACAGGAACCCAAACTCATGCGTTGGTTTTCATTTTTTTCTAATTTCTATCATATAAAGACGAAAAAGAAACGAGAGAAAAGAGGAACAGCAAAACTGAGCTAATGGTCCCATAATTAGCACCCAGAAAGAGAGAGAGAGGACTCGGAGGAAACAGCTAACATATGGCTAAATATAAATATCCTTTTAGATGGGATTAAATCTCTGTGACCAATATAAATAGCTCTGAATATTGAATGACAGCAAACTGCAAATACATGTTGAGTAGTCGTGTTCTTTCCACACACCAGAACTAACCCTGGTAATGTTACCTGTAAGATTCCTTGAAAACAACTTCAATAGGATTATGCTAAACTGATCGTCACTTATCTATGCATGTCATTGTTGTCTCGTTGTTTCTACTCCTTTTGTATTTATTTATTGAGCTTTGTTTCTTTCGCATGACGTTTTTGGGGTTGACTCTGGCTCCTCCTATAGATTCTGAACTTTTCGACCATTTAACAGATTCACAGGGAGAGGCAGAGCGAGATCAGAGGAGCAGATTGAGATATGGCAGGTGGAGCATTTGCAGATGCAGACACTCTTAAGAGGGCCCATCTGTATGAGTACAAGATTACTGGGTATTTCATATTTGCATGCATTGTTGCAGCTCTTGGAGGGTCTCTCTTTGGGTATGATCTCGGTGTCTCAGGTGAGTTTTCCATGGATTTTAACGATCGATGTTGATGTTTTCCGCCTGTTATTTTACCAGGAAAATTTCCGTTCTTGAATAGCAGTAAATTCTGTGAATTGGGTTATACGATCAACGTTTTCATATATACAAACACGGTGTCCTTTGGGGGGTTTCCGACCGTAAATATCAGCACATTCTGTTACCTGGGTTATAGGATTGATGTTTTCATTCTCTAACATGATGCCTACCTTTTCTTTGTATCATCATCATCATCATCATCATCAATGTGGAGGTTCTTTTGAGATTTCCATAGGATATCAGAGATTCGGGGAAATAAAGAAGATTTCTATGGAATAGATATGGGGACGGATTTAGGCACATTTTGGTGTTCAGAAAGGCAGGACAACATGGGAAAATAATTGGAAGTTGAAACACGAAGAGAGAACTAGTTCTAATCTTATGGAATCCATGATCCAGAAAAGTAGTTTTGGGTTAGCAGGTTCATGCATATGCAACACCTCCAAAATAGGTTTATTGCATTTGGGTCCATGATGTGCAGCCTCACCTACCATGGAACATTTCTCTTTTATGATTTTTATTTTCCTAATCAAAACAAACAGAATCCCTAAAAGAGTGTTTATTTTCTATGATTTTCCCAGCTATTGTGTTGTAAGCCAACTTAGGGTTCATATGTCAGGGGAGTTGGTTTAACCAGGATCGTGTATGTGTTTGCTTTACATATTCCTATTTACAAAAATTTAAAGATTAAAAAAACCGTCATTTTTCAGTTTACAACTTGAGAGAGTAAAAATAATGAAAAAGTAATGATAGAATATTAAATAGTAGTAAATAGTAGTGAAAAGTAATAATAAAATAATGAATAGCAGTGAGATATTTTCAGAATAGTAGTGAATACTTGAGAATACTTCACTACCCAAACTAGGCAGGAAAAAAAAAAAAATCTTTGTGAGCTTCTTCTATGAACAAAGAGACCACCTTTATTATGTTCATATTCTTCGAAAATCACATTAAGAATTTTAACTTTTATGCTGATTTCAGGTGGAGTGACTTCCATGGATGATTTTTTGAAGGAATTCTTCCCAAAAGTGTATAGAAGAAAGCAACAACATCTCAATGAAACTGATTACTGTAAATATGACAACCAGGTCCTCACACTCTTTACATCCTCCCTATACTTTGCGGGCCTCATCTCCACTTTTGGAGCGTCCTACGTGTCCAGAAAATATGGCAGAAGAGGCAGCATCCTTGTTGGAGCAACGAGCTTCTTTCTAGGAGCAGTTCTAAATGCAGCTGCAGTGAACATTGCAATGCTGATCATTGGGCGAATCTTCCTCGGTGTTGGCATTGGATTTGGAAATCAAGTAAGCCTGCTAATCAACAAACAAGAATAGAACAATATATATATATATATATATATATAAGTTTTGCATAAACTCCTCATGCACTTACTGCTCTTGTTGTTCTAATGTTGCAGGCAGTTCCCTTGTACCTTTCAGAGATGGCTCCTGCAAAGATCCGGGGGGCGGTTAACCAACTCTTTCAATTGACCACTTGCCTAGGGATTCTGATAGCAAACTTCATAAACTATGGTACTGAACAACTCCACCCTTGGGGTTGGAGATTATCTCTTGGTTTGGCCACTGTCCCAGCAACTCTAATGTTTATAGGGGGCGTTTTCCTTCCTGAGACCCCTAATAGTCTTGTAGAACAAGGCAAACTAGAAGAAGGAAGAAGGGTATTGGAGAAAGTCAGAGGTACAACAAATGTAGATGCGGAGTTTGCCGATCTTGTTGATGCAAGCAATGCAGCAAGAGCCGTAAAACATCCATTCAGGAATCTCCTCCAAAGGAGGAATCGTCCCCAGTTGGTAATAGGGGCTTTGGGGATCCCAGCGTTCCAACAGCTCACAGGAATGAACTCCATACTTTTTTACGCTCCAGTCATATTCCAAAGCTTGGGTTTTGGCTCAGAGGCATCTCTATATTCAGCCATTTTCACCAGTGGAGCGCTTGTTGTTGGTGCACTGATATCAATGTCATTAGTGGATAAATTTGGCAGAAGAGCTTTCTTTTTGGAAGCTGGTTCTGAAATGATATTTTGCATGGTAATTACATGTTTAATCTCTAGTTCTTGAACTTATTTCCGAAGAAACTTTATTGGATTGAGTACTTACCAGCTCTGTTTATCTGTAGGCGGCTGTCGCCATAACTCTGGCGCTGAAGTTTGGGCAAGGAGAAACCCTCACTAAAGGAATTGGCATCTTTCTTGTGATTGTGATATGCTTGTTTGTCTTGGCTTATGGAAGATCTTGGGGCCCTCTGGGTTGGCTAGTACCAAGCGAGATCTTCCCACTCGAGACAAGGTCGGCTGGTCAGAGTGTTGTGGTCTGTGTCAACCTCCTCTTCACAGCATTGATAGCACAGTGTTTCCTGGTATCACTGTGCCATCTGCAATATGGAATTTTCTTGCTGTTCGGAGGATTAATCATCATCATGAGCTGCTTCATCTTCTTCCTCTTGCCAGAAACAAAGCAAGTGCCAATTGAGGAGGTGTATCTGCTGTGGCAAAATCATTGGTTCTGGAAAAACATAGTAAGAGAAACAGACCAAGCTGGTGACTCCGATGGGAAATCAACATTGCAAGTATAGAGTCCCCAGTAAAGAAATCTCATGATTTAATAATTTAATAATTGCAATTGTTTCTCGCATTCATATTGTACCGAATACTAGTGAAGTTTCAATCGTCAGATTTTTTTTTTTTGATAAGTGGTTTCAGTCGTCAGATTAGCAACAGAATTTGTGCAACATGTTGGAAATGCAAAAACAGATTCATAATAGTGATGAAAATTAAGATAACATAGGAATGCAAGTGAAAGAGAATGCCTCATGCTAAATTTTATTTATCTTGAAGACAAATAAAATTTAAATACACCACTAAGTTTTGCGAAGGACAGCAACAATGCCAGAAAGTTTAATGTGAATCAGGCTAATAGTTTAGCAAGTTCATCCACTCTCAAGCTTCCTTGCGGTACTACATCTTGATAAAGGCCATCGAAATCTCTCCCTCTTGTAATATTAGAACTCTTCTTCTCACTTCCTTCTGGGGAAACTATTGTGTCATCCATTACTTTCAAATTCCTGGTTTCTTGCACCTCCACCTTTTGAAACACTACCTTTCTAGGTCGATGCCTAAAAACAGGACCAGGTGCGGCAGTCTGGGCAAGGGCAACTGCCCTTTGATAAACAACGTCATCATCCAAAGAGGAACCATCTAAAATAACTGCACTCCCATTGTCAACAGCTTGTTTCCATAGTTGAAGAATTCCCTCTGTGCAAGGTGCACTCAACCTTGCTGGCTCATTGGGATGTTGAGCCACTACGGAAACATGTAGCAGCTTGTCATGAGTTACAAAACCCACCATGCCAGCTTCCACCCTACTTCCAGCATTTCCAGCAGTTCCCGCTTTGATGTCGGATCCTACTGTTATCTGCAGTCCTTCATGAGTGCAACTTTTATTATCCCATGTGGCATCACTTTCAGAGTTAGTGCTCATAGGTTTATCAACACAGCCAGTAGAATCCGATATGGTTGCACTTTTGAAGTTATTCTTCCTAGATTCAGGCCCATCATCAGAACACCCTGTGACATCTGCTTCCGTTTCAATTCTATATGTCATCTCCACGTTTGAATCTGCATCAGTAGCTACAGATGGATTAACATTTTCTGTTGGGGATGGATCCTTATCTCCCTCTGCACCCCCATACACACAACTTGCAAGGTGCTTGCTAGTACCAAGTGTTTTGAGACTTGGATTATCAACATTGGACGTGTTGGCTTCCTCATTATCATTACCTAGTTTTGGGAGGGTAGATTTCCAATTCCGGCCTCTCCACATAAGTATGTGCTCATATGCAAAGGAGATAAGCACACATGGTACAAGATCCTGCAGTTAAAAAAGAATTGAGGGAACTGTTTCATATCTTCTACACATGGGAAAACATGACTAACCAAAGTTTACCAGACCTTGAGTTTGGCACCTATTCTTCGGTAGTCGCTCCCATTTATCCCTTGACAATCTATTCGGACCAGTTCACACTCTTCAAATGCCTCTCGGACATTTTTTACTAGGTCACAGTACACGCCATTTTTTGCTGTGTGACATACAAACCATGGAAAAATCTCAATTTACTTGGGAGCAATTTGAATATTTATAGTCAATCTATACATAAACTCAACAAAAGGAGTGTTACCTAACTTGCATATTGGCATAAGTTTCTGCCCCTTGTTGCGCATCTCAGTTGCTTCTTCATGTGTTAGACCCTCTGGAACCTGCCGAATCAGCCTTGGATATACTGGGGGAACAGGTTTCCAAAGCATGAGAGGAAATCGGGGACGAGTTCTATAGTTGTAGTTTCTTCCTCGGAAGAGGAATAGCACCCCACCTTTACGATAAATAATTTTCCCACCAGTTCTCTCCTGTCATATCATATACCCTTAGGAACATTAATTTGAAGAAAAAACAATAAGATAATGTCAAATCGCCCCAAATAATGCATGATGACAACATCACCCAAACGCACATTGTAACGGTTTATGACATAAACAGACTATTTCGACTATTCAAGAACTAGTTATCCTACGTTACAAGTGCAAAAAGTATGATTAAGGCCCCGTTTGGATAGTGAAAGTGTTTCATCTCATCTCATCATTACAACTTTCCCAACTTTTCATACAAAATATAATACACAATTCAAACTTTTTCAAATCCCAAAATAATAATAATATTAAAAAATAATATTCTAATAATATTTTATTCAATTTCCAACTTTTATCTGAACTCATCTCATCTCAATTCACTATCCAAACCGCACCTAAATCATTAATAGCACAGGTGACTTAATCAGCACAGGCATGCTTAGCCGCATAGGGCAATAGAGGCATGGAGTAGCAGTAGCAAGAAACCGACCTCTAGTTGCTGGTGCACGTTGTCCATGTCCACTGTACACACGCCCTTGCATTTTATCTTGCACACTCGCCGCCTCTTCCAGAGAGCATGGATGTTATCCAACATGTTATGTGTCAAACCATCTCTTCCTGACAAACGAACAAATAATCGTAAAGAGAACACAGTGTCAGTGTGCAAGAGATTTGCAACATTTTTCTTAGAAAAAAAACCCTCTGCTACTACACTAAGCCAGATAAAAGCATTCATCTCAATTTCTTCAAGTTATTCAATCTCCGTGGAGAGAACAAAAAAGAAACACCAAAACTAACAAAACAACGTTAAAAAACTTGGTAACTTACATTCGAGATAAGATAAAAGAGAATCAATAAATTCAAGCAAACCAACATTGAATTGCACCAGAAGTGGAAAAAGAAAATCCTCAGAAAACCGACATTACCCATATTCAATTGACGCTTCGTTTTAATGCATGCTTTGACCAAGTCCGCAATCTCCTCCTTCGTCAACGGCTCACCCAATATCTCCTCCCTCGACCTCGCGGGCCGCGGGCCCGACCCGGCCAAGAACGGGCCGGGCGACTGAACCGGTTTGACACCCTTCTTATTCGGCGGCGGCAACTGGAAGGAATCGAACTCCTTGAGCTGCTTTTTGCTCGGCGGCAACGGGGCCCGCCCAGTCCACGGTCGGGGCATTGTTGTCGGCCCAAACGGTACGAAAGGCGGCTCGCGCAGCCTCAACGGCTTCGCTTTTGGGGTCTCCGTGTAACTGTACTTGAATTCAAACGGAGCTCCGTCGATAACGTAGGAAACCCCATCAGGACCGATGGTGATATTGGCGTCCCGAGCTGCCGGTCTTGGTTGTGACTGTGGTTGGGAAAAGTTGGGGATTTTAATCGTTTTCTGGGTTCGGCGAAAGGCGGGATGAACATTTTTGGGGTCAGGGTAGGGGTTTTTGGAGTACTTAGATCTCTTGCCCGGAATTGAAGGGGCGGAAGGAAAGGAGGGTGTGCCTACGGACTTGAACGTTTCGGTGGTGGTGATAGTGTCAGTTTCTTGACTGTCGGCGATTCGGGTGGCGGACTCGAAGCGGCGCTCGCGGCGGATATCGTCTTCAATTTCCTTCTGGGCACGCCTGCGTTCTTCGAATTTCTGGGCGTTGGCGTTGTTCCAGCGGGAGAACCGGACCTCCGTGGACGGGCGGTGCTGTGAAGGGTTCGAATTGGGGTTCAGAGGTAGTGGCGGCGGAGTGAAGATTGGGCAGGGGATGGGCCATTTAAGCGCCATTGAGGAATTGAGTTTAAGAAGTAGAAAAGGGGCACAAAAGAAACATTAATGGTGTCTCTGAGAATGGTGTTTGTGGGGGTGGAGGTGACTAGAAAAACGATTTCGAAGGAGGTTGGGTTTGAGACTTTTGAGGTTTTTGCCGCTATCTCATCTGCTCCAGGAGGAAGAATCAACGTCCCTACTTTAGAAATTAACGCTATTTTTAGGACCTTTTGTTTTAGTGGCTTTAACGTAATGCCGTAACAATAGGTTTCAACATTACTTTTAGGCCATGTTTAATTTCACTTTTGACGCATTTTATAATAAAAATATTTCATAATCTTAAATAATTAAATCGTGTAAATTTATAAATTTAATTTATAAAATCATTACATTTTTATTCTTTGTACATTTAAGAGATAATTTTTCTTTTTCCAATCATCTTCGTGTCTATTTATAAATATAATGTTTTAGGATTTTGAATTTAGGAATTAACTTTGACCTAATTGTGTACATTTCATGTATGAACCATAATTTTGTAGAATTAAAACTATTTGTAATTGTCAATCTGAATCAAATAATTTAATGTTGAATAGAGATAATTTAATCAAATATTTTCCTTGACCTCTTTTCTTTTTCTATACAAAAATGCATTTTTCTTTTGTTGAAATGTATTATGTTTGTGTATTTTAAGTATTTTCTGGATCCGAGAAAAAATCTATTCATCATCTATTTTCTTATCATCCTCTCATCATCCTATGATGTGTTATTAGATAATAGGTTTACAAGTGAAATATAATAAATAATCTCTAATTATCTAATGACACATCATGGGATGATAAGATGATAATAAAAATTAAGATTTAATATATGACTATTTTGTTTTGTAAATATTGTTTAAGCACATTGAAGCAATAGACAGACACAATCAGCTCATCTTTAATAAACTTCCAATGTTTGTTGGTTTATATTTGCAAGGAAAACGCTATGCACTTCCCTCACGTAGGAAACATTTCCTTTGTCTCCTGCTAATAAGGGTTCAAACAATTCCCCAAAACCCATTGTTCTAAATCTCATGTTGGTGGGGTGTTCAACCGGGTACCGGACCGGATATAGCCGGGTTATGATTCGGGCCGGAACCCAGATTAATCCGGGTTTTTACAACCCACAAATCTGGGTTCCGGACTATACCTTTTTTTTTTTTCCTCTGTATAGAAGTTCATATTTCAGTTTAAAAGCCTAATTTTTTTTAAATGCCTATATTAAATACTTTTCAAGAAAAATCCATGTTGAAGAGCATAATTCCCTTCATGTAAAAGCCTAAAAGCCTATATTTATTAAAAAAAATGTTGAAAATCATAATTTTTTTATAAAGGCCTATATTTTATGAAAAAATTTTCTAAGTCAAGTTAAAAAGCATAATACTAACATTGTCAAGCATAATAAAAGCACATAAAAATGAAAAACCAAAATGCATGCAATCCACTACATATATATTACATTATTTGTTATTTATACATTACATTACAAAGTACAAAATTACAAGTTATGAATTACAAAATCATTAGCATGGTCTTCCATCAATTATTTAATCTCACACCGAGTAGCAACTTCAAGTGATTTGACTGACTGAAAAAGATCCTGCAAAAGATAAAATTTTTGAATACTTAGAAAAACTATGTAGTCTTTTAATCTCACACCAAAATTGTAATGCCAAAATTGTTATCAAGCATAAAGCATAAAGCAAAGCAGAAGTTATATAAATTAATAGAAGAGAATCAACAATTGAGCCAAGGAAAAGAGCCAATCTCTGTAAAAGTTAGAAAGTTTCTTTAAACTTAAAAGCTTACAGTCCCAGTTGAAAGGAGACTGTGTCATAAAAATCCAGATCTAACCCATAAAAATACTCCTCAAACATTGTCATCAAAATAGGGAAACATCAAGAATCTGTTTATATCATAACTCATTGCTAAACCAATATGGTATGGAGGAATGGAATGGAATACTTTTACCTTTGGGAACATAGGCAAAGAATCATGGCAGATGATGCTATCTTTAGAAGACCATAGGAAGCATTATAATTTATGACATTATCATTAATTACAATTCTTGCAAGCGATAAGCAGAAATAAAAGTCAGTTCCATGTTATGTCAAAAGAGAGTTATAGCTTATCCTACCTTATCCATAAAGACAGACACAACAATGCAAGTAAAAGAAACAAAGGGCTATGCTCAGCTATCTAAAACTATACACACGCTACAGACACGAGGGTGCATAACTGTCAACCATTCCAAAGAAGAGATTTCTAAATATTTTCACAACCCATCAAGCAATTTGCCTATATATATATATATATATATATATATATATATATATATATATATATATATTGTTGCGTTACCAACAAATGATATAAATCTTGCACCACACCCTGTTCTCTGCATCAAAAGCATAGTCACAGCTGAATGCATCAATTACTTTTACTACATATTGACAATCTTCTCATAAGTAATATATATGCAGGAGCAAATGAAAGGGTCAAAAAAGGAACCTTTTGGGAAAAAACCCCTGAAACTTAAGAATCGCCAAAAGAGGAAACTGATCGAAGATCCAAATCACAGCACCAACGAGAAGATTTACTCTTCTTGTCAGCTGAACAAAGCCCATCATAATCTTTCAAATACCGAGACATTTTAACCCATAAAAATACTCCTCAAACATTCTGATTAAAATAAACTCAAAATCAACAAACAAAGAGAAGAAAACATACCCACATATGAAGACGACGGCACGAGGATCTAACCCATAAAAAATACTCCTCAAACATTCAAACATTCTCATCAAAACAAACTCAAAATCAACAAAGAGAGAACAAAAGAAACAGAGAGAAGAAAGCATACCCAAGGTGTGAGATCTCTAATTTTTGCTTGTATTTTTTTAATCCATTTTTTTTAAATGAGGTGTTATTTTGTTATTTTAATGTGTTACTTTAATTGATGGGTTATTTTATTTTGGTATGTTTTGAGTTTTTATTCCCTTACTTTTATTTATTGTTTTATTTTTGTGTAATTTTATTTGTAGTGGTTATTTATTTGTGGGCTGTGTGTGTGTGTTTGTTTTTGGGCCGTGTATTGTGTGAAGCCTGAAGCCTAGCCTTTTGTTTTAACCCAGCCCGTTCGGTTTGGCCAAGCCCGTGCGGTTTACAACCCAGCCCCTCATTTTATTTAAACGGCGCCGTTTTGGTCAAGGGTGCTAGGGCTCCATCTCTTCTTCTCCCTTGCGCCATGCAACCTCTTCTTCTTCTTCCTTCTTATTTCTTCTTCTTCTTCTACCTTCTGATTTCTTCTCCTTCTAGCAAACTGCCGAATCATTTTCCTCCTCCAATCAAAACATTGCCAAGTATTGTAACCCATGCCGTTGCCACCACCTCATTTTCTCCACCTCATGGTGGCTTTGTGTTGTTCGGTGGAGGCTCCGAAAAGCTCACTGTCGAGCTGCCATTGCTCACGGCCACCACCACCTTCCACCATTCTCGTAAGTAGCTCCGTGTTGGCTGGTAGAGCACTCTGTGATGCGCTGTCCAACTGCCGTGCCACACGTCTGCACGGAAAGCTTATTCTCCTCCACGGCTTGCTGTCGTTTTTGTGCCTTTCAATCGTGCGACACACAGCTCCTCAAAACCGCCTTGCTTAGTCTATATATAGTCCTCGGTTTTCCTTAGTTTGATTGCTTCCGAATTCCTCCTCCTCCTTTTTGTTTAAAGCTTTTTCAGTGTTTAGTGCTTTGATCTTGAATTTTTTAGTGAACCCGAGTGGTTGTGTAGCTTTGCCGAGTGTTTTTTTATTCTGAAATTGTGAGTTTTGGGTGTTAAATCCGAGAGCTTGAGGTTTAGAGCTTGAGGTTTTGGCCGTTCTTGGTTTTGTTCTAAAATTGAGGGAAAATCAATCGGTTTGTTGTTTGTTGTTGCCGTGTATTGAAACCCAAATTTTTGGGCACTGTTTTGCTGTGTGCCGCCGCCTTGTGCAACTTTTCCTTTCACGTGATCTTCCAGAATTTTTCCTGTCTTCATGTGTATGTAATTTCCCAGTTTTATAATAATATTGTTGTAACTGTATTTTGTAAACTGTTGTTTCTGTTGTAACTGTTGGTGTGTTGATATTGGGCCTTGGGCCGGATTGGAGGACGGGATACGCATGTAGCTATGAAATTGTATTTTTGTATTTATTGAGATTTTGTAAATGAATTATTTAACTGTGTATTCTAATAAATTGTGAAATGTATATTTAACGTTTTATTAAATTGTGCGGTGATGTTACGTTGTCTGTTGGAAATTGAGACTGTTATTATTAATTGTGTGGGTGCGTGTGTATCACAACCCCAAGCCGAGATGGGGCATTATCTCGGTGGAGCTCGTTTGGTCACTCGGGAGAGTAACAGATTGACGTGACGTCCCCTGAGTTGTCGCATGGCGACAACGGGAACGGACGAGATGGTAACGCTCTCGTACCGATTCCGTGACCTTTGGCTGACGAGGTTAGAGGATGCTTGACCATGTACGCGCTGGGCGCAGAACTGGACATCGCTCATTACGAAGTCTCATGCACGGACGTTACCCGTGGTGTAACGATGAGAGCCAGGTCGTGCGGACTGTTTATAGGGGAGACCGTGGTGTATGCCTATTAATTAATGGTTAGGATTGGACCAAAAATGAGATTTTTGGCGTGAGTTGTAAAAAGGGTATTTTGGGAAAAAGGAAATGAGATGTTATTTTTCTGCATATTTGTCCATATGGGGACGTGTGATTTCAATATTGTGCTATAAATCTCTTGGATGTTGTTTTGGTTAATTACTTGCTGAGATGTCATAATCTCATTGTGGTGTTTTACCCTACGGTTCCGTCATATGGTGCCTTAGAGTCTGACGCAGAGCCTGAGTATGAACTTGAGGGATCAGCTCCGCTGGATGTTTGAGTTGCTGAGATACTGTTCAGCGTTATGGGATTTGTTTCCCTTATGTTATTTGCTGTCTTTAACTTATCTGTCGGATGACTGTTTAATCCTTGTAAAGTTACTTTACTGTTTTTGAACAATTCTGGTACTTAATAAAGAAAGACCTTTTATTTCTCCGCTGCGTATATTATTTTGTACACTTATTGTATGATGTACACACTCTGAGCACTGCTCGTCGGAGTGCGTGATCCGTGTGGTCATCATCCCGGTGTCACGAACTCCACAAAAATAAGACGTGGGGGTCGAGGGCGCCACACAAGGATGAAGACGACGACACGAGGATGAAGAAAACAAATAGAGAGGGTTTCGACATCTCAGAAAAGAAAAAGAAACGGATGAGGAAATCGGGAAAATCTTTAAGACCGACGACGAGACAGATTGTGGTCATTGGTAGGGAGTGAAGAATGAAAGAGAGACACGGCGGCTGCTAGTGTTTCGTGGCTTGGGTTTCGCGTGATAGAGAGAGAGAGAGAGAGAGAGAGAGAGAGAGAGGTTGGGGAGTGATGAGCGACGAAATGAAGTATGGAGCTGAAGTCAGATTTTTTTTTTATACAAACCCGGGTATCGGCTTTTTAATACGGAATTCGGATTTCATACCTGGATCCGGGCCGGCTATATTCGGTTTTCACCATGCGAGTTCCAGGGCCGAAAACCGGGATCCGGACCGGGCAGAAAAAAATCTGGCCCGGATGAACAATCTTAATCTCATGGTGGGTAATTATACATGTACCTCTGATTCAAAGGAGAAGCTGTGAATGTGAGAATGAAACACAAGAAACAGAAAAACATGACGAATCTAGCTTTAGATTAGGGGTGTAAATCGATCTAGTCCGGTCTAGGGGTGATGAACCGAAACTTATATTTTCGGACCGGACTGGACCGAACACCCATAGGGACAGGATTGGACTGGTAGCTATCGATCTAGTCCGTTCATTCTGGTCCAATTATTTTGTTATTTTATTTCATTTTTTCGTAAATAAATTAATAAAAAATTATTTAAATTACTAAAATTAAAATTAAGCAAATTATTAATGTAGATTATGTAACTAACTCATTAAAAAGAATATTTAACTATAATTATATTTATGATATTGATAGTTACTACTTACTAATTTAGACTTTACTCTTTAGTATGCATAATTATTAATAATGTCATACATTTTATATATAGTTAATGAATATCAAATAATTTCATTGTACATACATTATTCATACTTAATTGCAACTTAGATATTTAAAAAAATACTTAATTACTTTAATTAAGTGTAAATAGTAAAATATGTATGAATGTATAATGTATTAACTATTTACATATAATGACATAAATTATCACATAATTTATGATTTATAATTAATTGATAGTATATATATTTTTTTATATTTTATATGGTCAATGATAATAAATTAGATGAAAATTACATTATTAACTTATATAATTACTATATAAAAATAATATATTAAATTATTAAAAATATTTTAAATATATATATAGTTCGGTCTGGTCCGGTCCGATCTAAAATTTATAGACCCCAGGACCGGACCGCATTTCTTTGGTCCACAATTTTGTGGAACCAAAACTGACCAGTAAGGTTTTCTGTCCGGTCGATTTTTTTGATCCAAATCGAAAATTGTACACCCCTACCTTAGATTATGACAACCTCTCACAAGGAAGTCAATTTTGGAAAAGGTTACTCCAAAGTATGCACAAATTTGACATTGAGTGAAGATCAAAGATTCAAAGTCTAGTTGGTATCTTTATAGTTGTATCGCAAGGAGTGTTTTTGACAAGAGAAGTATTACAACTATAAAGAGATTCTATAAATTAACATGACTTCATATGCTACATTAGATCTATTTTATAATAAAAATAATTTTATAATCTAATATACTACGTTAAAATATTTGTGTATTTACTTTTTATGGGACGTGGGATCTATTTGAAGTTAAAATATTTTTTTTTACAAAAGGCTTGGGTAACTTCCATGATAAGGCCATCACCCTTTTCTGACAACATATCTTCATACAGCAATGTCAAACAAACTATGAAACTGCAAGTAGGGCTGTACACCAATGGGTTCGGCGTCGGTTTCGGTGCCAAACCGAGACCCCATCGACGTTTGCCATGAGTATATTGAACTGGCCAAAATTGGTCGATTGGGGAGAGAAAATCGATCATATCAGTCTCGATGTGTGTCAGTGCGGTCTTCGGTCTACCGTTGGCGTCTTCTGTGAAGGAGGAGGAACTGAGGAAGAAGAAGACGTGTCGCGTCGTCGTTTGCCATGAGAGTTTAGAAGAAAGTTGCAGACGTGGAACTGAGGAAGAAGAAGATGCGGGGAAGAAGAAGAAGGGGGATTATTAATCCATTTTGAAACGGCACTGTTTGGCTTAAAAGCCAAATGACACTGTTATATTATATATATTTTTTTTACCTTTCAGGCCCTAAAACGATGTCGTTTCACTTAAATGAGTGAAACGGCTCCGTTTTATATGCATATATTAAAAAAGAAGAAGATTGGATCGGCCGGTTCATCGGTTTCCCAAGGGTTCAAACCGATGCTAAACCGCCAATTTCCATTTTTCCTCAAATTCTCTCGCCTACCGACCATCAGTTTCGGCCGGTTCCATGCTCTGGCGACCGGTCTGATCGGTTCCCGGCCGGTTCCGACGGTTCCTGTACACCCTTAGCTGCAAGCCAAAGGATAAGAAGACAAATCCGGATGTTTTTGTCAGCTGGATCCATTTGCAAGTATTTCCATTTCCATATTGAAAAGTGGAAAATGATAGTATGACCACCAAATATGCCCACCAAATATGCACCAACTCATATATTTTTATTTATTTATTTAAAGGTTAAGAAAGTGACTATTAGTTAATTTATATATATATTTTTATTTTTTTCTTAATGGTTAATGATGTTTAAGAAATAATTAAAGAAAAAAAAACTCATTTATACTAGTGTGCACATTTGGTAGACACAGTTAATACTCACCCTTAACATTGTTCATTGAAGAGGTGGCACAGGTAGCCAATATCCATATCCTACATCAAATACACTCCATATTTCTTGACAGTCATTGTGTTTTATCCTTACATGGTAGGGATCTAAAACTGAACTATTTGAACAATGAGTATCAGTTAAGAGATAATATAGACGAAGGTGGTCTTATGTACCCACCTTGTAAAGGGATTTTCTTCACAAGGCCCAAGAGGCCCTATCAAACCCGGCCCAGAGCAGAAAGCCATTAACTTGGCCCACTAGGAGGCTCCTCTGTACATGACTTGTAGGAGGGATGGTGCTGTAAGGGATGAGACTCGTCGATCTGAAGACCCCTCGAGTAGTGTCCAGTCCTCGAGTGCCCGCCCGCACAGCAGCTATGATATACGGGGAACCATTAATCTACTGATAGAGAAGGCATGAACGAACCAGAGGGAAGACAGACTAAGAGGAGGAGGTCGGAGAACCGCACCGCATTAATGGTTCCACCACCCGGACAACACGCCACATTAATGACGCCATCACAGAGCTACGCCGCATTTAAAGACTCTGACAAAAGGAACAGTACAGGGAACATGAACTTCATGAAAGCAGGCACGATCTGCTCCTGGGACTTGTAGTATAAATAGTAGATCCCAGGTACGAGAATACTCTCTCTGATCCCTATACTCACTTACTTATTTGCTATATTCCAAGAATATTTACTAACTTTGGCATCAGAGGTTAAAAGCCATAGTCTTTTCTACCTTATGCAGGGCCAATTTTTGAAGTTGTCGGAGTTTGGTCCAAAGATGTACGAAACATGACGTTAACAGTGGCACCATCTGTGGGATCCTAATATATCTTGCATGTCCTTCTCATGACTGCGACAACCCGTTCCAAACAACTCAGGAGAGACATGGGAGACGCCATGGAAACAAGGTTGAAAACCATGGAGGAGTGGGTGACGAAACTAACTGGTGAAGTACAGACACTCCGTAAAGATAACAAGGAACTCAAAAAACCTCAAAGGGAGCAAGACGGCAGGGTAGGAACCAGCGACACTGAGCACGTAGGATCGCATACAGGACTCAACCAGGAAGAGGAGCAGAAAAATATGCAGGACGAGCTTTGTAGCCTCAAAGGAAAATACGAGGAAATAGCATGGAAAGTGGGTACGTCGTCAACGATAGACCAGTTGCTCGTGAGCACGAGTCTACCCTATACTGAAGAAGTAATGGCGGACCCTTTGCCACCAAAGTTTAGAGTCTCTGCTATGGAGATGTATGACGGAGTAAGGGTCCCCCTCGAGCACCTGGAAACCTTCAGGGCTCACACTGCATGGCTTCCCCAGGGAAATAGCTTGTAGGTCATTTCTGCTGACCCTAAAGGGGTTGACACATGTATGGTTCGGGTCACTGGCACCTTAATTGGTGGACAGTTTTGGTGAGCTAGCCAGACTATTCATAACCCAGTTCATGTCCAGTCGGAGTAGCCGACGTTCAGCTGCGTACCTTCTCACTATAAAAAAAAATAGAGGACGAAAGCCTGAAGTCCTACTTAGCCCGGTTCAACAAAGAGCGCATGACCACCTGGGAGGGGTCTGGCCACGCTTTCAGTTTAAGGCAGAGCTAGCTAGATAGACTCCCGCGACATTGTGAGAATTCATGGACCAGACCGACAACTTCATCAATGTGGAAGACACTCTCCGGGCGTTGATAGAGCCATGAAAGAAGGAAGTGGAGCGCGTAGAGAGGAAGGAGAAGGCCCCAACCAAGGCCGAGCCCTATGAGAAAGGGAGAAGGGCTCCTAAGAGAAGTGACAAGAAGAAGTCTTGGCAAAGGGATCTGGATCATAGTACAACCGGCCCACGTTCACCATTCAAAAGGAAGACGATTGGGGAACAATGCGTCGCTATTGCACGTACCATCGATCCATCTCACACAATACTGAAGACTACTTCTCCTTGGGAGGAAGGAAGGAATACGTAGAACAGCTATAACGCCACCGCTCCCAGACTAGAAGATAGGAGCAAGAGAGAAGGGGAAGATCGAGAGAAAGGAGTTGGGATCGAGGCGACCGGAACAGACGAGCGAATAGCCCTCAACTGCAACTGGCGATAAGGGAGCCACCGCCAGGTTGCACCCATTCGCCACCAAGGCAGCAGCCCCCTGGGGAAATTCGAACCATAGCTGGAGGGTTCGCAGGTGGGGGCATCACCTTATCGAGTAGGAAAGCACACGCTAGACGGGCCTGATACTATGAGGTATACTCGGTTGAGTATCATCCTGTCTTCAACGAAGGGGCGACCCTACTTCGACAATCTCATTTATGGAGGCTGATGAAAAAGGGGTCCTGTACCCCCATGACGACGCCCTAGTGGTCACAATGCTTGTTGCCAACTTCACCACCTGCAAGATCCTCATCGATAACAGGGGTTCCGCGGACATCCTATTCTGGAGAGCCTTCGCCAAGATGGGTATTGAGGCCTCCCAGCTGTTGCCCGCCCCTTGCCCTTAAAAGGCTTCTCCGGAAGCATTGTCCAGCCGGTGGGAACCATCATGCTATCTGTCCTTGTGGGGAGTAGCTCCTGCATGGCCCCTGTTATGGTCAACTTCCTGGTAGTGAAAACTTCATCGGCATACAACGCCATCATCGGGAGGCCCACCCTCAACAGCTTAAGGGCTATCACATCGACCTACTACCTTAAAATGAAGTTCCAAACTCCCTAGGGAGTGGTAGAAGTCTGAGGAGAGTAGGTCTCAGCAAAATAATGCTAATTCTAGGAGTTAAAGTTGAAGGATGGGGGGCCCGCCTCAGACGACACTAACAGAACAGAATAGGCCGGGCACCACCAAAGAAATTGCGACAGGCCTCCGTCTACAACTCGCCTTGCTAGTTTCAAGGGGGGAAGGAATGGTGCACGACTTTAAAGAGAAAGATGGATAACGACCTCCCCAGACCGGGATTCTGTGTCCCTTAATTTTGTAACACCTCTTCATCTAGCTTGTAATTTCCTTTTTTATTTAATAAAAATACAACTTTTCAGGACAATGCAAAACATCTAGTCCATGCTTTCATATTACCAGTAAGGCGCCAACAATAAAAAGCGCGGCTAACGAATCTACGACAACGAGATCATCAACAGATTACCTCCCCGTTGGACACCATAGGGAAAGACAGGCCTAAATGTTGCCTTATCCCTCCCGCGGTGGAGTGTCGGTCATCTTTTAGAAGCTCAAAGATGATAATTTACCTTCCTTGCGGACGTTAATAGGCAAGTGCGGGTTCAGTCACAAACTGTCCGAAATCACCTCCCCGCGGGACATTATAGGAAAATGTCGGCCCAAGGATTGCATTATCCCTCCCGTAGAGGAGAGCGGGATTGGCCTCACAGCCTTCTTGTATAAATTACCCCGACCTCCGCCGCAACGAAGAGTGGGATCAGCACTAGCCTAACCCAACACTTACCTTTCTTGTGATATCAACAAGTGGGAGCGGGTCCAGTAATACACTACTTGAACAACTTACCTTATTGTGGGACTCAACAGGGAAAGGACGGCCTAAAGGCCTCCTTATCCCTCCCGCAGGGGAGAGCTGGTCCTGCTTTCAAGGCAGCCCAAAAAACTTACCCTGGCTCCTATCACGACGAAGAGTGGTCAGCCAACTTGCTGTCCGAACTTACCTCCCCGCGGGATACTACAGGAAAATGTAGGCCTTAAGGTTGCCTTGTTCCTCCCACGACAAAGTACGGGTTAGTCCTCAACTACCCGAAATCAGAAACTATACATTTTTCGTAAGTGTCAACAGGTGGGAGCGGGTACAATGACAAACTACCCGAATAACTTACCTCCTCGCGGGATACAAGGGGAAAGGTAGGCCTAAAAGGTTACATTTCCCCCTGCAGCGGAGGAAAGCGGGTTTGGCTTTTGCGGCAACTTGAAAACTTACCCCGAGCTCCACTACGAGTGAAGAGTGGGTCTAGCACCAGCTTGGCCCAAAATGTTACATTTTCCTATAATGTCAACGAGCGGGAACGAGTCCAGTAACAGACTACCCGAACGACTTATCTCCCTGCGGGACTTAACAGGGAAAGGCCGGCCTAAAGGTGGCCTTATCCCTCCCACAGAGGAGAGCGGGTCTTGCCTTCGAGGCGGCCCGAAGAACTTACCCTGACTTCTATCACAGCGAGAGAGCGGACTGCCCAAATGGCAGCCCGAAGAAGTTACCTCCTTGGGAAACCAAAAGGGCGGGCTAATTTGAGGTAGCCTAATATGTCCTCAATGGAGTGCGAGTTTAAGTCTTACGACTGCCCAAAGTAAGAAGAATCTCTAGAAGGGAAGCAAAGTCCCGTACAAAGGCCTCACAATCATCAACAAGCAAGAAATAGATCGAGGTTATAAACTCTCCAAATACCAAGACAAAAGATACAAGCAAGAGCAACAATGGCACACAGTGGAAGGCAGTAAGCACGAAACGATGCAAAAGAAGAAGAAGAAGAAGAAGAAGAAGAAGAAGAAGAAGAAGAAGAAGATAGAGTGAGGAAAATGAGAAACGGTACAGCCGGATAAACAAAATCATTTTATTAATTATGCAGGATCACAAGGAACAAGTTATATCATAAAGTCGTAAAATTACAACGAACAAGTTACATCATAAAGTCGCAGGACTACAAGGAGCAAGTCACACCTTGAAGCTTACATATTCGACAAAACAAGTTTCAGTGCCTGACCCTAGACCTACACCGTATAACGGCCAGAGAACCTAAACCGTAAAATGGCCAGGGATAATCTAAAAGATCCAGAAGGCCTCACTGTTCTCGGACTCAAGGAAACCAAAATGAGCTCGGGGTCTACAGCTATGTGTGTGTTTTTACAGTGATGGTCACCATGGCACCATAGCAACCGAGCCATTCACCACAGCAACAAAGGCCATTCACCACAACAATGAAGGCCAGTCACCATAGCAACCAAGCCATTCACCACTGCAACCAAGCAGACATCGAGTTCTGTACAAGCAGCGAGTTGAGAAAAATGGCTTCGTAGTTGAGCCTCATAAGCAAAAGGGCGAGAACGAGTAAGGCACAATAACCAAAATGGAAAAAACGAGAACAAAGGGTTTGGGACCCCAACGAAGAAGGAATGGTAGTTCCACCCTCTGGCACTCAGACCGCCACAGCCAGCAGTGGCCTGAGCGCCACCAGAGGACCCGTCGCCCACTAAGGTGTAAAGATTTTGTCAGAGCCATGAAAGATAGAAGAAAATGCAAAAGAACTTTGAAAGGAAAGCAAAAGAAAACAAAGGAATTAGGAATCCAAGCAGTAAAGCAAGAGGCACACAATAAAAGAGAAAAAGGCCGAAGTGAGTATAATGGATCTCCTAACGTGGAGAAGGGTCCTTATATAGGCGAGGTTGACGTTTGGCCTCCCGAGGCACCATAACTCCACAAATCACCACGTGTCCCCCCAGAGAACCAGAACCCCTTGATTATTGCAACTGCTGCAGAGCATATTGACTGATACGATATGCAGAATTAATGCTAGTAAAAAAATGGAGCCATGATACGAAAATCGAAGGGGCGCCATTTAATGCGGAAACATAACTGGCATTGTGTTGCCCGTATACAAAATGCGAACGGTCACTCAGCATGCGACCAGGCAGGCCGGGACCTTGATAGGACATAAGGTCGAAGGAGATAAGAAGAATTATTTCCGGACTCTTCCGGAAAGAATTAGCAATGTAACTATAAGGGATTTATTCCCACTACTTAGAGCTCGCAGGGCCTCTAGCCATTACTCGGCCCAAGGGCGCTGAATAGTCAATAAGGCAGGTCAGCTTAACAAACCGTGGCCGCTTTCAAAACCCAGAAGCTTGCACAAGGCGCCAAAAAAAAAATGAAAGAAGACAATATTAGAGACACAAAGAAAAGGCTAAGCAGCTAGCGGGGTCGGAAAAGTTAAATCAGACGCTATTGGGGTGGGCCGAGAAACTTCAAAGGCATGGCCGGACACGGCCGCCCAAATAAGAATTAAAACAATGGCCATATTCCGAGAATGACTATCCATAGAGGATAAGCAAGCGCAACCAAACCGGCCAGCAGGCTAGGTAGGAGCTCTACGTTACCATGGTCCTTCAGGCCAGCCACCCAAAAACAAAAAGAAAAAAGGAAAAAGTGGCAAAAACGAGACATGACGAACAAGATATGTGCATTAGTCAGTATGTATATGTATACAAGCCGCTGAGCGACAAAATGCAGATACATGTGTAAAAAAAAAGGAGAAAGTGTAACGAAACAAATAAAATCTTTAAGCCTCAGCGCCAGGAGCGTCGGTCTCAGTGGCAATAGGAGCAAGGTTGGTCAGCTCCACTAATGCCGGTGCAGGTGCGACTGGACCAGGGAAAGCATCCAACATCTCTTTCCTTCCCAGGTCGTGGTTGGTTGAAAGGATGCCACATTGGTGGGAATTTTGGCAAGCATAAGCCGCTGAAGGTACTTGGTGAAAGATCTTGAACGCAGCTCAGGACTCTCCAAAAGTAATGCCCGCATTGATCTGCGTCCTTCGCATCCCCACACCTCATCACGAATTTTCGGGAACCACCTCAGCTGCCCTTGTAGGGAGAGGGTTGCGTCTTGAAGGTTTTGGTTCCGCTGTTCCAACCGGTCCTTCTCCTCCCGCGTTCGGGATAAGTCACCTTGAAGATTTTGATTAAGGTGCTCCAATCGGGTTTTCTCCTCTTCTCACTTTTGCTTGTGCTTCCGCCGCCGACGCTTCGCTTCTTCGATCTTTTGCACTCATCCGATAGGTCGAGTTTCATCCTGTTGAGGTTGCGCACCGTCTGAATTCTCCTGAACGACGACGTCCTGATCATCCACGATGAAGGCCGCAAGGTGAGAAGTGTCCTAGCGACACAAAGAAAAGACTAAGAAAAAAGGAAAGAGAAAAAAGTAAAAGGTGGGAAAGAAGCGGTCGAACCTTGTGAAAAAAAGCCCGACAAGTACTCAACAACCTAACCAATGGCTTCCTCTCGGCTCCCCTCCATGGCCAGTCGGGATAGAGAAGGAAGGGCCTCCGAAAGGCTTACAAATTCAGACAATCCCGCAGAGACTTCAGGGGGAGCAGGCGGGCCCCCACTCAAACCCCCCGGATGGGGGGCTGATCGCGGCATCAGGAAAAGAGTCGTCCCCCGCTGGATACTCGGCCTGGGTGAGTGGTTCATCATGTGGAACCTCACTGGCTGTATCACCTACGGAGCTGCCACCTTTGGGGAACTCCACTTGGACGAGCAGGTCGATGGCTAGACTCCTCGGACCATCATCGGCTGGAATATGCACAAATGAACTCCCCCTCTCTGGGAGTGCGGCCTAGACAGAAGAATCCGCAACATGACTCTTCGAACCCCCGAGGATTGCAATGTTTGGAGGGGACCTACCTCATGTATAGTCCTCTGCCACCGCACGGTTGCTAGAAGTAGCCTCCACCCCGTCATTAGCCGCCTCAAGAGAGTGGCTCCCGATGGCTGAACGAGACGAAGAAGGAGGAGAGATCCATGAAGAAGAATGTTGTCCCTCATCAGGAGTGGTAGATGTGAAAATACTCTGGAGAAAGGGCATCCATCTAGACCTAGCCCCCGGATGCCTCAATAGTCACCACTGGAAAAGGCGCCACGGGAAAACTGCTCGCCAACTCGCTCGCCATAACTGGCCCTGGAACAACCACAATAATGGGATGGCTGGCCTCCAAGGTAGTCGATCCTTGCGTTAAGGTCTTGTACCCCGGGAAGGGACCTATCCTCAGCCTAAACAGTGTCCCGACGAACTTTCTTCCCCTTATCTGGCAGAGGAAGGTCCAAGGAACGCTTCCTGAACTGAACAACTTGGGGCCGCATAGCAACTGGCCTATCATCAGAGGGAAGGTGTCCCAGGGGAGCCAGAGAGCTCCTCACACTTTCCTCGGAAAGGAGGATCTCGGAAAACACACTGTGGGATGGTTCTGCACCCATTCCCGCACAATTGCGATACACTTCGCTTTGTAAGGGGTGGTTGTCGGACGCACAACCTTGTCTTCCGAAACTTTTCACCAGTCTGTCGGTATTAGAAACTCCCGGCAGTTCACCTGCCCTACCGGAAACTCCCATCTGCGGCCAGGTACAAAGAAGAATTTGGGAGACAAATCTTTCACTTTGTTGTATCATGACTCCAAGGTAACTAGAGCGTGTGATGCCTTAAAGCTGCATACATTCCCCTTTAGATGTAGCACCCTATGGGTAAGAAGAAACTCACGATCGATAAGGTTCGCATCGTCCGTGAAGGATTCCAACAAAGCCCACCACCAGAATAGAGGGATAATCATAACACAGTGGGCGGAAACTAGGTCCCACTCCCACATTTTATAAAAAGAAGGTGACAGTTAGACTCTCATGTACCGTGGCAATAAGGATACACGCCGTTTCGAATTTGAGGAATGTGGTTTACGAAGCGACGCAAACATGAAAATTTGCCTGACACCTCTTCATTAATGAGGTTAAAAAGATGTCATGAAAATGTGAGCCCATCATGGAAGATAGGAATGCCGTCAGAAATGCCAATCCGCAGAAGCCTCTCGGACCTCAGAAAATCTAAATAGGGTTCCCAGCCTTGATAAGAAGGCGGGATTGAATCATGATAAATTCTCACCGTACTTGTCCGGTGAGAATTAGTGGGGTAACTGTAAGAAGATTTTCCCCACAAGGCTCAAGAGGCTCTATCAAGCCCGGCCCGGAGCAAAAAGCCATGAACCCCGGCCCACTAGGAGGCTCCTCTGTACATGACCTGTAGGAGGGATGGTGCTGCAGAGGATGAGACTCGTCGATCTGAGGACCCCTCGAGTAGTGTCCACTCCTTGAGTGCCCGCTCACACAACATACGTGATATATGGGAAACCGTTGATCTACTGACAGAGAAGACATGAACGGACCAAAGTATAGGCAGACTGAGAGGAGGAGGTTGGAGAACTGCGCTGCATTAATGGTTCTACCACCCGGACAACGCGCCACATTAATGATGCCGTCGTAGAGCCATGTCGCATTTAAAGACTCTAACAAAGGATTAGTACGGAGAACACAAACTTCATGAAAGCAGGCACGATCTACTCCTCATACCTGTAGTATAAATAGTAGATCCAAGGTACAAGAATACTTTCTCTGATCCCTATACTCACTTACTTATTTGCTACATTCCAAGAATATTTAATAACTTTGACATCGGAGGTTACTCGACCCCAAGACTGTCCTTTCAAAGTTATAGTCTTTTCAACCTTGTGTAGGGCTCGTTTTCGAAGACTTGAGTTGTCGGAACTTTATCCAAAGATATGCGAAATACGACGTTAACACACCTGATCATAAAAAAGCTGAAGTTCCTATCATCTTCCTGCTAGCTCTTTGCTTATTCTTTAAGAAAATGATAGGGTTACTATCCTCCTCCTACTCATTTACTACTCTTTTTTTATTTGATTTTTTTTAATTTTTTATTTTACTTAATGGTTAAAGAAGTGACTATTAGTAAAATTATATATTTTTTTAATTTTTTCTTAATGATTAAGGATGTTAAAAAAATATTTAAAAGAAAATGATAAAAAATAAATACACTATAAGAGCACTCTCAATGCCTCTTATAAAATACACTTTTCTTTAAAATATAAAGATAGATGGCCAAAAGTCCATTCCATTGGATCATCTATTCTATTTCTATTTTATATTTAAATTCTCTACATACAAAGGTTATTGTTCATTCATCTAAACAATTTTTTATTATTTCTCTCTCATTTCATCCTCTTTCATTTTTATCTTATTTTCATTTTAACCATTTTATCACTTTTGTACATGCCCCACTCTCTTATCTCTCATCTACTTTCTAACATTCCGTTTATAATTCTTTCGACATTTATGCATGCAGAAGTTTTCATATTGTTAATAATAAAGACAATTATTTTTTTGATCAATTTACTCTTTTTTTTAAGTAATTTAAAATATTACACTATACATAAAGAAATATTGCAGATATCAAAATATATGATGCATAGAGAAATATTTGAAATATATGATGTTTAGAGAATATAACATTTGAAATAAATAAAAAAATTAAAAATTAAAATATTTAAATGATATAAAAAAAATAAATTGATATGTAATATATTGTAAAAAATAAATATGTAAAATAAAAAAAAGTAAATTTTGTTGATATATTTTAAAAAATAAAATAAAAAAATTATTAAGAATATGCTAAGTAATAAATGAGTTGTAAATATATAGTAATTCTATCACTTCTTTTTATTTAAGAGAAATGATACTTACAATTGTAAGTATGCAAGCACCATGCAGTCGTTTTAAAAAAGTAAATAAATATAAGATCTATATGAAAAGAAATAAATTTTTTAATAATAAATTTTACTTTTTTTTTTAAATAATTACATGACATTTGTACATTTTACATTGTACCAATTATTACTTCTTACTTAATTGTCATTTTCAGCTTTTTCCTTAATTGTCATTTTCAGCTTTGAGTGGATATCGATTTGTCACTACGGTCCAAATAATAGAAAGGATCATACAACTTCAATCAGTCACTGAGGCGTCGTCATGACGATTTATGTGAAACCTGTACCTGATTTGTCGTCACATATTTAATTTTAGATAAATGTTTAAAAACTTTTATAGATATATCAAATTATAAAATTATTTTTATTATAAAATTAAAATAATATATCAAAGTCACGTGTCACATAATTTTAAATGAAAGTTTTTTTTAATAAATTTTAAATATTTATAAGTTTAGTAAATTAAATATACATAATAAAAAGATAAAGAAAGAAGTAAAAATATCATGTCTCATCTGTTTTTACAAATCATACGAGAAATATACAAATAATAGTAAGATATTTTATAAATAATAATAAAATGATTAGATTTGAAATGTTTAATGAGATCTTGAAAAATCAGAAATAAAAATTAAATAAAAATATTATAAATTTAAAATATTGTTAAAATATGATTTTTTAATATAATTTTTTAATTATAATTTAAAAAAATTGAATTATTTTTTATATTTTATATAAAAATTTAAAAAATTAAATTAAAAAACGTTTATATTTAAAAAGCGTTTTGATGATATGAGATATGATTATAGGTATTGAGACCGTACGTGAAAACGGGGCTTTAGAATTTTAAAATTAAAAGAATGGTATTGTTTTTTTTTATTTTTTTATTAGCCCGACAATAATTGCGATTCCCTGTTTAAAAAAAAATAAAATAATGATGGCGTTTACAGACACAGTGCCAGACTCTTAAATTATTAGTGTTATTTTATTACAACATGCATTTACGAATCTGGCTGCTGTTTATCAAATATCAATGTCTTCTTTCTTTTTCTCCCATTTCTAGTAAAATCCATTGTTTTCTTTCTTTTCAACTCTTGTATTTTTAACTGCAAAGCTAAAGCTTACGATTCTCTGCTCTGTTGGGTTATCTGAGAGAACCGAGGAAAACTTGAACTTCTCGGAGTCTTTTTCCCAATTGCACTCTCCAGTTTACTGCAGGTTTGTTCTTTTTCCCTTTTGTTTACTCTTATATTCTCGGGAATCAAACAATGTCTTTTTCTTTCACCTCCGTCTAATGATAATCCACTGTTCATGCTTGCTTGCTATATTATAGTATTTCTCAAACACAGGGTTTTTTAGACCCTTATATTCTCTTGATCCATAAAAGCAAAGTTTTTTGGGTGATCTATCACTGAATTGTTGAAGTTGAACTGTAAATACAGCTAGAGCTACTGCTGCAATTCTTATGTGGGTTTATTCTATGGAGGATTTTTTATTTTCTAAATAATTTTGACTTTTTTTCTTTTTCTTTTTGTGGTTGAATGTTAATGATACGGGAATTTAAGCATCAAACTCTTTCAAACGATGATCGAGTAGTTTACTACACTTATTTGGCCCGTGGGTTTATTTCCTGGAATGGGGGTACACATTTCGGTTTTATAAGGTGTGTCAAATGGAAAAGCGGAGATGGGTTTTCATGTTGGGGGCTGTGGCTGTTACTTACCTATTGTTTCAGTCCCTTCTGCTTCCTTTCGAGAATGCTCTCCGGTCTCTATTGCCGGAGGGTGAGGTTCCGGTACGTGCTGAAAGTAACCTCCTGGCTGTACATTCTGTTGCCAAGTCTGTGATTGTTCGTAACCCGCTGACAGTACATATGTCAGAGTTTAATGATTCGATGTCAGTTGGAGTGGCGAAAAATGAGGATGTTGGAGGAGCAATTGGGGATGGTGGTAGATCAAAGGGAAAGGACAATGATGCAGAACATGGTTTTGAACTTGTTGTGTATAGAAATCTAAATACTGGCTCTCCATCTGAAAATGTTGTACATATGAAGGAGAGTTTGGAGAGTGTTAGAAATAAGGGAAATAGTTCTTTTGATGAGGCTAGTGAAGGTAGGCATAGCATCCATCAAGAAGAGATTTTGAGATTGAATGATGGAGTTTCTATGGAAAAAAATCCCGAAGAGAATATGCGTTTCAAAACAGAAAAATCCAATGGTGTAGATACAACTACCCAATCCCCTCATCTGGAACTACCCAAGAAAACTTCATCAATCACCCTCACTCATCTTGAAAATGTGATGTCAAATGCAACCTCTTCTGCCGGTTCTTCTGCCCTGCAAAGTGATATGGTGACTTTAAAAAATGATTCTGTGATGTTGACTAGCTCTGGAAAGAAGAAGATGAGGTGCAACATGCCGCCAAAGTCAATAACATATCTACATGAGATGAACAGCATACTAGTGCGGCACCGTGCTTCTTCACGTTCAATGGTACAAATATTTGTGATTTCTAAGTGAAACTTTCACACACTTTAGTTTATGCTGAGAACATTAACTTCTTCTAATTGGTTTTGTAGAGACCACGATGGTCTTCTGTACGCGACCAGGAAATTCTAGCTGCAAAGTCTCAGATTGAGCAAGCACCTGTTGCAATAAATGATCCAGAACTTCATGCTCCTCTCTTTCGAAATGTTTCCATGTTTAAAAGGTAAGCCTTATATACATTAGATGATTTATATATCTTTTAAGGTTGAAAGATCATTTTCATTTTCTTAAATGGGTTCTCGACCAGCTCTACTTCCTTGCATGACGTGTAAGGAAAACTACCTTAGGCCTTTACTATGGTGGATATATCTTTTGAGCACAAACACCCAGAGAACTATACTAGCCAATCATATATACACCATAATCAAAGATAATAATGGCAAGCGTATGTCGACACCCTTTCTATATTTGTGCTTAAGTCTTAGTGCTGGTCTTTTGGACACAAACTAAGCCTGCTGGTGATGGTCTTGATCTTTTGAAAAAAAAAACATTTCATTTTTCAAACTTTGAATTGGATGCTTTTTCAGGAGTTACAAACTCATGGAACGCACACTCAAAGTTTATGTCTACAGAGATGGGAGTAAACCCATCTTTCATCAACCAATACTCAAGGGATTATATGCCTCGGAAGGATGGTTCATGAAGTTGATGGAGGGAAATAACCATTTTGTTGTGAAGGACCCTCGAAAGGCTCACCTGTTTTATATGCCATTTAGTTCACGGATGCTAGAGTACACCCTTTATGTACGCAACTCTCATAACCGGACAAACCTACGCCAGTATTTGAAGGACTACACAGAGAAAATTGCAGCAAAATATCGTTACTGGAATAGAACTGGTGGTGCGGATCATTTTCTTGTTGCCTGTCATGACTGGGTATGCTTGCAATGCATCTTTCATGTCTTGCTTTCACCCTTGTGCTAAAGTTGTATACAAGTAGTAACTCTATAATTTTTCATTTAGAAGTGGGTGTAAGTTCTCAAAACTTGACTGACAGATTCTGTTAACTATCTTCTATTGCATTGGTGCATGTCAATACCACACCACAGCCTTGATGATGCTTTAGTCATTTAAATGTGAGGTTCTGCTCCTTTGAACTTTGTTCAAAATGACTAAGTATAGCATCTCAAATGGCAAGTTATGACACCATTGTGTAATGTGTAACTAAAGTTAGCTCACATTAACCTGCTTCATACGTATTTGACATCAGTTTAAAATCTGTTTGCACACATATTTGATACGATTCATTTGACACTCAGGCTCCATATGAGACAAGGCACCATATGGAACGTTGCATAAAAGCTCTTTGCAATGCTGATGTGACTGCAGGCTTCAAAATTGGAAGGGACGTGTCTCTTCCAGAAACATATGTCCGGTCTGCCAGAAATCCTCTTAGGGATCTTGGAGGAAAACCTCCGTCTCAGAGGCACATTCTTGCCTTCTATGCCGGGAATATGCATGGTTATTTACGCCCTATCTTGCTGAAGCACTGGAAGGACAAAGACCCTAGTATGAAGATCTTTGGTCCAATGCCTCCTGGTGTTGCCAGCAAAATGAATTACATCCAGCACATGAAAAGCAGCAAATACTGCATCTGCCCCAAGGGTTATGAGGTGAACAGCCCACGTGTGGTAGAAGCCATCTTTTATGAGTGTGTACCTGTGATCATATCTGACAACTTTGTGCCACCATTTTTTGAGGTTTTGAATTGGGGGGCATTCTCATTAATTGTTGCGGAGAAAGACATTCCCAACTTGAAAGACATACTCCTTTCAATACCCAAAGAGAAGTATCTTGAGATGCAATTGGGGGTCAGGAAGGTTCAGAAGCATTTTCTCTGGCATGCTAGGCCCTTGAAATATGATCTCTTCCACATGACTCTTCATTCAATTTGGTACAACAGAGTATTTCAGATGAAACTTCGATAAGTATGTCTTTTATTTATAAGCAATTGCAATGTGGAGAGAAGCGTTACTCATGCAATAGTAAGTACAGAGAATCTAGCCCGTGAAATGGAAATGAGGCTGTTGGTTACAATCTGTCTTTGCACTCTTCCTGTCAAGCTGTGGGAAGAGTTTCTGTTCGAATGTGTGGGGGAAAATGTATATAGCTCTTATGAGGGATTCTCATGGAGTGGTGTTTTGTATGTATATTGTAACATTTTTCGTTCTTTCTTTCTTTCTTTTCCCTGTTGTAAACGCATAAGATCTCAAATCCTTTTAATGTAGAGCGTTTGCTGTTCCTCAACAACACCAAAACTCTTATATGGAGTTACTGGTTTTATCTTATCATCAATTGCCCGTAATTTATTCATTTTTTTTCAAAAAAGAAATTGCCTTATCGTTGCTGTAAGGATCTTTCATGTTAGTTTGATATTTACATGGCGTGTAGAATTTCGATGTACAGACTAAACCAGAATCGGACCATGAACCCTGCTTAATCACTGAAGACGATTTGAACTTTCTACAGTGTGTAATCTTTTACATTTTTGAATGGCAGCATTAATTTTGTAACTTGGGTTTTGTGATGGGTTCGAAATGGAAGCTTCTCATTGATTTTAAGATTTTTGAGTTTCAACATGAGAATGAGCAGTGGTGGCAGATTACGGAGAGACGCCGCAAGGTTACTAAGTACATCACTATCAATTTACTCACTGTGGACTAGCTGATCACTATGGTCGTTGCATGAGGTGAGCCGGCAGGTCCATCGGAGTTCTACTCATCTAGAAGAAATGGGAGTCAGGTGTTGTTGGCCCAGCATTGCCATAATAAATTTGCAGAGGGTTCCTTCTTGTGCTCACGTTGCATCGGGATCGAAGGGGACTTTTGTGGAGGTTTTGAGGAGATCATTGTCGACTTTGGAGGCTCATAGTTGTTTGGTAGGCCGGCGGGAGGACCGTGGGGTGGCCGGTGGGGAGGTGGTGCAGCCAGAATTTAACTTCAAGAAAGACATTTGGTTTTCCAAGGGGGGCTCGACAGGGGGTTAATGATGGTCCTTTTTTGATGGCCATGGTCTTATTGGACATGAGGGAAAATGCGGAAGTCATGTTGCGTTGGGTTGGCATGGGCATGGGCTTTGTCTATGGGCTGTGTGGGTAGTGAATATGGCATTTTGGATAAGTAGGTCGTGGCTAATGTAGATGGGTCAGGCTATCCTGTGGGCCTTAGATAGTCTGAAGACAAGAAGGGAAAGAAGAAAGTTGATGGCCGGGCTTGGTAAAAAGCCTACATCGTGTTTGGAGGGTGAAGCCTCTTACTAGGACTGTTTCGGGTATTTTGGGATTGGCTCCTTCACCATTCACTGCAATGCCGGTCGTAGACCAGCCAACATCTAGTCCGGTACAGACTTCATCGTTGGTGTTAGGCGACCTCTCAGTTGGTGCGCCGGTGCCGGAAAGTGAACGAGGATAATTTTTGCCACAAAATTTGTCTTTGTCGTTAGTGTTAGGCGACCTCTCGGTTAGAGCGCCAATACCGAAAATTTTGCCGGAAAGTGAAGAAGGGGAGTTTTGCCAGGATCTGTGCATCGGACCTTATTGGTCGAGAAGGATGCTATCTCGTTGTTGCCTCTGGTCTCATATGTCTAGGGTTTGCAGCGAGTGTCTCTCTCTCTCTCTCTTTGTTCTAGGCTTTCGAATGTATCACAAGTGGAGGAGACAACAATTGTGCCTATGGTGTCTCATGTTTTTATGGTTGTCAAAGCTGATCTTCCCTCTTTAGGTCCTGTCCCTTCTCTGTTTTCTTTGGTTAGTGATGCTTCTGTCATCACTGTTAGGCTATTGTTTGTGGCTGTTCCGTGGAGGATATTTCGGTATCAGGTTGTGGGGAGCTTCTTTACTTTGTGGCTCCGAATGGTACGGTGGCTATTGTGTTGATTCAGGGGAATTTCAACTAATCGAGGGGAAAAGGTTGGTCTCGAGAGTGGTATGAGGATTTGTGGGGGAGTGGCGCCCCAGGCCGGTTGTAATTAATTTTCACACCGGCCAATCATCAAGTGCCACGTAAGCATCTTAAAAGCAATTAAATTGAACCCGTATACACCCGATCGACCTTTCCCTCTCCTCTCTGTCCTTCTCCCTCCCCCATCTCGATCATGCTCGTTGTACAGTCCCACTTCGATCTCTCTCTCTCTAAGTAAATTGCAACCCATGAGTTCAAAATCCATACTTTAATATACGCATAGAACTTTTTTCTCGCTCTTTCATTGCTATAAAATTTTGAGCCTTTGGTATGTGATTCCAAGCACAAAAGCAACTCTTTTTTCCAAAGTTTTAGCTTGAAACCCATTTGATTGTGGACATTATCAAGCTGATTCTAGGTTCAAAATTTCAATTTTAAGCAGCTTTAGTCCATATCTTTCACTCATGTGATGGTCACCGATACTTATTCGAAGATGGGGCCAGATGTTTTGCTGCGATCGGTTCTCCAAAACAACGATTACAGAGAGGATTTAGAGGTGTTGATTAGGGAGCAAAGGCGGCAACAAGAGGTGCTAACTGACAGAGAGGTCGTTGGCCTTCCTTCGGCGTCTTGAGTGCAGATGGGGGAGGGAGAGGGAGAGAAAGAAGGAGAGGGAGAGGAAGTTTCGGCGTGAGGGAGCTTCAAACAGAAGACGATTTTGCAGGTGCTACCTTCCGTCAGCGTCGAGCGCAGATGGGGGAGGGAGAGGGAGTTTCGGCTTCGTGCTTTTTTTTTGGGGGGCCTTTAGGGCTTCGTGCGTCTTGCAGATGGGGGAGAGAAAGGAGGGGAAGATGTTTTGGGGTGTATGTGGCTATAATGAGAATTTCTATGGAATGTCTACGCATCATTGTTTTATTGGTTTGTGTGAAAATAGGTTTTAAACCCATCCGGCCTGAAGTTTTTTCCTTTGTGGGGAGAAGTCTGAGGGCTAGTTTGGGTAGTAGATTATTCTGTTTATTGTTTTATTATTACTTTTCACATACTTTTTACTATTATTTATTATTATTCAATATTCTATCATTACTTTTTTACTACTATTCACAGAATAACTTAGATTATCTCACTACCCAAACGCAACCTGAGTCTTTTTACACCCTGACTGAACCTGTGGAGGTTGGTCGTAACCTTCAACTAGTGTATAGGGAGGAGGAGGTGGATCCAGCTCCGCTATGCACCTTATCTCCTTTGCCAGCTACGGGTGGTTCATCCTCGGATGGGGTGATTCAGAAAGTGAAGGAAATTTAGGACTGTGTGGAGATTTCTTGTGAGGGGTTTGAGGAGCAATTTAGGACACTACTCATTGCTATTGAGGAGAGTCGTTCTTTTTCTCCTAAATCTATTTCTTGAAAGAATCTGGAGCTTAAGCAACTCACTTGCTTGATTAATTATAAAGGCCACAAGGGAAGATCTAATAGAGGTAGATCTAAGGGAAATGATGTTTTTTCCCATCAAGTCTAAAATCATTTCTTGGAACATTCGAGAACATAATGATCTCAATAAACATATTCGGATTAAGAATGATTGTATCATTATTACTAGTTTATGGGGTTGTTCGTTTGTGAGTTGGGTTTACCTTCCCTCCAATAGTGCATTCGGAAGTATTCTTATTATGTGGGATAAGAGGGTGATTGATTCTATTGAGGAGTGCATTGGAAACTTTACGGTGTCATGTTCTTTTAGGAATGTGGTGGATGATTTTAGTTAGGGCGTATGGGCCAAATGTGGACGGTAAAAGGAAGGATTTATGGGATGAGCTTGCTGGTTTGGGCAGCTGATGGAACTTATCTTGGTGCATTGGTGGTGATTTCAATCATAGTTTTAAATCATGTTCCATTCCGGTCATTTTCGGTCCGAATTTTCCGTTCTGGTGTAGACTAAGTGTAGTATCCAATATACTATACCTTATCGTTCTATTTCGATCTAAATTCCGGTTCGTTTTGGTCCGTTTCGGCCATTTCAATCCCTATTTCGTTTCGAACTCTTTTAATGGCAGTTTTGTAATTTTCTTGTGCTTGTATGACATTTTTGTAAATTTTAAATCTAGATGGTATTAATTAATTCTAGAATATAAAAGGTATTGATATAAGAGCACTTCCAACAGGTTTTGTAAAACCCTTCTTTTTGTATAATTTGAAGAAAATTGTTTAAAAGTGGCATCCAACGGATGCTTTATTTCATCTACAATTTACAATTAGCTACAGTGTTACCGCTACATCTAGCGGTAACTATTCACACTTGTAAATAATTTTTAATTATATCTCTCTCATCTATGTATTTTCACATCTCCTACCGTGATTTAATTTATTTCAATTCAACCTATTTTCACACCCCATCTGTTTATTTCTTACACTTCCCTTCCTCAATATTTTTTTCCAGATTTTCATTTTTCTTTCCTTGGGCAGTATTATTTCCCTTTAATAACTGCAAGTCCAGTATTTTTTTCCAGATTTTTATTTTTCTTTCCTTGGACAATATTATTTCCCTTCCATTACTACAAGTCTAATATTTCCCTTCAATTATTGTACGTTCTCTATTCTTTAGAGAGTTTTGTAGAGAGATAGATATAATTATTTTTTATTTTTTGAATTAATTTATATTTTAATTTAGCTTATAAATTTAGATTAATTTAAAATAAAACATAATTATATAACATTGTATATGAGAAGATATTGAAAATATCAAAAGATATGAGGATATCATTGGTAGTTAGAGAAAATATTTGAAATGAATAAAAAAAATTAAAAAGTATAATATTTAAATGATATGAAGAAAAAATAGATAAGCTAATGTATGGTATATTGTAAAAGTCAGTATGTAAAATAGAAAATGTGGGTTTTGGTGATGTATTTTAAAGGATAAGATGAATGATCTATTGGGAGTGCTCTAATGTTAATTTTTTGCAACTTTAAATATGTCATATCATTCTTTTTTCTAAATATCATTATTTTTAATAATTTCTCTATTCTTTTATTTTTTTCCTTGTTTTTTGTGTCTCAACTCAAGTTTATGATTTTTTCAACGTATATTCATTTTATAAATAGTCAATTTTTCCATATAAATATATATGATATAATTAATTTCAAAACAGTACACTGAAATGTATTGGTACCGAAATACTCCATTCCAGTACTTAAACCGAAATGATCACTGAAATGAAATTTAAAAACATTGATTTGAATATCACTCGATTCATTAGTAAAAGATTAGGAGAAGCCAGGCAAAGTTGTGCAATGAATGAATTTTTTGAATTCATCTTCAATATGGATTTGGTGGATCTACCACTTGTTGGTGGGACGCATACTTGGTCAAAATTAGGACTGTAATAATAAACTGAAAATCTGGTCGGACCGATTGAATTGAATTGAACCAGTTTGGTCTTGTTTGTAACCACTTCGGTCGAGTTCTGGTTTCTTAAAACAAAAACCGGTTCGGTACCCATTTTCATATTTTGAAAATCGCCTTGAATCCAACCGGACAACTATATATATATTTTTTATATTGTATATAAAATGATTTTACATTATATATAAGTTTTTATATTATATTATAGATATTATATACCAAATTGCTAATTAATATAAAATAAAATTATAATATTATTATTCATGTCTATTAATCTTATAACATAAAATTAATATAATGTAAAATTTTAATCTTAAACATGAATATTAATATTAAGTTATTAAGTTATATATATAGGATAAACACATTTTTGGCATAATAAATTATAATATATATTATTTTTTTTTGTAAATAAATTTGTACACACTTAATCATATATACTCATATAAAAAATATAGAACTTATATAGACTATATTTAAATTCAATACTATATTAGTATGTGTCAATTATTATAAAATAATGTACTTATCCTATAATATAAATAGACTAATTGTATAGTATATGTAAATATCATATTATTACTAATATAAATAATCCGTAAAACCAGACCGGATTGAAACTGAAAAAATTGAAAGTTTCGGTTTCAATGGTGAATCGGACTGGTATCGATTCTTAAATTTCTAAAACCGTTGTATACCGGTTTGGTTCTAAAAAATGTCCAAAACCAGACCAGTTCCACCCCTAGGTCCAATAATCGCGCTTGGTCCTGTTTGGACATATTTTTGGTGTCTCCCTTTTGGGAGGCTCACTACTCTATTTTGCTCTAGAAGAGATTACCAAGGACATGTTCGGACCATTATCATATCATCCTGGATTGTAGGGACATTCATGAGGGTAAGAGATATTTTAAGTTTGAAAATATTTCACTGAAAGTTGAAGGTTTTGTTGAGAAAGGTAGGTTGTGGTGGTCCTCGTTTCTTTTAAGGAAAAATATTTGCATCTGCCTACAGCCGACACACACTCAATGCATTGAGTGTTAAAAAAAAAAAAAATTTCATGTGAAGTGTGTGCCGGCTGTAGGCAGATGTATAGCATATCTCTTCTTTTAAAGGTTTCACCAAGTTTTATTTTGGCTGGGAAACTCGAAGCATTGAAGTGGGGTTTAAAGATGTGGAATGCAGATATCTTTAGACATATTGATTGCCCAAAACAGTCCCTTTTCGAGGACCTAAAAATTTTGGAGGATAGGGAGGTGTGTGCTGCTCTTTTTGAGGAGGAATCTTGCATGAAATTTTCTATCACAATGGAGCTTGAAAAGGTGCTTCTAATGGAGGAAATATCGTGTATAGAGAAATCGAGAGTCCTTTGGTTGAAAGAAGGGGATAGATGTACTAAAATTTTCCATTGGGTGGCTATTTCTCATCGAAGGAATAATGCGATTGAGATGCTTCAGTTTAATGGACATGTTTGTTCAGATTATGATGTTCTTAAGGGGTATATTGTCAACTTTTATGAAGATCTCTTAACAGAAATTCTTTCTTGGAGTCCCAAACTTGATGGTTTGTCCTTCAACATTATCAATCAGTCAAGATCTATTTGGTTGGAGAGACCTTTTGAGGAAAATGAAGTTTTTTCAGGTGATTGGTGGGATGGCTAAGGATAAAGCACCAGGTCTAGATGGGTTCTCTATGGCTTTCTATCATGATTGTTGGAATGTGGGTGAGGATATTATGAAGGTCTTTTATGAATTTTAATTTTTTGAAAGGGCATTACTAGGTCCAGTCCAAGTTGGGAGGCTTGCGCGGACGAATGGGCTTTTGGTCATTTACTCCTCAAATTGTTTTGAAATGTAAGAAGATGAAGAAGAGGGTCAACCAGGCAGTGGTAGAACTACTGGTGAGATGGCAAGGGCAAAGCCTCGATGATGCTACCTGGGAGAGCTATGAATCTCTCAAAAGATTAATCGGATGCAAGGGCTCTTTAGGTTGAGAAGTCATGTGCTTGGCTGTTGGGTGCAGATGACTGTGTGCTTGGGCCAAATGTATCATGTTTAAACCCTGAGGAGACTGGGGTTGCTATGTGGGCTAGAGGGTCCATCTTTTTGCCCATTAGTATAATAATAGTGTTATTGGCCCATAAATATGTAAGATCTAATATTTTGTATTTTTTCTTATTTTCCTATAGGTTATGAAAACAATTTCAGATGTTTGTTGTGGTTATTATGAACAACACCATGTATATAGGTGCCTAGACATGTAATTAGGAGGTTATCAGAAGAATTATCAATATAGTTTTTATCTCTCTCTTTCTCTCTTTGGAGGCTCCCAAACTTGAATTGGGAATTTCTTTTTCAAATCATCACCCTCAATTTCCCCTACCTACATCTAAGAAGTGGTACATGTTATCTAGTTTAGATTTTTTGTGTTCGGTTTTTGCTGGTAAGATATTACTATGTTCACAAAAAACTATGTTCAGTTGCCTCTCCCACCCTTATCCCTCATAAAAAAGCATAATGTTACCAATATGCACCGAACTAAGTTGTTGGATATCGGGGACTAGAATCAACTATGTAACCTAGCCATCCATCCTGGTTTCATGTACTCTTTGTACAATATTACTTGAAAACGAGATGTAACATCCAAAAACTAAAACCATAAGAATCTAAGATACTGCTCCATTTAAACATGGTTATTTCTTCTTGAAAAAAAGATTCCATGTTTTAGGTTTTCTCTTCCTCTATAGTCCAAGGTTTGCTTTACAAAGGTTTTTTGACTGTTTTCTTAGGAGATATGCTTTGTTTGCTTAAGCTCGGGTTGCACATGCATCTAATTCATGGAAGATGTACACAATTGAAATTATCCAAGTACCCTTGTATTTTAATACAACGTCCTATCAATTCACTCAACAAATTGATTAGTCGTCAACTATGCAATTATTTAATAATCAAGCAATGACATAAAGTAAATAAATTATATAACACCAAGATTGGTAACGAAGGGAAACCCTTGAAAAAACTCTTTAAAGGTAAAATCTTACAGGGCAGCCCAACCCAAAAAAGTCAATTTTATTATTTGAAAATCAGTTACAAGTAAGCTTCCAATTACATAACCTTTGTTAGTTGACTCTCTTACTTGGCACAACAAACAACCCATTTGTCTCTACCGCAGTAGCAGCCATAACCTCTGACAATTTTCAAATATTGACTTTTCTTCTGGAACTCCAGTGGCTGAATCACGATCACTCAACCTCCAACAAGGAGCACAATCACACTCATGAGAGAAAATCTACTAAAAAAATCTTAAGAGAATTTTCTCACACAAAAGCACTCGGAAAAGATTCTCTAAAATCTCCAAGGCCGAAATCTCTAGTAATCCAAAATAATAGGATCACTTAAGTATTCTATCTGAAAGCAGTTTGAAATATAGTAGAATTCTGCTGACAAAGTGACTCTGTCGTAATGGACTCTGCTGAGGGAATGCTGACACCTGGCACTTTATCTTCTCAATAGTAGCAGTTTCCCATTCAAACTCTTCTATCGATAAGACCAAAACTCTTAGAACTCAACTTCTACACTTTTGACTTATCTAAAACAGTTCCTAACAACTTCTAAATAAAATCCAAATAACTATAGATAAAGTCAAAATGTTTTACATTCATCCGAATTACAAAACCCAACCTAAGATGAATTCTATCACCTTAGTCACCTAGTTCTTACCAAACCCTTGCATCTTCAATCTCTCCCTTTGGCGTATTGGTGACAAAATCAACTTGATGAATGTACTATTGCCTGTCTAAAGCACAAACAACAAACCAAGAAACCGAGTAGAAAATCCAAGAAAATAATCATGAAATAGGAATATTTACATAAAACATTAAGTGAGATTAGTTTCATCAACATCACAAAAAAAAAAAAAAAACCAATTCTAACAATGTTCTAGTCATCATAAAGCATGTTCAGCAAATAAATAAATCAAAGCAAGCAAGAAAAAAAAAATTGTTCAGATTATAACTTTGATTAACTTTAAAATTACTGAATTAAAATGAATCAGTGAAAAAACTGTCGCTGCACTCCCCCTCACTCTACTCCCCATTTTTGTCATCAAGCTGACAAGGGGTGCCTACTCCACATCTGAACCCATCACTCTCTCCATTACTTACTGCACATCCAAAGAGAGTTGAACCAGTCTATCATTTGTTTGTACACAATTTGAGCGTACTGCGGCAATTCTATCATCTTAGACTGGCTGGCGTTCAACTTTGCAGCAATGGTATCAATCTTCAGGGAGAGAAGATTGATCTGTTCTAGCACTTGGGAGATGGGGACAGATGGCTCTTGAGGAGAGGAGGTTGACTCAGAGGTGTGAGGTCTCTTCTTTTTCAGCATGGCCTCAGATTGAACCACAGTTATGGCTAAAATAGACCCAACCATCTTTATTGTGGGCTCATTGTCCCTTAAGGGGACATTGGCCTTAATAGACAATTTTATGATTAATCTCCCAAATGGCAAGTTAAGTTTCTTATCCACATGTGAATAGTGGATAATGTCAATAACATTCGAGGGTAATCGATAGAGACACCTGTGGCCAGAGCATACATAAAATAAGCATGTTCAAGAGGAAGCTCAGTGTGTCTGCTAATGGGCCAAAGATTTGACAATACTATTTTGGCCAAAAGTCTAAATTGTGGGAGCATTACATTAAGATGAATTCAATGGACTTTGGGATTCCATTTCGGGCCTTGGGATCCAACAAAGAGATTGTGCATGACTGTCTTTGTTGGAGCCCCCATGCCCTGGTATGGATACAAGGGTGAGTCCACGTCTGACAAATCAAACAACTCTCTAATAATAGGAGGATATATCTCTATTGTCGTTCACAACAGAAATGATACTATGATCATCTAAGTTAAAATGAACAATATTGGAGTAAAACTCTCTCACAACCTCAGCACACAGAGTGGGTGAGACATGTGAGTTTTTCCCAATGTCTCTCAACAAAAATATGATGGATAATCTCATATTCAGCACATGGAAAGTCATGAAGACTAATTTATCTCTCACCCAGAACCGGCCTGTGAGAGAAGATATTTCTATAAGTAGCTTCAGCTTCAGGTGAAGTGAAGAGCTCAAAGTTGCACTAGGCTATGGTGGTGCAGAGGCAGTGGCTGTATTGTCTCTAGGTAGTACTTCCTCCATTGAAGGATCTTCCTCACTTGAGGAATTCTCGGGAGAGGGAACCTTGGTGACTTTCTTCCTTTTGGCACGTTCGTTAAATCTCATATGTGAAGATATAATGCTTCTATCAAGAATAGAAAAAATAAATACCAATCTTATGGGTGCCGAGATGAGAACACTAAAGAAAAGCCCTGATTTGACATTTCTAAAACTCCCTCTGATTTGACATTTCTAAAACTCCCTCTGATTGTAGCTCAATCATGCAGTTTGATAAACCTAATATATTAGTATGAATGCATGTCAAACAATGAGCAAATGATTGAAACAAAAAACCAACACTTGGTGGGCAACTCATGAAAACGGAAATGTATAATGCACCAACCCAACAAAATCCTTTTTAAATACATTAATAATGTAGACCCAACTCACAATATGCACTTATTCACAACCCAAACATAAAAAATCCAAGCCTCATATCACAAATCAAACCTTATATCAAAAATTGCCAAACGGTTATGGGTGTTGAGCCCTAGAACTAGGAGAAGGAGGAAATAAGCGAATAGAGTTCACTTACTGTGACTGGGAATCATTGAGGCGAGATGGTCTGTGCGATTTAGAAGAACTCAAGTGCTCCAGAACACTAGTGATGTGGGTAGTGAGGTTTGGCTAGGGCACTTAGAGTGATATTGACGTGGGTGAGTGTGAGAAGAAATATTGGGAGGGGGGGGGGGGGGTGAGTGCATTCAAAAAAACTAAGTAACCTAAGTCACTTAGTAACTTAATGTGCCACACACCTGAGCCTAAGGCTCAAAGTCCCACTGTGACTTAATCTTTCAGGCCAAAAACAGACCTTCTGAAGCACAACTCCCAGACCCATGTGCACAAAAATGCTGAAAAATTATAAAAAAGAAAATACCAAACAACCTAATAAAGCAACAAACAAAAAGAATAAAAATAAAAATAAGGAATTAAAACTGATTGCCCAAAAAAATCAATTGAAACAAAGTACTTGCTTAAGTGCCCCACATGTCTAAGCATAGTCTCACTCACACAACCAAACAAAATAAAATTCACTCTCGTATTTGCAAAAAACCACAATGGTTGTTCACACCTCATAAGTTCATCATTATCAAAGTCCATGTAAGAGTGTGAGTGAGGTTACTTCCAAGAAAAAAAATTCAGATATAGCGTTTCATTATCAAAGTCCTGAGTGAGGTTACTTCCAAGAAACCCCCCCGCGTTTGTTTCTATTGTTCCCTTTTATTTATTTATTTTACTTTTACTTTACATAGATACATCTAAGAAGTTTGTCTCTCACCTTAAAAGTCAAACTTTATTCTAGAGCCTAGATTCTTGATAGAGTATCTCTTTCGAACACAAGATTGCACAACCCTTGATATGTCATTTTTTACTACTCATATTTTTTCCGCAATGACTAAAGCAATGATTTTTCTATAGAGACTTAAGGGACATATTCGTGTAGGGTGTTTGCCTTTTTCCGCAATGAAGAAATACTGACTTTTTCTATATGGATCAAAACCTTTTATGTCTGGCAAGGGAATTCCTATTGCTTTTTTGTACTAGATCCAACTAGTATTAGTCAATTTAAGGTGTAGACTCCCTCTTTGGTGAGCATCTATAAAACTTTATGGAACACTCGTAATAATAAAAAATGTGAAAATAAGTTCATCACAGTGCATTGGGATTTGACTTTATCAAGACGAATCATATGGTTAACACCCACAATATGGACTTCACAAACATAGAGAGATGCTTTAGCTCAAGGTATAGAATATGTGAGAACCCGAGTGCTCAAGACTTGGCACACCAAGCATGAACTTTGCTCAATTGAGAGACACAAAAAAAAAAATGTAAGATGATTTAACCTAAAACCAGAACAAAATAAACAATAAAAAAAAATGTAAAATGCATGTCATAGACTAATGATGTGCAAAAAATGCAAGTATGCTTCTCACTTGATGTCACACACACCTATGGATTTCCTTAAAATCTCAAACTTTAAACCATCTAAAAGTTTAGTAAACAAGTCAACCAATTGATGCTCAGTAGACACATGATTCAAAGACATTATCTTAGATTCAACCAAGTGCCTAATGAAATGATCTCTGATATCTATATGCTTGGTCCTAGATGCTTGGTCCTAGAGTGCTAGACATGATTCTTGGAGATACTAATTGCACTAGAGTTATCACAATAAATAGTCATAGTATCTTGAGAGAACCCGTAGTCTTCAGGCATCTTTTTCATCCAAAGCAGCTGTGTGCAACAACTTTCTGCTGCTATATAGTCAGCTTCAGTTGTAGACAAGAAAATTGAATTTTACTTTTTGCTCATCCAAGCTAAAAGATTGCCACCTACAAAAAAATCACTCTCCGGAAGTACTCTTTCTATCATCAGTATTTCCAGCCCAATCCACATCATAATAGCCAACTAGTGTCAAGAAGTTAGTGTCCTTAGAATATCAAATCTCATGATCAACTGTTGCACTAAAATACTTTATTATTCTTTTTATTGTTGTGAGATGGGATTCCTTAGGATTAGTTTGAAACCTAGCACACACACCCACACTAAAAGCTGCTATATTGGGTCTACTGGCTGTAATGTAAAATATATTTCCTATCATGCTTCTATAAAGAGTAGGATCAACATTTTTACCTGTAGGATCTATGCTGATTTTTACTAAAGTGCTCATAGAGGTACAAGCATGACTCTTCCCTTCCATCCCAAACTTTTTAACAAGCTCTCTAGTACACTTGGATTGTGAGATAAAAATCCCTTCTTTAGTTTGTTTCACTTGAAGGCCCAAGAAGTAAACTCAACAGTCATGCTCATCTCAAATTCAGATTTCATTTCAATAGCAAAATCATATGAGAGAATCAAGTGTTGCTCTAAACATAATATCATCAACATAAATTTAAGCAATGAGTAGTTGCTTACCGAATTTTTTGATGAAGAGAGTCCTATCAGCTTGTCCTCTAGTAAAGCCATGTCCAAGTAAGTAAGCTGTTAATCTTTCATACCAAGCACGAGGTGCTTGTTTCTGCCCATAGAGTGCTTTCTTTAACCTATAAACATGGACAGGGCAGAGACGATTAATGAAACGTTTGGGTTGTTTAACATATACCTCTTCTTGTAGAAGTCCATTTAAAAATGCACTCTTGTCATCAATTTGATACAACTTGAAGTTTAGATGAAAAGCAATGGTAAGAAGTATGCGGACAGATTCTAAATGAGCAATCAGGGCAAAAGTATCATCAAAATCAATCCCCTCCACTTGTGTGTAGCCTTGTGCAATCAGCCTTGCTTTGTTCCTCACAATAGTTCCAAGTTCATAGGACTTCTTCTTGAAAATCCACTTGGTTCCAATGATGTTGTAATTTTTAGGTCTAGGAACCAACTCCCTAACATCATTTCTTGTGAATTGATGAAGTTTTTAATGCATGACATTAACCCAACTTTCATCATTCAAGGCTTACTCAACTTTCTTGGGTTCAACCTACGACAAATAACACACAAAAGAAATTTGATTTAGAACTCTTTTTCTAAGTTTCATACCTTCATCCAGCTCACTAAGAATATTCTCTCTTGGATGATTGTGTGTAACCCTTGAGGAGGGTTCTTTGTCCTATGCAGGAGGAGAGTTTTGAGGTGTTTGCTCTATGTGATCTTCATCACTTTGCTCTTATGCACCATCTTCAGCAGGTCTGCCTATCTCTTCCAAGTTTTCAAGTTCATTTTTAGTAGTCTCGGCTGGAACATCATCTATAACCGCATTGACAGATTCCATGACAGTTTTTGTTCGTAGATTGTAGACTCTATAAGTCTTGATATTTGAGGAATATCCAAGGAACACTCCTTTATCAGTCTTGTTATCACACTTATGTGAGTTTTCACGATCTCATAAGATTTAGCATTGTTGCTGAAGACTCCAAAATACTTGACAGTGGACTTTTTATTCTTCCACAAGCCATATGATGTATGTTTGGTGCCGAGCCTTAGAACCACTCTATTCAGAATGTGACTTGTCGTATTCACAGCTTCTCCCAAAAAATACAGAGCCCTTTTTTTGCTACTCAACATGGTTCGTGCCATCATTTGAATAACTATATTTTTCCTTTCCACCACTCCATTTTGTTGAAGAGTTATAGGAGAAGAAAATTCTTGGTGAATGCCCTGTTCATCACAAAAAAAGGAAAAATTAGTAATCTCAAATTCCTTACCACATTACGTATTCTAGATATAGAAAGATCATTCTCTATTTGTAATCTCTTGAACAACTTCTTGGCAAGGTCAAATACTTCAGATTTTTCTCTTAAAATGATAGTCCATGTAAATCTAAAAAAATCATCAACAACAACCATGATATACTTCTTTCCACCCAAGCTCTTAGATTGTATTGGACCCATCAAATCCATGTGAAGTAGCTCAAGTGGCCGAGAGGTGATAATGTCTGAAACTTTCTTGTGTTGTGCTCTAGTTTTTTTTCCCTCTAAGCATGATCCACAAACCATCTTATTGGCTTTAAGAGACTTAGGCAAACCAGCAATAGCTTCCCTCTTTGAAATTTTTGATAAGTCTTTAAAGTTGATATGACTGAGTAGTTGGTGCCACACCTCGACTTCATCCAATAAAACTCTATGACAATACAATTGGGACATTGGGGAGACTCTATAGCAATTGTCAGATGTCCTAGTGCCCTTTAAGATACATTATGCTGCTTGGTTATAAACGTTGCACTCATCCTTTGAAAATTGCACAGAGAGATCATCATCACAAAATTGATTAATGCTTAGCAAGTTAGTTTTAAGACCATTAACAAATAAAACATTATGAAGAATAGGTAGTCCAGGTATTTCAACACTCTCTTTCCCTTCAACAATGGACTTGATGTCATCTCCAAAAGTCACTGTGCCTCCACTACTCAACTCAATCTTCTTGAACAAAGTCTTGTCACCGGTCATATGTCTCAAACATGCGCTATCCAAGTACCAAAGAAAATTGTCAATCAATTTAAGGGCTGTGTGAGCAACCAAGCATACGGCATGCTCTTTGACCACCCATTTGCTTTAAGTTTTGAGCCATTATGACCATCAATGCCACTTTGCATGATATTTTCTTTGTTTTGAAGACAGAATTATGAAAGTTCACCAAGCTTGAGGCTTATGGAGGTTATTTGATGACTCAACTCTTGAATATGATTTTCAAGAGTCTTTCCCTTCAGTTTTGATTTTCTTTCACCTCCATTTTTCTGCACATTACTCAAATTAAAGCAATATAGCCTTACATGGCCAGAAATACCACAATGATGACAAATAGGAACAAACTTACCTCTAAACTTACATCAGTTCAGCTTCTTTGAAGTTCATCTTTCATCAGACTTTTTAAGATGATTTGACATTGACGTGGCTTCTCTTGGAGTATCCATAACTTGGCTTCCTTTGACAAAGACAATACTCTTAGAGGTAGTGTCAGCGGATGATGACGCTTGAAGATATTTGTTTTGGGAAGTTGTGTACCCCAACCCGGTACGATCACAGCTGAACTTTTGAACACTTAACATCTCATCCAATTTCTAAGTTGCTGATTATTTTTGGCACTCTTGGGAATTCTTTAATTCTTTGTCTAGTTCATCTTTTTGAGCTTTCAATCTGGATATTTAATCTGGATATTTCAACTTCAAAATTTTTAGTGCTTTCGAAAGACTGTTCTTTTCATTCTCCACTGCTGTGAGTTTGTTGTACAACTTCTTGTTAATTTTTTCATCTTGACCACTTTTTCACATAATTATAAGCCTCATGTATGCTTAGCTCATTGTCGGCATCAACAAGAGTTATATTCGAATCACTGTCATCAAATTCACTTTCAGATCTTGTTAGCACAATTTTAGGAAAATCATCAACAACAGTAGTAAAAGCCATAAAACTAGAAGTTTCAGATTCTGAACTGTCGCTATGTGTAACATTCAGTGCTTTCCCTTATTTTTTTTTAAGTTTGAATATTCCACTCTTATGTGACCATATCTAGAACATTCTTGGCATTTTACTCAGTCATTTTCTCAGATTTTTCTTTATTCTATTTTTCAGAATCATTTTTCTTTGTAGGAAATTCCTTACCTCATTTTTGTTTTCCACTAGCTTTCTTGATAAACAAGAATTTCTTGGATTTTCTTGCAATGAGGGCTATATCCTCTTAGTTCAGATTTTCTTCATCAGAAAAATCATTTCAATCTTCTTTCACAGTTTTTAAGGCAATGGACTTACCTTTTCTTGTTTGAGGAAGTGAGGACTCATATGTTTGCAAGGAGCCGACCAGTTCTTTAACCTTAATAGCATCCAAATCTTTGCTTTCCACAATGGTTGTAACTTTTGGGCGAAATCTTTCAGGCAAGGACTTTAAAATCTTTCTCACGACCCTTGAATCTTCCACCTTCTCGCCGAGATTAAACATAGAATTTACAGTGTTGTGTTAAGTTTAGCATAAAATTAATTAAAACTCTCATCTTCCAGCACTTTAATCTCCTCAAATTTTGAGGTTAGAAACTGTAGTTTTGAATTTTTCACAATTCTCCTCCCCTCATGTGTAACCTCCAAAATATTGCACGCTTCTTTGGCAACCTCACACATGGAGATTCTTTTAAATTCTTTGGGAGATACAGCAATGAAAATAACATTAAATCCTTTGCTATTGCAGTTGGAGTTGTTAATCTCATCTCTAGTCCAAGCATCAAGAGTTGTCTTGGGCTTAGTATCCTCGTTCAACTACATACCACACATGTTCATACAAAGACTTGAGGAAAGCCCTCGTACGAACTTTCCAATACGTATTGTTTTCCACATCAAAGTGTGGCGAGGTTGACAACGATGACGACATGGTCTACAGGAAAACAGATCACACTCGAATGAGTGAGCCACACTCTGATGCCAATTGAAATTACCTAAGTATGCTTGTATTTTAATACAATGTCCTACTAATTCACTCAACAAATTGATTAATTGTCAACCATGTAATTATTTAATAATTAAGTAATGACATAAAGTAAATAAATTGTATAATACCAAGATTAATATCGAAGGAAAACGCTTTAAAGAACTCTTTAAATGTAAAGCCCTACGAGGCAGCCAAACCCAGAAAAGTCAATTTTGTTATTTGAAAATCAGTTACAAGTAAGTTTCCAATTACACAACCTTTGTTAATTGACTCTCTTACTTGACATAATAAATAACCTGTCTGTCTCTACCACAGCAGCAGCCAAAACCTCTGACGATCTTCAAACATTGGTTTTTTTTCCTGGAACTCCAGTGGCTGAACCACGATCACTTAACCTCCAACAAGGAGTACGATCACACTCAATGAGAGAAAAACTATTAGAAAAATCTTAAGAGAATTTCCTCACACATAAGCACTCAGAAAAGGCTCTCCAAAATTTCCAAGGTCGAAATCTCTAGTAATCCTAACTAAGAGGATCACTTAAATATTCTATCTAAAAGTAGTTTGAAATACAATAGAATTCTATTGATGGAGTGACCCCGTAGCAACGGACTCTGCTAATGGAATGCTGACACCTGACACTTTGTGAGTTTGTTTTCATTTATTTATTGAGACTTTCTTGAAAAAAGCACCATGACATGCTAGTCTGATACGTATAAATAGATGCCAAGACTATAATATCCCAATTGAGTATAGGCTGAGCAAAAACTTAAAAATCCGACTTCGCTCCGGCATTCACAAAACGGAGTCAGAGTCGGAGTCGATTTTTTTTTTTTTTCAGTCGGAGTTGGAAGTGTCACTGGATCGACTCCGATCCGATTTGACTCCAATTCCGACTTTGCCCTTCAACTCTAGATCCAACTCTGATATTGTACATATATTATAAAAATATGTATTTATCTATATATTTATCATATACGCAGTATATTTATATAGTTATATAACTAGAACTTATATAGTTAAATTCAATAATATACTAGTATGAGCTAATTATTATAAAATAATATACTTATACAATAATACAAATAGATTAATGATAGTTTAGTATATTTAAACATCATAGTATTACTTTCATACATAATCAAGTATAAAAATAAGTTAGACATTAGATTTAAATAAGTCTAGTATAATAAGTTAATAATACATATTAATTTACTGAAGTATAATAACATGTAATTAGACACTGGTATAGAAATAACTAATAAGTCTAATATAAAAAGTTAATAACACATAATATTAATTTACTAAAGCATGATAACATGTAATTAGACACTAGAAATAAGGCTAGTATAGAAATAAGTTATAAATAAGGTAGACACTACAAATAATATGTATTACTTAGTATGGTAACATATAATTAGACACTATAGTATAAGTCTAGTATAAAAATAAGTTAGATATTAGTATAGAAGTAAATTAGCATTGAATGATAGTTTTAGTTTATAATTTTTTGGAAAATTTGAAATTTGAAAGTCCAAATAAAATTCTTTTTTTAAAATGGGCTAAATATGAAGTTTTTTTTTTAAAAAAAACCCAAATTTGAAAGCCCAAATCCGACTCCATTCCGATTTCGCTCCTACAAGTCAGAGTCAAAGTTAAGATTTCAACTCAGAAAAAGTCAGAGTCAGAGTCGAACTGTGAGGAACGCCTATCTTCTTATGGATACTTTTGGATTTGATTCATTAGTGGATGACATTTTCACCTCTCTCTAGACTTTGACTAGCTATATATGTCCTCAATTCATTCACTTTATTGGTGAGTTGTTTTTTGTTCAATATCTGCATGTTGTTGTCAATCTATCCTTGTCATCACATGGTGAATGCCTTCGAGATGTAGAATTTTTTGTAGTTCATTGGTGTTGTATAGTCATCCATGATTCCATGTTATTGAAAAATAATGGTTGACTCAAGAATATCGTTGTTATTGCGTAGGACCTTGTATTTAAATACATCAACAAATGCTTGAAAAAACTTGGGGATCGTTTCTTCTTAACAACATCCAAGATCTTTGTGCCTTGGCATTTGTAGATCCTTTTCTGAAGTTTTTTCACTATCTTCTAAACCTTGCATCTCCATTACAAGCCCTACAATCTTGGAAGGAAGAACCTCAGAACTTAGGGAAGAATTTCTAGAAAATACAAGATCAGAAGTTGCAGGAAATAACTATAGTTATGGGAGTGCCCCTGTCTTTTATCAAGATTGAGATCATGTATGATGCTATCGAATAAAGACTCAGCCATTGCATATTTAACCAATAGTCAAGCTGGTTGGATCAAATGGGAAATTATAAAATCAACCTGTATCATTTCTCCTCTCTTTTCTCTCTCCTTCCCCCGACGGTTTTTCCTTCCCGTGTTTCTCTCCTCCCCGTCGCTTCTCTCCCTATTTGTTCTCTCTCTCACCACTTTCTCTTTTATTTTCTCTCTCTGTGTTGTGCCATCCGTTACCACCGTAGCCTCCATCATCAACCTCTCTCCCGCAGCCCTTCTATCACCTAGGTCTAAGCCCTACCAAGGCCATGCCAAAGAGGATCATGGCTTCCCACCCCAATGCCTCCAGGTTCTCTCCAGAGAGCATACGCGCAACATCATTGTCGCCTCTTTCTTCAGCCATAAAGCTACTGTGGGTCAGCCCCTAGTTTTGAAAACGACACAGCCACAAGCCAACAAGCACGTTCACGCAGCTACACCATATGTCAACCACGTCGGTTACTACCACGCACCATCTAGCCATTACCTTGAACCAACAAGAAAACAACCCAAACATCCATAAGACCTATGTTTTAGGCAAGCCAAAACAGAGCACCCACTACACCTTTAAACCACCTCGCAAGACGCTACCTACCACCAACCATACCATCAGCTTCATTAGACTCACCGTCGTGTCCCAATGTGCCCAGCCACCTTGGTCCGATCACGATGCCATTGACCACCACATGGAGCAGTCAACGTCTTACCGAGAAGCTCACCACTATCCCCACGCAAGGCGTCATTCCTCTCTTGGTAACCTTTGTTGCCAACAGTTTTTTTTCCCTCTCGCCTGTGTTGCTCTTAAACAAAAAGGGGCTTATATATAGGGGTGTAAAAAAAGGAAAAATCTAATTGTAAACGATTCTGCGCACTAATACACGCACTCATTCAATATGATTGGTCAGAAAGTAGATTTTATTGAAAACAGTGCTAATTTGAATTTAGAATATGAAGGCAACAACATTAGTACGCAGATTGGTACGCAAACTTGCTTGTACATAGCAAAACTCGTAAAAAAATACCCTAGATCGATGGGTTGGGTCTGGTACCGGTTTTAATTTTCTTAAAACCGGTCAAAATCGGTCTGGTTTCGATTTTTCTTTTTCTAAAACTGGACCAGTTCATATATATATTATAATTTTTTTTATATTATATATGATTTTTATATATAAAATAGTTTTGCATTATATGATAAATTACTAATTAATATAATTTTAAATTTTAAATTTTAAATTTTAAAATCTTATATCAATATAATCTATTGTATTAATAGTTATACTAATACTATATTACTATATATTATAATATATCACTATAGTATTATATATTATAATATACTATTATATATATTATATAATATATAATATAGTATATTAAAACCGAAAAATTGGACCGAACTGGACCGAAACTAATAAAACCGAAAGTACAGGTTTAGGGGGTAACAGGTGCGAAATCGGTTCTTGAAAATGCAAAACTGATGCATACCGGTTCGGTCTCAAATTTTGTCCAAAATCGGACCAGTTACACCCATACTTATATATATATATATATATATATATATATATATATATTCATTGATCATTATTATTCATAAGCCCCACACATCACACAACACAAATTCTTTTATTTTTTATTCTTTTAATTTTTTTTTGGTTTTATTCTTCTTAAAATAATTGAATTCTTCTACTCATTATCCATATACCACACATTTGATAAGAATTAAAAATTACAAAAAAAGTGGTGTGTGGTGTGTAAGGCTTATGAATAGAATTTTTTATATTAATTTCCGTAAAATTATTTTTACAAAGGGTAAGCTTTGAAGCTTTAATTAACTTACTCACCTTAGTGTGTTAGCCAATTTTTTACTGGGTTGTTCACATGGGCTTTTGGTTTTGGGCTAGATGTATATTGGACTTGTGTTTGAGTTGGGTTTTGTGTTAAGAGATTATTAAGTTAGGCATATATTTTAAGTTGGGCTTGGTTTTTTATTATTTAAAAAAAAAAAAAACACACACACACACACACATATATATATATATATATAATATGTCTTAAGTTGGCGGATTTTCTTATGGGTTAGATTTTTAAGTTGGATTGATTTTAATTGTGGTAGAACACCAGTATAATATTTTGTAGTAGGCTAGGCTCAAAAGAGAATTTAAGTGTAAATGCCTTAAATACGCAATGAAGTCACTTTGTGGTTTAGTAGTAACTGGGTTAGATGATTTGGATATGGAAATTGTTGTCCTGGAGTCGTTTAATTGTGTCGTTTATTTTAGATGTGTTAGTTTATTTGTGTTAATAGTTTGTATTAATTATGTTTACGTGGTGACCAATTTTGCTTGACACTGTTGTGAGGATTTTCAGAAAAATTGAAGAGTCGGGTATGCGGGATTCCTATACTAAAATTTGCATAAAAGAAATGGATTGAGGTTGATTTTGAGAAAATATGCATGTTTTGTTATGAAAAAAAATTTGAAACAATCTTAGTTATTTGTTCTGTATTACTCATGAAATCTGTATATAACATAAAAGTATTTTTGACATGACTGGTATAGACATTAACAAATTTTTGGCATTTTGTTTCTGAACTATGCAAAAAGAGCGAATATGAAATCTAAAGATTTGTGCATGATTATGTGAAGATGCTCTAAATCTATTTTGATTATGTGAAAATGATATAATTCTGTTCAGTACTCTGTTTTTGATATGATGTGGCATTTGAAAACCTTTAGCATGACATTCTAACTCTATATCTGGTTATGTTTCTGATCTGCTATGACCTGACCACGAGTGTAAAACTGTGGCCTCTGTTATATGATTGGTATCAACATCTCTATTTCTGAGTACACCCACTTTGAAAACAAAGTGGTTTTTCTGCATGGTCTTTCTTGTGTGTACACTCGGGGCTCTAAGAATGAATAAGAGGAATGTTCACATTCTGATACTGCCTGATTTGGCCACCAGGGATAGCACAAACCTACCATGGAGGTTTGGTCTCTGTTCTGATATGATACTTTGATATTATATGATATGATAAGATAATGATATTCAATTATGCTATGCCAAATGATAATTTTTGAATATGAACATTTTGAACTGTCGCTCTGATATTCTAGTAACATGTTTTTTGATCTACATTATGATGCTAAAACGCTTTGTTTTGCATTCTGAACTTTGTGAAAAGACTCATGTTTACATACTAGTATATGTTCTCTGCTTACTGAGTTGTTGATAATGCACCCCTTATCTCCACAATATTTTCAGATGTTTTGGATGTTTCAACTAAGGATCAAGAATGGGAAGTATGGGTATGACTATGTGAGTATAGTGGATTAAGTGCAAAGATGATACTTTGATTAATGGAGAATTGTATTCAGTAGATTTGTTTTGTTCTGTTGACTTGGGTTATTGGGATGTTTTGAGACTTTTTTATATTTTAGATTAATTATACTGGAGTAATTGATGTGAAACAATGAATATATGGTTGATACAGAATTTTGGAGTATATATACTATGTGGTTAGAAGACTATTTTAAGTGACAAAAGCTAACTCTCTGGACCTCCGGATATGTGATGTTACAACTATACTCTTGGAAAATAGTCCTTTTCTTACATTAGATGCGTTTAAGTTCAAGTTCAAGTTCAAGTTCAAAGGTAAAAGAAGTAGTTTTTACTATGAAAAGCGTTGGTTTCATGTGCCATAGATGAAACCGAGGACAGTCTCCTTCAGTATATATCAATTGACTTTATATTTATTATCAATTTATATTTATTATCAATTATATACTTTTACAATTGCTTAGTTTGGTTCAGTTCACTTATAATATTTACACTTGTTACCTTCAACATTATATCTCGAGTGTTTCAAACATTGCATGGTTCTTCTGATGATGTTGGATGGTTGCAACGCACTCCAGGATTGCCTCCTGTGGAGGAAGGAACACCCAGATTCTTGGGATTGCTTTCAGGAATAAGGTAACAGTAAATTTTTATCTTCTTACTATAAACTTGGTCTCTCCGAGTTATGTTACTGATCACTGTGCTCTTTGAGCAGATGGTTTTATATCATCCAGTTAGCAGAGTTTGTGAAGCACTATTTCCATCATTTTGCTACATTGAAGTTACATTTGAGTAGTAATGCTATGTCACTCTTTTTTTTTTCCTTATAATTAATGTGTGCAAAGTATTATTTATCATCTAAAAATTATGTAATCGAAGATAGTGAACTTATATGCCTTATGAATCTCTTTCCTTCATGCTACTTAAGAAACTTCAATAATATAATCTTACATTGTATCATATATCCATATATCTTATTACTTGTTCTATTTATATGTTTTCTTCTACCCAATTCATTTGTTATCCACTAATTCCAGGTATGAGAAGATCCCTCTGTCCAGATTTTTGTTTGTATGCATTTGGGGTTTGGCATAGGTACACCCCTTAAATGGGAATGTTGATCTGGCATGTCTCTTTAGTAATCATGGTCCCCTGTATTTTGTGGGCATTAAAAGACTCTTTTCAAAGATGTCTCTAGCTTGTCATATTTCAAAAATTCATAGTGAGGTAATGAACGATCCCCTAGTACAACAAGGCCAATATCGACCAGGGTGCATGAAAATTTCATTTTTTGACAATGTCTTCAATTTATTTCAATGATTATTTCACTTTGATGTTTTTGTGAAATAATTTTAAATATTGCTTCACTTCCAATATCTTTCTATGTTCATAAATGGCATAACATTATGCTAGTGTGCTAGCTTCTAATATGTATTCTTGTATGTAGGCATCGGTGGAGCACAATGCATGGGAACTGAAGCAATATATTGAGGAGCTTTACTGGGGATCTGGCAAGCGTGTAATGCTGCTAGGGCACATCAAGGGTGGGGTTGACATTGTGGCTACATTGTCAGTTTACTAGTCTGATTTAAAAGACAAAAGTTTCTGGTTTGGGTTTGGTGCAGAGTCCCTATGGTGGCATCCCTTTATCTTCTGTTACTCTCGGTGAAGTCTAGATTGCTGACAAAGAAACCTGGATGATCATGAAATTCTTGATTTGCAAGCTTATTAAGATATTTGTTTCCTTTGTCAAAAAAAAAAATTATTATGCCTCCTAGGTGCATGTAATAAAGGACAAAGAACCGTTAGTTATGCTTGAAAGAATCTCAGACTCGTGCTGGAAGTCTCTTCCACATTGCGGGGCTGTTAGATGCTGGTCACTTGTGGTCTTAGGTACTGATACTCTTTCATGTCATCTCTCTTGTAAATTTCCTTTCCTGCTTTGCAACTATCTCTCAACACCAACTTGCTTACGTATAGAATTTCCAAATGCAAATACTATCATTGAAGTTTTATTTTGAGTTCATTCATTCCTTTTATTTTCTGTTCTCCAAGCCTGGTTGCTCATTAGGCTTTCGATTTGGTTTGATAAAGTGCATATAATCTTTTACAGTATCAAAGATCTTCTTAAAGTACATGGATTTTTCTTATTTTCAGTTTCTCTCGAACATATGTGCTAGGGTGATGTAGGGGCAATGGAGGATCTCACATACGAGAAACATAAGGATTTCATCATGAAGCACAAGCTCCCTGAAAACATCCCTTTGATCTCCTTCCACTCTGAAGCAAATATTGTGATACCCCCATATGATAAGAATAATGGTTGGTGGTGTATGGGATTCCACATTGCTTGAGAATGAGAATTTATTACTCTTTATAAGGTTTAAATGGGGCTCCAATTGTATCATTGATGAGTTTTTTGGAGTATAGGTTATGTGGTTTGGGCCTTCCGTTGGGGCGTTACAAATGGTATTAGAGTCTATCCCAACCATAAATGTGAAACTTGAGACGTGTCACCTACGACGGATTGGCCTGACGAGGAAGTCAGCAATTTAAGGATGGTAGATTGTGATACCCCTTATGATAAGAATAAAAATATGTGGTGTATAAAATCTCACATTGCTTGAGAATGAGAAGTTATTGCTCTTTATAAAGTTCAAATTGTATCATTTGAAAGATTTGTAGGAATATGTTTTGGTCAAGTTACCAAAACAAAGAGTATTAACTGTAATTTATATAGAATTGCAAGTAATAGCCAGCACATGAGGTTGCTGTTGATAAGTACATAGATCTCAAATGATAAGGATAAAATACAAGTGATAACTATCTAAAGAGATAACTCATCCGATTTGATAAGTGATGGTTGTTACATATCAGATGTTATAGTGTTTATCTATGATCAAGTAGTTGCTTATCTTTAGGAACATCATGTTGCAAATGAGGATTGTCGATATCAGAATTATCTAGTTGGTTAATGCTAATGTTATCTCTAACAGCCCCTTGCAAACTCATGGGGGAGGAACACACATGTAGCTTGGATGTTAAATCGAAAATCAAGTTGAAGGCAATCCCTTGGTGAATATGTATGCTACCTAATCTTTAGTGGAAACAAACTTGAGATGAGCATCACCATTCATCACTTTTTCTTGAATAAAATGACAATCTACTTCAATGTACTTTGTTCGAGCATGAAAAAGAGGGTTAGAGGCCAATGCTAAAGCACTACCATTATCACACCATATTATAGGTGCGGAAGTGAGTGGAATATAGAGGTCTTTTCATTTTTATGTGAAGGATAATCAAATGCATGCACTCCTCCTGGAAGGCAAGAGTAAAAATGGGCTTTATCCACTGCGACTACAAGGAAATTCTCTCAAGAGCCAGCCATCCTCTATAGCTTTCTTAGGAATAAAAACCAGCCTCTCTGGCTAGCACTCTAGGCTAGGTCATCCCTCCAATAAACTTGTATCCAGCATTATTAAGACTCATTCCCTACCTTTTTCCAATGATGGTATGAATATAAATATTTGCAATGCTTGCCAATTGGTCAAAAGCATTTGTTTACCTTTTTCAAATTCTACTCTTGTCTCCTCTCAACCACTTGATTTAATTCACAATGATGTTTGGTATTCACCCGTTCAATCTATAAGTGGGTGCAAATACCATGTTATCTTTGTGGATGACCACTCTAGATACACATGGCTATACCCTTTTCAAACCAAAGCCGAAGTTTTGGGAGTTTTTGTCAAATTCAAGTTGTTAGTTGAAAACTAGTTTACTTCCAAAATAAAACAGCTACAAACTGATGGTGGGGGAGAGTATTATTCCAATCTGTTTCAACACTTTCTCACTCAAATTGGAATAATACATTGCAAATCATGACCACACACTAGTCAACAGAATGGCTTGGCTGAACGAAAGCTTAGACACATTCTTGAGACTGGTCTTAGCCTCCCATCTATCAAACAAATATTGGGTAGAAGTCTTTCTAACAGCAATCTATACCATCAATAGACTACCTACTCCAATCTTAAAGAATCAATCCCCACACTTCAAACTATTCAAAAAGTTCCCTAATTACACTTCATTTCGCACCTTTGGCTATAAATGCTACCTGTTGCTGAGACCTTTCAATAGTCACAAACTTCAGTATCGTTCTAAAGCCTGTCTTTTCTTAGGCTATAGTTAGTCATGCTGGATATAGGTGTCTTGATCTGATCATTGACAAGATCTATCTTTCTAGGCATGTGATTTTTTATGAGAATTCCTTTCCTGCACTGGATTTGGCTCATTCTAATTACACCTCCAAGTTGAATGCAGCAGCTGATTCTCCTTTGCTCATGTCTCCAATACTTCAACATCAACAATACTCAGAACCTACTACTCCAACACCTCAAGATTCCTCCGAGGTAATAACTACCTCCATCTCAAGTTTCCCCTTTGAACCTTCAGCCAGTCCTTTTAACTTAGTCAACTCTTCACCTGAATCTGTGTCCACTCCTCCAAATGCCTCTAGTAGCATACAACGTAAGACAACAATCAGTACATCTCCCACTCATCCCATGATTACCCGAGCCAAGACCAACTCCCTCAAACCAAAAGACTACTCTGATTACCACCTATATTATTGAATTAAGTACCCATTGCCTTTCATATCACTCTTACTTAGACTACTCCCACCTGTTACTCCAAAGCAGCAACTGATTCGCGATAGAAGGCTACAATGGAACAAGAATTTGAAGCTTTGATACCATGAAAGATTTGCAGGAATATGTTTTGGTCAAGTTACCAAACAAAAGTGTATTAACTGTAATTTATATAGAATTACAAGTATAGCCAGCACATGAGGTTGCTGCTGATAAGTACAAAGATCTCAAATGATAAGAATAAAATACAAGTGATAACTATCTAAAGAGGTAACTCATCCGATAGGATAAGTCATGGTTGTTACATATCAGATGCTATAATGTTTATCTATGATCAAGTAGTTGCTTATCTTTTGGAACATCATGTTGTAGATGATGATTGTTGATATAAGCATTATCCAGATGGTTAGTGCTGATGTTATCTCTAACATCATTGACGAGTCCTTTTGGAGTATAGGTCATATGGTTTGGGCCTTCCATTGGAGCGTTACATATCATGTGTTTGTATGTCTACATATATATATATATATATATATATATAAATTTTAAGTAGATGCCTTTTAAATGGTTGACACATAAAATCATTTTGTGACTGAAAATGACAAGATTTAGAATAGAGAATATCATTGCTCTAGTAATAATTACGATCTTAATAAAATAACAATGATTTGAAATTTCCATGTTGCAAGAATCTAGGTTATGCATTCTTGGATTGTCGAATGGTAAGGAATTTTGAAATTGGAACCTCAGCAACCAGATACATGATGTATATAACAGTTGCCCTTAACCTATTGATACAATGCACAAATCATACAGTGATCTTTAAGTTTAACACAATGTTCTGGAGTTTAAGCTTGTGGATGTAATCATTACTCAATTGGGACTCTCATCCACAAAACAATGTGTTTGTTGGAAGCTCTAAATGATGCCATTAGATAAGAGCAGATCTACAACTAATTAGCAAGATTTTGCTACCAGCCATTGATTCTGAATAGTTTTTATGGATACAGGATGGTGAACTTAATTAGAGATACTACTAGGCCTGCAACCCGTCCAACCCGCATTACTTTTTTGACCCGACCCGACCCGACCCGACCCGACCCGACCCGACCCGACCGCATACTCAGATAAAAACAACCCGACCCGTGACATGCGGGTCGGGTCATTTGATATTCACCGACTCTTGAGAAAACTTTCCCAATTCCTCAGTCTCTTTTTTTTTCGTAGAGCTTTACCCCGAGGGGAGCCCTTCCAGAAATTCTCGAAGGCCAAGGTTGAACCCAGGCCGAAGAGAGGGTTTGGAAATAGTTTTCAACCAGCAATAGACGCACCTCGGTTAGAACCTCACTAGCTTCGTCATTGCCCCAAGCTCAAAGATAACCCAGTTACCCAATTCCTCAGTCACAACAAAACAAAAACCCCAAATTCCTCAGAAGCAAAACGAAAACCCCAACAAAAACCAACGCCATCGCAACGTCGTTCGCATCAAATACTTCGACGCAGTGTCGTGCATGAGCTTGAATGAAGAGCTTGGCTTGTTATATTGGAGTCCATCAACGCCCACAAAGATGCCGTAAACGTCGTCGTCGCGGGTTTTGATGCCTTTGTGTTCACGGGCTCGACGGCTGGAACTGTCAAGGTATGGTGAAGGGAGCTACAGAACCAAGCACTTCCTGGGAACGCGAGAAGAGGCAGAGTGAGAGCCTGAGTGAAGAAGAGGCAACAGTCGCCTGAGTTGGGGAAGGGCAGATGAAATCTATGTAAAATCTTACCTGATCAATGATCATCCGACGTTGGTTGAAGATGAAACAACAGGCGATTCGCAATCATCGGTGACCAACAGGGGCGACTTGGCTGCTAGGTTTGGTTTGAAGATCGATCATCGAAGTGTTTTATTTTTATTTTTTGTAAGAGTCGAGTATGCCCGTTATTTATCGGGTTCGACCCGACGTTGATGCAAAACTGTCTTCTATCGGACGGATCTAATCGGGTCAGACGGGTTGACGGGTCCAACGGGTATTTTGCACAGCCCTAGATACTACTCTAAAACATTTCCTGTTTGGGATCATGGATTAATTCTCAGATTTCTCTCTTTCTTCTTGCTTCATATCCCCAGGCTCCCAAGCAAATCAAGAATAGCCTCACATTTCACAAGCATCAGGCTCACTGGGATTCCCCTTCCTTGAAGATTACACCATCCAGGCATGGTCAAGCTTATGGTATGGTCTGACAACAACCATGCTTGGAACTTCAGCATCATGACATTTTACTCGACCATCACTCTTCTCTCCATACCTGGGCTGCAAGTGGAGTGCACATACAGCTAGGGGTGGCAATATATGACACGACCCTTTAACCCAACACGAACACGAACACGAACACGACACAATAATAGTGGGTTTGGATTTAAGCCTTAACAGATTCGGGTCAAAGCGGGTGGACCCGTTAAGACACGATTGCTTAACGGGTCACTAACGGGTCAACCTGTTATGACCCGTTATGACCCTAAGTGATACACGTATATCCCTTATACTTTTTACCCTTATACTTAAAAGCTAAAAAACTACATTTCTACCCTTATACTTAAAAACTAAAAAACCTTATGTGATACACAGATATGCCTCCCGCCGCACACAGACACTCCCTCGGTCTCACAAATTTTGAAAGTGACAATCTCAGAAAAAGAAACCCTAACCCACGCGGCCACCTCCCTCACGAGTCGCAGCCTCACCGTTCAGCCGTCATTTGCTCAGCTGTCTCATGATGGCGTCACACGCCATCTCTAAATTCTGAAAGGTTCGTTCTTGTCTTCTTCTTAATTTTTCTGTAAGATTTGTTTGGTTCCCTAGAAAATAATTTGTTTGGTCCCGCATAAGCTGTTCTTCTGTGCTCGATAGTCGATTATGCATAAGCTGTTTATTTTCTCCATTTAAGGTTGTTGCCTTAGCTGACATCGAGTTTTGGGAATACGGTTCTCCATTTGCAACCTCAAGCAAGCTGCAGTTGATCGCTAAGCTTCATATATTCTCTAAAATTGAGTTCAAGACTTCTTGAAGTCGGATTCTTTTGATTTGTTAGTGGGGACTTTGCTGTGTAAATCCTCAAATTTCCCAACCCCAGCCATTATTCTAAAAAACTAGATCTCAAATTTCCCAACCCCAGCCAAGATATATAACATCACTTGTCATTAATAGAAATTCCTGCAACTGAATATGGGTCATTAATATTGGCCCCAAATTTGAAAAGGAAAATTAGGATAACTCATGAAGGGCAGGAACAAAATGACAAATCTGAATGCTCTTGAAAAAGACCTTAGATCTTCTTCTTAATGGCTATCCAAAGGCCAAGAGAGCGAACCCAATTCCTGTAAATTCAAAGAGAAGTTTCCCTCTCTAACAGAGTAAGCCCAATTACTGTTAATTATAGTTTTCCTAATAATTATATATGAAAGATATTGGTCAAAGTAATCTACATATCACATTTGAGTTCAATACTATCTAGATGTTATCAGTAATATTTGTGAGTTATTTAGTTTGTTGATAGTAATTCTAAGAATAATAATTCATTGTGTGGTCCACTTCACTTTACTTTAAGATCATATACCAACGAATCAATTAGACATCATCACTTCCATGGTTAACCTAAGTTTCAATTAAACATGTGTTTTAGATCTTTTGTGTGTTAGTCTCATTAATTAATGGTACACCTAAATCGCGTATTATTATACGGCTTGTGGACTATATAATGAGAAAGGCTGTATTTTAATGTAATACCTCAATAATTCAAATATATGAAGTGGTGATCCTACCTGAAAAAGTCATCTGCATCAGAAAAGAAGTATATGTTGGCAATTTTGGTTTTTTCAGAAGTATATTTTTGTTTGATAAGGACGCTTCCTTCCAAGAACATTCGTTTAAGTGTATTCTTTTATATATTGCATCCACTAACAAAAGTGTTAGGAGTAAAGTGCATGTTATTGTCTTCACTGATTGTGCATGTTATTGTCTTCTCTGTTTCTCATTTCAGAACACATAAGCATCAATGTTGTTTAATGGTCTTTGACTCTCTTCTCATTTTGTTGTGTAGAAATCTTGAGTTTCAGATCATTAATAATTGACTTTCCTCTTTAAGTTGGGCTTGAAAGATAAAATAATCTCAAGGTATGCAGAAATTTTGAGTTGTAAGAAGTTAAATTGGACGAGTTAACCGAAGATGTAATAGAGTTAGAGAACAACAAGGGCAAGGAGGACGCTCTACTTCCTTCTTCAAGTTTTAAATTTGTTTAGATCTGTGTTTTTATCATATTTGCCAATTTGGGATTGTAACATTAATATGTTGACAATATGTGTTTTGTTTATTATATTTGGAATGCAATTTTAATATTATTACAATGTGTGTGGATCATATTTGTGTGTTTATCATATTTGGTACTGTTGAGATTTTAATGTTGGTAATTTTTATTGTTTGAATTGTAATTTTAGACTTGTAGTTAGTTTTTTTTATTTTTTATATATATTATTTATATTTTAATATTTATATAAAATCAATCAGGTCTGTTCAACCCATTAACGTAAACGGGTTGAAACGGGTAGTGTTGTGTCGTGTCGTACCATATTGTATCGTGTCAATTTATTTTGTATTCACTAACGGGTCGTGTCGTGTCAACCCCTTATATTAATGGATCGTGTTATGGTTTGAGATTTTGAGATGAAATCCTTAACGGGTCGTGTTCGGATTGACCCATTTAGTATAATGTACTTGTCTTGACAAGACACGAAAACGACCAGTTAACAGGATTTGACACCCCTACATACAGTCATTGCTGTAGTTAAAGGGATCAATCAACTTGGGCACCTGACATCCTGCTTGAACAAAATTATCAAACTCTTCATTCCCAAAGTTTGGTAAGGGCAACCAAAGAGGTTCTGCAATGGCTATGCAGGTCATTGTAGCAAGGACACCAAGGACAATATTTGCAACGCCCCAATCCCGAAGGTCTAGAGAGTTAGCTCCTGTCACTTAAGTTCATCTTCATAACACAAGTATATATACTCCAATGACTCCATAAAATATAAATATACCTATTTCAACCAAATAGTTATGTTCCTCCACAAGGGACACCAAAGAAAAATGTCAACAAAACAAACTAAAAATCTCTATAAAGACTCAAAAATATCCACGTCTCAAAATACTCAAGTCACATAAAATAATAAATCTACTGAATATGACTCTCCAATAACTACTTGTACCATTTGGCACTTATTTCTCTACGATCATCTAAGCTTTCTCAAACTTCCTACTCTTGATTTCCAGATGAACCATCAACATTATCTGAAAAATATGGTGAAGATAAGGTGTGCGTTATTAATAACTCAGTAAGCAGAGAACATATGCTAGTATGTAAACATGAACCTTTACAAAGTTCAGAATGCAAAACAAAACATATATTTTTAGAGTGCAGAATCAGAATATTTGCTTTCAGAATACAAAATCAAAACATGTTATCAAAGTATCAGAGCGAAACTTTTAGAAACATTCTTATTCAAATATTCTTTGGCAATAATCTGAGACATCATCTTTATATCATATCAGAGCATCACATCGGGACAGAGACCATGTTTAACTCACGTGGTAGGGTTATAAACCACCATTATATCCGTGGCGAGGCTGTATACCACTATTATCATTCATGGCTGATTCGTATGCCACTATTATCACTCATGGCTGGGTCGTATGCTACTTTTATCACCCGTGATTGGGCCGTATACCACTATTATCACCCGTGGTTGGCTCTTAACAGAACAGATCAGTAACAGAACATAATCAGATACAGATACAGAATCAGAAAGTCATGCCAAAAGTTTTCAGATGCCACATCATATCAAAACAGAGTATTGAACATATTCAGATCATTCACATATTCAAAAACATATTTAGAACATTTTCGGATCACATGCACAAATTTTCAATTTTAATATTCGCTCTATTTTTCATAGTTCAGAAACATAATGCCAAAAATAAGTTCATGTCTACACCAGTCATGACAGAAAATAATTTATTCTTATACAAAGTTTCATGAGTAATACAGAATACATGACTGAGCTTGTTTTCACATTTCTTTTCAAAACATATCATGCACATTTTCATAAAATCAACCTCAGTCATTTCTTTTATACAAAGTCTAGTATAGGAACTCTGCTTACCTGAATTTTTTTTTAACTTTCTCACAATAGTGCCAACTGGACATCAATCATCACCTATAAAATAGTCGCATAACTTACGTAAATTTTTAATTGAACACAAACTTCGTAATTAAAATCTGAGAAATAAAAAATCTATAATTTCTTAATGTCTAAAAATCCTCGGAGTCGTAAAATAGCATCACTCTCCAAAATACTTTAATTTTTATATACATTCTCCAAATAATTACACGATTAATTCCTAAAATCATATTAACTCCATGATAATGACATTAAAGTCATAAATCTAGTGTTCATGTGTCAAACTTTAATTTCTCAATGTTTTGTCAATTTTTCTAAAATAGTCTCACCTTTCATAATTCGATACTCCTCGTTAAACCCATGAGCATTACTGCAATCCCGTTAACACCACCAGCTAAACTTAGAAATAAACCCATGTGCCATCAAAACCGCCCCAACTAGAGGAAAAAAACCCAACTTAATTTGAATGTTCTATTCGGTGTGTAACACTGAAGAGAATAATAACAGTGTGTGATGTGTTGTACTAACGGAGAGGTAGAGAGAGAGAGAGAGAGAGAGAGAGAGAGAGGGTCAACCAAGAGCTTGAGAGGGAGTCACGATGAGCTAAAGGGAGATAAACGTGAGAGAGGGAGAACGTGGAGAGAAAGCTTGATGTCGGTCAGTCCGTGTGGCTACCGAGAGTGAGATGTAGAGGTGAGGGCTATGATGGTTCGTCTGTCTCCCCATTAAACACTCAGCAACGTGGAAACTTTTCGATGGTGGTGCTGCAACAGTGCACGGTGGGGGGGGGGGGGGGACTTGCTCTGTTTTTGGGTGATTAAAACAGGGCATGCCGCTGGGGTTGATGCATGGAGGAAACTGGGCTTCGGTGGTTGGTGTTTACAACTGGGGACGTTGGGCAGTGTAGGTTGTTGGTAGAGGCAGAGGCTCACGGTGGGATTCCCGGCAGCCATAGGCGGTTCTCCTCCAAACCGAGGTTGGCATGTGGTGACCCAAGCGACAGAGATGCTGCGGATTGGACTGGACTTCTTCTTCTCACTCCAATGCGACGGTGGCTGAGTAGCTGGGCGTGGCCTAGACGAACGAAACCGTGAAGGCTGAGTGGCTTGGGGATGAAATCTTGTGTGGGAAAGTGTCTGTGGCGGCAGCCCTAGGCTTTAGAGGAAGAAGATGAAGGTGCATGGGGCCTGTACGTGACTACGTGCGTTTATGTGTAAATTTATCGGCAGCTGAAAACCCTAGTGAAAGTGGAAATTCTGTGTGCGTCCTTTTCACGTGGGATGGAAAATCACAAATCGGGCTTAAGCCTTGACCACCTGCACGGGTTTTGGGTCCTTCGGGCTTCCTAAAAGATTTAGCCCAAATTTCCTAAACCTTAATGGTTCTTAAAATAATTTTTTAGCATACGGGCCGAAATTAATAAATTTTCAGTTAACCTAGAGAATTGTAACCCGCTTATCCAATATGATTCTTTAAACATATTTTAAGCTTAATAATTCAATATTTCTCCAAAATAAATTTTAAACCCGTGGCCTATTTAAAATTACTCGTTAAATTTTAAATGAACTTTCTATAAATATTAATCTCAATAAATTAAAAGTTTACGGGCTTGTTGCTAGACCTGGGTGTTACATGATATACGTGCTGTCCAATATTGGCCTTGATGGACAGGCAAAATCAAACATGTATTATTGCTTTAGGACATGAACAATCATGTGGCCAGCTTCTTGGTATAATTGTTTGGTCTTAGGGGGCCCCAACCAAAAAAAAGGCACCGTACACCAAAATGCAAGACAAAAACTGAATCAATCAGTGTTTCACAGTGAGGGCTATTTTGGTGTTTTAACTGTTTAGATATGTGGAGGGGAGTGATGAAATTAATCTGGGTCCAGTTCTCATTCCCAACTTTTAAAGCCCATAAAAGCCTGGCTGATTAATCCAATTCAGCAAATCTTGGTAGGGCACTCACACTTAAAAACACGAGAACTGGGTAGGCCAACTACCTGCAATAAGCATGTTAGTGCCATGCTATATATATGGACAGTGCAGTCATGGCGAACTAGTTAGACTGTAAGCATCAAGGGTTGTGGTCCTGCTCCCTCATTTCTATCACGTTTGATAAACTCTCCATTTCTTAGGCCCCCCCCCCCATATGGGTTTTCCATTGTATATGTGATGGAGCATATGTTCGGAGTTGTTTTCATTATCATGTATGTCGCCTTGACGAGTAATGCTACTTACAAAGTTAGTGTGCAAGCATACTACTTACTGAATAATATTCGTTACAATTATGGAAAAAAACATAAAAACAAGGATACATTTTTATGTTATATCCGATATATCACATCAGTAGTAGTACTGTACGCATATGTATGTGTGTCAATATGAAAAATGTCATCTGTTGTCCTGATATTTAAAGAAATATGTCTTTTTTTAGATTCTTTTAGTTGAATCAAGATTTTTAGTTGTAAGTCATTGTATTCTTCTTCTTGATCTTCTTGGAGGTAGGGTTCAGATCATAGAGTGAAGTTGCATTGTTCATATGGCAAGCAAGACTGTTTGATCATCTCATATAGACAATTTCCAGCTCTAGTATGCTCAATTGAAAGCAATTTCACTAATAAAATCTTGGAATAAAATATTAATTAGTATCCGAACATAAAAACAAGTGAAAAAGAATTAAAATTTAATTTTCTCAGTACAAGAAAGGTATTTTCTAGCGATTTTTAGATTGCTGCAAAAAAAATTGCCGCAAATCCGCAAATAATAACTATTTGCGGCGAATTCCAGCCTAAATTTGGAAATTTCTGAGGAAGAATTCAATGTTAAGTTTTTGCGGCGACTTTTATACCTTTTGCTATGACTTTTTTTCGCCCCTAAAAACTATTGTCACTATAGCAGCATTTATTTCCATCGAATAGAAAAAGTGCCGCAAAAAGTATTTATTGTGGCAAAAATTGTAGCCGCAACAGGAATTCTGCAGTTAATTAATGTTTATTAGCGGCGATATGTGAAGCGCCGGAAATAGCCTTTTACAAATTATAGGAGACACTGTACAAGACTATTTGCGAAAATGAGGAATTGGTATTTCCGGCGATATTATGTCGCCGCAAAAAATTAATAAAATTTAATTCACCCGCTTGTTTTCCCTTGGTCATTTCCCTCCCGTCTCCCCCCACCTCCTCCCTCTCTCTCTTCAATCCCTCTTCTGATCCCTCAAGCCTTCGCTGCACACAACCCACTCCGCCGCGCACGACCCCACCATGCCACTACCACCTCACCTCGACGGCCACCCCCTCCCTCTCCCCTAGCCCCCCGCCGATTTCTTTCATTTTCCCCCCGAATTTGGCCTCACCTCTCTCTCTCTCTCGGATTTCTCTACATCGCCGCTGCTAGGGGCAATGTTCGCCACCACCCACACCTTGACGCCGTCACCAGTCCTCCGTCAAAGCTCCCTTCTCCTCCACGCAAGGTCAAGCAATACAAACACGCCTTGGAGCTCTCTCTCTCTCTCTCTCTCTCTCTCTCTCTCTCTCTCTCTCTCTCTCTCTCTCTCTCTTTTTCAGAATAAACTATCACCATTCTCTGCACACTCTTTATTTTTCCCAAGTTTATATTGTGGGTTGTTGTCATTCGCTTATTTGTGTTCAGCTTTGTTCTGTGGAAGCGTTTAAAGTTGTTGTTGTTAGAAACAGAGTCTAGATTTTTTAAATGCAGAATTTTTGGGAGTTCTTTATTGATTCATGAAAAAAGATTTGCATTTCAAGTTGAATGTTGCGACTTTCTTTGGTTTAGGATTTATTCTTGTGTTCTTGATTGGTGGAAGTTGCTTTAGGATTTATTCTTGCGTTGCTTTGACTGGACATTGGGTTTGTTGTGGAAGATGGCTTGTTCTCGTCTACTTGCCTAATCTGTGATAATCATTTCTAGGGAAGTTTTGGAATTGCTGTGGAGCTACTAGTGTTGTTGAAGAACTATGGTCGTTGTGGAAGTTTCGGGTGATGCATCTCACTAGTTGTTTGGCTTCTACACTATGCATTTTGTTTGGCTACTTTTCTTGAGCCGTTGGTTTTTTTCCCTTATCTGTTATTTATATCGGCTCTAATCCAATAGTGTCATTATGGCTTTAAAGTTGTGGTATTCTTCTAGTGCTACGGGATTCTAAGTGGTTGTGTCCTCCCTCCTTATATTCTATATAGTGGGCTATTTGTAAATAGTAAATTTGTATTTTATTGATGAAATAGGGGCTCAATTGATCTGAGTAGAATGTGAGGAGTCAAAACTGACAACAAATCCAACCTTGGAAGTACTAATTAGCAATTTATATTACATTTATATTTAGATTATTGCATATGCTTTTATAGCCAAGATGATACTACTCATCTGATTCTAAAGTAACGAACTTGACTATTTAGATTCTTGATTACTCTTCACTATTCATTTTTTTACTTAATGTGCAAAAAATATATCTGTTAGGCTATGATGTAGATAATTGCCTATGGATGGATCAGAATTATACTGCTTGGGGTGATTAGAAACATTACAAATTTAGAGAGGTTAATTGTAAGAACCAAAATAGTAGTATTGGATATTATACCCTTCTATATACATATATATATATATAAATATATATACATGTGTGTATGTGTATGTTTTTACTGTCCGTGGCATGCAGGCAACAGTGGTGATGATCGTACGTGCATATGGTTCAAACTATAGTATTATTTCTTTGGAGTTTGTAATTTTTTTTCCTTTTGGAGCTATATATATATATATATATATATATATATATATATTTAGGATGTCTGAGATATTTTCCGTGCACAAAGAGTTTCTTCTCAACTATATTAACCTTGCTGCTATAGTTGTTTCCTCTAGTTCCTCATGTTGGAGTTTATTACAAAGAGTGCTCATACTCGTGGATAGTTTGGGCATGATGGATGATAGAACTTACGTTTAAATGTTGCACTGCTTTCTTGTATCGAAAGTATTTTCATGTTTATGCCACTGTGACAGAAAGTTAGTATTGATTTAAAATCTGGGCTATTTTTGTTGTAGGCTGCTGGTGTTGACCTAGTAGAAATTCTGGTATGCATGTATGTTTACGGCCATGGCTAAGTCCTACTCATGTAGCTATCACGAGGATCTCTTCGGCGGCTAATATCCTATTGAACAGGTCAAGAGTGCGATCAGGTACATTAAGTGTTTTCATTGTCTGTGTCCTTCTTACTTGCAAATTAAGGTATTATAGAAATTGGATACATTAATATTTGTCGTGGCTCTTTTCTTGAAGTTTCTTATCACCGTAATTTCTTCATCTAAATTTCAATGAATGCTTTGAGACATTGAATAAGCTGTCCCAATATATTTTAGCTACTCAAGTGAATAGTAGCTATAAATAATAACAAGTACTTAAATAATATCGATTGAAGTTTCCAAAAGCTAACGTTATTCCTTTAACTCTCTTTTATTTTGGCACAAACAGACTGCGGTAAGAATCCATAACTCTCTTTTATTTTCTTATTATTTTTCTTCTTCAGTTTATCATTCTTTTTTAATCTTTTCAATTTTTAAGGTACATGAAGTGAGTGAATCATATATATACGACAATGAAAGAAAACTGTACAAAATGCAGACACAACCAATAATGAAAAAACATCCTACACTGACACATGTCCCTAATTAAAAACTGTTACAAAAATAAACTGAATCCCTTTTCGTCTCATTCATATAAAGCGTTAATTTTAAGTGTGATATTAAGCAGTTCCAGTATAACAAATAATGCTATTAATGACACTATTAATGACACTTTTAACAAAGCAGTTACAAACGCTTGATGTTCTTCTTTTCTTCATCAATATAGGATATAAAGTCTGTCATCAGATCAGACTTTATTTATATTTCCATGATAGTGGTGAGGTTTCTATGTATAATCTAAAATCATGTTGTTTGAAGGATATATGATTGAAAGGAATGACATGAATTAATGAGCTAGAAGAATTGGATAATAACCGAAGTGTCTACCCAATGATGGATCTGATCTTGCTTTTGTATTCGAAACCTTGTTTATAACAAGCCTCGATTACGAGCCACATGATAGCTCAAGAACGTCGACAAGCTGACATATATAGAATCGAGCTCAACTCAATTTAAAGCTAGCCTAGACATTTAAATCTAGATGTTTTAGTTTATATATATATATATATATATATATATATGTCAGTTAGACTCCATTTCCCAGCTGCCAACTTTTCTCTGCCTTCTTAAATTTTTAGTACTTTCTCTTATCTAGCAAGAATTTTCAACTTTTAAAGTGAAACTCGTTTTCTTCAAGCGCACATTTTCTAATGTATCTCTTTGTTGTATTACTAATTGGAATGATACAGGTTGTTCAGATCACAGAGGGAAGTAAGGTGAAATATGAGCTTGACAAGAAGACAGGACTAATTAAGGTATTGACCATTTCATCCTCTTAAATGGAAGATTTTAGTGCTAGTCTGAAAAGTATATTCTTTCGGCGTTGCGTTGAAGCATACTTAACTAGAAAAGGTTGGTTCAAAATGATTCCAGTACAAATACTTTTTTGGGTGTTTCTGCTAAGTGAGGACTGTAAGATCTTTGGAAGAGTTTTTGAGTTATACTTCTATTCTGGGAGAATCTTAGTTCTTGCATTTTGCTACCTTGTACTTTGATTAGATATCTTCTATCAAATTGATCTTACCATATGCATCAATGGCTCAGGTTGATCGTATTTTGTATTCATTAGTAGTATGTCCTCATAACTATGGTCTCATTCCTCGCACATTGTGTGAAGACAATGACCCATTGGATGTTTTAGTTCTAATGCAGGTAGTTTTTTAGTGTTCCTATTTATGTAATCAATAGAAAATTCTCATTTCTCAGCTCTTTGAGTGTTGGAAAAACAAATCTTACTGTCATATTTTCTAGATAATTTTGATATTGTTAAATTTTCAACAAATTTCTTATTGAGTATACAAAAGAATAATTTATTGTAGAAAGTTTCAATGTTTTCCTATATTCCATTTCCAGAAATCCCTAAATACAAACTATAAATTCCTGAGTTTTTCATATATCGAGACACTGCTCTTCACTTCTTCGTTTTTCACTTCTCTCCAAGTCATTGTAGTAATTCAACAAATTTGTCACAAATCTACCAAATAAATTGCCAGTGATGAATTTGCCACCACGTACTATGTTCATTGGAAGCACTTCCATCAGATTTTTGAGTTAAATATTTATTACCAGAAATAGAATGACTATACGTGCAAATCACAATCAAAATGAATGCACATAAGGAATTAATTACGAATTTTTCTACCTCCTCTTTCCTTCCCACCTCAGTCTCTTATCTATTGATCCAATTTAATGAAAACTTTCTTCCCACTAGCATCATATACAAGTGGTAAGTGTTTACTCCAGTTCTTTACTTAAACATGAACTATTAAATGCATGCTTAGTGTCGGATACTACTATTCCCATCTGTCATCACTCTTCTTTGATGAATACAATCATTAATACTCTTGTTAACATTTTTGAGTTGATGAATTATTTGTTGTTTGGCTTGATTTCTTAAAAATTATTTTTTACACTCAGATATTTTACCTACTGGTTGACACTTGTTATTGGTTTTTAGATCATTTGTAAGTCGGGTTTTTTGCTTCCCACTTGTGCAATTACTTTTTTGAGCAAGAACATATAATTTGGATGTGTATTATATTTTTTGTGGATTCTATTTTTGTGCATTTTTTTTTTATTTTCTGGAAAACTCTTTTGCGGCGAGTAAGTTTCGCCACAATTAATATTTTTCGGCGATTTTAGTTATTTGCACCGATACTTAATCGTCGCAAATAGTATTTTTCGACGACAATTACTCGCTAGAAATACATAATAGTGACGATAATTTAAAATCGTTGGGAACATATTGAGTCATTTGCGACGATTTTCTAACCTTTTGCGACGATGTATATCGCCGCAATTGAGTTTTCTCAACGATTTAGGGGTAAACGCAAAGGCTATTTCCATCGATTTTTTAAATAGTTGTGATGGAAAATAATTGTTGGAAATAGTAGTTTTTTGCGACGATTTTTGTCTATCTCTAAAATTGATCAGGAATGACACTTTAATTTCGTCAAACATGCAGCGAATTAGAAATCGCTAAAAATAATCAATTGTAATGATTATTAAAAATTTTGTGACGATTTTGAGCGCTGAAAAAGACCTGATTATTAGGGGTATGCACAAATCTGTGCATAGAACACCAGCTAGCTAGCCTGATCATCTTTCCCTTTTCATTGACAGAACTGTAGATCTTTGGTTTTCTCTTTACCTTTTCATGAACCTACGTCCTAAGAATAGACCCATGATTTTTCAGCCAAGCCATGTTGTTTGACGAATTCATGTTTTACCGTTATACTTTTTTTTTTATTATTATTATTATTATTACTATGTAATTTAATATCATGAGGTGCCAAAGAAGACCTGTAAAAGAAGAAAAACATGATGAAATTCGGCCTGCATTTTTCATTTACAACGTACCCACTTTTGCATCTTCAATTAATTGTGAAATAAATATTGCCTTTTGTCGGCTTTAATGCGTCTAAGATATTGGTTTCTCAGGAGTTTAAAATGTAGGCCGGGGGCATAGACTTGCTGAATCAGGAGATATATCTGTGGCTTCTGATGAGGCCTGGGGTACTGCGTCTAGTTCTCTTGTTTGAGAAATAATAGAAACCCATCAATTATTTGATGCTATTTTTCAAATATTTGTTAATATTTTAACTTTTCTAGCTATCATATTTGTTGTTTTGACATATATTATTTGTTGTTTTGACATATATATATATATATATATATATATATATATATATATATGCTTATTGGAAATTCCCACAATCTCTTGCTATATAATTTTGAGTAGGAAAAAACATGCCCATGATACTATACCGTATCACTTTGACATTGCTACGGATTTAAATCTCTAAGAGTTAATTGTGAATGATTTTATATAATATCTTTATATTATATATGAAATTATATTAATTAACTTAAAAAATAAATATACTGGATAGCTCAACCTATTTATATTAAACATGTTGAAACAATCCTATTCAAAATTCTTATAAAGGTCGTGTTAGGCTTTCAGGATCTAACCCGTTTAATTAAACAGATTATGCTTGGGCTAATCCATATAATCTAATACTCATGACTTAAAATGACACAAACACGAAATGTCACTCCTAAGATTCAATACATAAGTCAGTTACGTACACAATATCTATTGAATATTAAATGTTGTAAGATTCAGTTTTATATGTATATCTCTCTTTTCACTTTAGAGTTTGACTAAAAACTGATCTACGGGATCTAAATCCATTATACATATATGTGCTTATAATATATTATTGCTTACTATACTAGTCTTGCTATAATTAAATAGAAAGATCACTACAAGAATATGGTAATATATCATGAATACATTGCAATTAATTGATATTGCGGAAAGTTGGCAGCTATTAAACTATATATATAGTACGTAAACAGGCCACTGCCCTTTACAACTATAAATCCTAGAGCAATAAATAACACCATTATTCTTTTTCATCCATCGAGTTACTGCACTTACGGTCGCATTAATTAATTGTACCTTAATAGCTAATTATTATTACTTTTCGATATATAAGGTCCAAAAATGGTAAAAGAAATAAATTGTGTTCACCATAAAGCTGAGCGCCCCATTAAAAAGAATATTACGTCAAGTTTTAATTGAGGTGAAAATTCATTATTTTATGGAAAGATCACAAGTTAATGATTTTATTTTTATTTTATTTTTTACTTTATATTAATGGCCAATAAGTTAAGCGTACCCGTCCGACTAGCTAGATGTTATGGCCATGGTACTGCAGAAACGGATAAAGACTGTGGCCTCCACCAATAAAGAAATGATATTTGTAGTCTGTGTGCGTAAACGTCGTACAGTTATTTTAAAAAAAATAAATAAATATAGTCCTCAGATAAAAATAAATTAATTTTTTAATAGCAGACTCCACTCTTTTTTAAAGCGACTGCACAATGTTTATGTATTACACGACTGTATATAGCATTACTCACCAACTATATATTGAAAGAGTACTACAAGCATTAACATTTTAATAATATGGTAAAAAATTGCGATTTAATTTGGAGACATTGGGATATATTATTTTTATTTTTTTATTTTTAAGTAGAGGACGGTACCTCAATTTTATTGATAACTCTTACTTTTAACGAAGGAAAACCACATTAGGATATATTAATTTGTAACATCGTTACTGACTTTATTGATCCAAAAAATTATGGTAGTTAAAAAACGAAGCTAGCAACTAATTTAATTTCCAAATACTCAGTGATAAACTAGGTCTATAAACTCAAAAAAAAAAAATTATATACTACAATAAAATTGCTTATTTGTTGTCAGGTATTTCTCGCGAAAATTATTATTTCCAACTAAAATTAGTCTATTTTTGTCTCAAATGGTCATTCTCGTCGTAAATAATCTGTCGCAAATGTCTTTGTTTTTTTGTAGTGCTAAGAGAATAATAATATACATGAAGAACCAATACAATGTTAAAAAAAAAAAATTAAGGTAGTTATAAAAATACAAAGGATGAGAGTAAATCATGAAATGCTTTAAAAATTCTAACTAGGTAGTCCTACAATTTTTTTTACAACCAATCATTGCAATCTTTCCATTTTATTAAAAATATATTTCAATTTTATAAAATTACCTATCATTTAATATAGAGTTATAGAATAGTATAACTTAATTATTTTTTAAAAATCATATTAATAATAAAAGATCATATTCAAATTAAAGGAAAAAAACATTTAAAACTATGAAAAATGCTCGAGGCATGCATGCACGGACCCAAACACGGGGATTATGTGTTTTGACTACTTTTACTTTTGCAGTCAAGTTTTTGTCATCATGTTTTGGATCTATGCACAGGTAGGTAGCTAGCACGGCTCCACATAATCAAATTGTTTTAGCATGCCCACGATTTGCATGCATGAGAAAATTCTAAGATGCTCTCACGTACGTACACGCCCAGCTAGCTTTAGCTCACATTCATTGTACACGAGCAAATGCTGCAGATTTTTTTATGCCATTTCCCAACATTAATATTCCATGATTAAATCGTGTGAGGGTGAGTTCAAGTAGTTTCAACTCCTTGATCGGACACAATAAGAAAAATATGTATTTGTGATATTTTTTACGACGAACATGACAATTTGCGACGAAAATAGATACATTTTAGTTGGAAATAGTCAATTCGTTAGAAATAACTGGTTGTAAATAAACAGTTTTCTTATTGTGGAGTCCCAAATAATAAGAAGTTCACCAAATTAATTACAAAAAAGGCCACAAATTTCAACACCTATACAGCAGCTAGCTTGCTTGTAGACATTGCATCAGTATGGCATGCATGGGAATGTCTTTTGAAGTTTATGCACGTACAAAAATCTTCATATTGTACATGGATGAACAATCTCTAACGTCTCACAAAAAAAAAAAAAAAAAAAAGAGCTTCAACTATCAATTTTATTTTCTTGATTTGCTTTCATGTTCGCAAGAATCAACCGATGATTAAGGAGCGGAACTAGAAAATATGGTTTGGGGGGCCAAGTTGCAAAAAAATAATTTGAGGGGCTAAATACTAATTTTGATCATATAGTCTATTTTATAAAAACACATTTCAAAATTTTATTTTAATCAAATTTTGAAAATTTTGGGGGGCCTTGAGTACCCTTAGTAGTTCCGCCCCTGCGATGATAGATCGAAGGATCTTCTTGAAGCATGATCATAATTAAAAATATAATGATCTATTGAGAATAATATCTGTTGAACGACTTGCCATTTCCTTGTTTAAATTGAATCCAAGCTTAAGGAAAGTGATGATCATACACTTGGTTGCATGTTGAGTATGCCAAAGTAGATGGATGGCATCCATGGCTACTAGACCATTGTTTTCCTTTTTTCCAAGTGGATCAAAGAGATCAGGAAGAGTACTCCATATGTAGTTTATTGAAAGTAGCTTGCATATAATATGTTAAAGGTAATTATACACTTACACCTCTTTTATTACTATTTTATACTCAGTTATTTTTTTTCTTTTTGCTCTTTGAATTTGAATTAAAAATCTTAAAACATGGTTCTCTTGCATACATTAGAAGAAAAAAAATTCAATCAACCAACGTAATATTCATGTAATTTAATTTAAAATAAATTCAATTTTATACAAATTGACATTCTTTAGTCAATTTTTATAAAATTGAATTTATTTTTAATTAAATTACATGATTATATTGGTTGATTGAATTTATTTTTTTCTAGATTATATAAGAAGGTCATGTTATGAGATTTTTAATCTAGATTCAAATAGAAAAAAGAAAAAAAATAACTAAATAGTAAAACAGTAATAAAAGAACTACAAGAGTATCATTATCCATATGTTAATTAATGTTGGAATATTATATATATATATATATATATATATATATATATATATGGAGCTATGCATTAATTGATTCGACTGATGGAAGGTTCTTTCACCGATCATCGCGATGATCGGATGCATATATAGTGAGCTTTGCTATATACAAGTAAGTTTGCATACTAATATGCGTACTAATGTTGTTGCCTTCATATTTTAAATTCAGATTAGCACTGTTTTCAATAAAATCTACTTTCTGACCAATCATATTGAATGGGTACACGTATTAATACGCAGAATCGCTTACAATTAGATTTTTCCATATATAGTAATTAGATTGGACCTTTTAGATCATGATCAATTTGCTTCGGTTTTGCAAGATTTCTAATTTCAAGCCAATAATGTAGGGCTTTTGGGGTCTAATAAACTTAGGTCATTCTATTCTCCATTAAATTTACAAATTGATTTAATTTGATGTAAATGTAAATTTTTTATAATAAAAAATAATATAATATATATAGTCACGTTAATTATAAATTTAATTTTATAAAAAAAATTTATAAGTCAATAATTTCAACAAAAAAAAAAAGCAATGATCAATAGGGACAATTCAACTTTTTTTTCCTTTTGACAAAAAAAAAAACATTCACGGAAGGAAGAAAAAGAATGAGAGAATGAGATATTTGGATTTATAGATGAGTTGAGATAGTTTGTGAATAGTAGAATAAAAGTTGAATTATTTATTATATCTTGTGAGGAAGTTTGGAAAAGTTGTTTTGAGATTTGAAAAAGTTGAATTGTTTATTATATTTTGTGTAGAAATTTAAGAAAGTTGTAATGATTAGATAAGATGAGTTGAGGTGAATTTTGAATCCAAACCGTTTCGCCTTTGTCACATGCTTGGAAAGATGAGTGGTTGTACAAAGGAGGTGGCCCACATGAATTAGCCTCGTTTTTTTATTCCCAGATCATATGAGATAAGTTAAAATAAAAACTAAGAATTAAATAAAATATTATTAAAATATATTATTTTAATATTATTTTTATTTTAAAATTTTAAAAAAATTAAATTATTTATTTTATTTTCTGTAAAAATTTAAAAAATTATAATAATTAGACTAAATAAAATAAAAATTATTGTAAAAATAAATAAGAAGACAAGCTTGTCTGTACGGATAAGAAAGGACAAAGAAAAGGTAATCATAAGTAAGATTGACATATGATTGGTGGTGAAAAAAAACAGTAAAAAAAAACTGATTCAGTACATATTTTAGATATATATTAGTAGTATATATAATATGGTTTTATGTTGCCACATATGCTAATAAATTTTGACTAGTAGTATATATATTTACAGTTTTATTTATATTTTTACTTACAGATTTATTTTGTTAGTTTTTTTTATTTAAATTCAAATTTTAATTTTTAATTTTTATAATTTTTAATATATTGACACGTGAAGAAATAAATTTTTTATAAATTTTTATTAAATACATTTAATATTTTTCATAAATTTTTGTCACGGATTTAACACAAATACAATATACGCTATCAAAATCCGACACGACGACAAAGTATACAACATCAAATCAAGAGACGTTAACCATGAAATCAAAATGATATCACAAATAATATTCAAACGGGGTACTGAAGTAAACTGCTATGGCATGGCCCGGTGCGTGTACCATATAGTACGGATGCACTCGGAACAATAAGACCAATTTGAGTAATTAGTTAAAATGAGATGAATTAAAATAAAATTAAAAATTAAATAAAATATTGTTAAAATATTATTTTTTAATATTATTATTGTTTTAAAATTTAAAAATTAAATTGTTTATTATATTTTATGTTGAAATTTAAAAAAATTATAATAATTAGATGAGATGAGATAAATAGCTTGTTTGGATACAGAGGTGAGATGAAACCATCTTAACTCATTACATCTCATCTCACTATCCAAACCGGCTATTATGTTTTTAATATCCAAATCTAGCCAAAATCCAACAAGTTTGATTTCATGAAAAATTCTATTCATCATTTTCACACACCACACACCATATTTTTTTTTTTTTACAAATGGATGATAAGTAGAAGAATTCAATGAGTTTAAAAAGAATAAAATAATAAAAAAAATATGGTATGTAGAAATGATAAGTAGTAAAGTTTTGATTTAATTACTGATCTTATCAAACGCCAAGAATCCGAGACAGCTGCAGCAAAAAGCCTAAGAAACTGTTGCAGGCCCGAACCAGCTAGCAATATAATGGAGCCCAATCCAATAGTGATCAAGCCATAAATTTCTTACAATTATGTCAGATTCAAATTTATCGTTTTTGAAGACAACAAAACATGTACTTTCCATGCCGATGATGTTACTAATTCTTTTATTTAAGAGAAAAGGTATTTGTAATCGTAAATTATGTAACTGTCGTGTAATCGTTTTGAAAAAAGTGAATAAAACATAGGATTTATATGAAAAAAATTAATTTTTTAATAGTAGACCTCACTCTTTTTCAAAATGATTACGCGGCGTTTACGCATTTTATTATTATATGTAGAATTACTATTTATTTAATATCTTTCTAAAGTCCGAATCTAACTTATCATAAAGTTACATGAAATAGTTTTTTGTGATTCTCTTGATGGATCGAGTATTTCTCTTTCTAATTCTACAGATCGATATGTCACATTTTAACTGACTTTTAACTTAGCGATTGATCCATGAACCTACTTAAATATATCACAACCACATAAACTTGTGTAACAGATAATAAGAATAATAATAAAATTCAATACAAACTATAAGGTCCCGTTTTAATATTATTATTGTTTTGATATTTGAAAAAGTTAAATTATTTATTATATTTTATATGAAAATTTAAAAAAAATTATAATAATGAGATGATATGAGTTAAATTGAGAATAATGTTGTTAGTATAAAACTATCAACATTATCCTCTGATCGGAAAGATGATGAAATCCAGTTTTTGCTTGGACCAAAAGAATTAAAAGCCCATGTTATGAACCATGAAACAGGGGTAGCTGATTGTTTCAGTCATTAAAGGAATTTTTAAATCCACAAAAACTTCCATAGTCAAAGAAAGAGGAGAATTCTACTCCTAAATACTAGAAGACCAAGAACCATATCAGAAACCAAGAACAGGAAACCTGGATCTTGAAAAGAAGAACCTCTCAAACTGGCAAAACAGAGTCAGTACCAATGCACTGCATGATGTAGGGGGAGGGAGGACAAAAGGGTAATTATGAATGGGTTAGGGGAGGACAGAGGAATTAAGTAGAAGAGTAGTAGTATTATTGTCATTATACATAAGCACAGAAGAGAGGTGAAAACAAATGGAAAGATTTTATTGAGATGGTGAGGATGGGCAGTAGTAAGTAGTAGGAGATCAGCAGCAAGCAAGAGAAGAGGACCCCAACTAGTAGAGAGGCTTTTAGACCATTCTTTCTTCAATGGAAATCCCTATTTGTCCCCATGCCAGGGCCGCCTCTGCCAGCCTGTGTTTGGTTGTGTTACGCTTTACTTCAGCCTATATTATATTGCTAGGGCAACTCTTTGTACCCTGAGTAACATACCCCACACTCACCATTTTCTTTCACCTTTCAAGTTTTTTCTCCCTCTACTTACTTGCCCCTCAAAAATCTCTCCCTTTCTAATTGGCATGTTTTTTTTTATATTTACATTTGGATGAAAGAGAATTTCAACTCCAGACCACTTGCTAATCAGATCACATGCCTTTGATAATTGGATGTCTTGTTGAATATGCGAGAAGTACATAATTTTTTAATAAAAAAACGTGGCAAAACCTTTTAACGGACACTCGTCGTACTTATAGATGGGTTTGGAAAAAGTTTTTTTTTTTTTTTTCAACTCAATGTAAAAGAAAACTTTTTAAATAGAGACAGATGAGAAATTATGCCTATGCATGAGTGAAAGATGAGCTTGATGATGGGATAAAAAGGGTCATTGGGAAATAAAAGACTCACGTTTACCTTGCATTTTCATTCTTCATCCTCCCTCCCCTTTCTCCTAATAAAACCCCACTTCCCTCCTCCACTTCTTCCTCATTCTCATTCTTCTTCCCCTCGTTTTCCTTTCTCATCCTCCAACTTCTTCCTACTTCATACACACGAGTACCCATTCTCTCTCTGCATCTCTCTCTCTCTCTCTCTCTCTCTCTCTCTCTCTCTCTGTTTGTGTCTTTTGTGCTACACAGTAGTGATCTACTGAGAAGTTCAGAGGTGGCTTTCCACTTATAGTAAGAAATCTTTCCCTTCTGAGAATTATAATCCAGAGATTGCTTTCCATCCAAGTCATTTAGCAGCAATGGCTGATCCGCCTTACTCGGAGACCGAGTCAAGCGCCAACTCGTCCTCCCCTTCTCCATCTTCACCATTCTCATCTGGGTTGTCCCGGTCTTTACCAGGATCGGCTCCGAACCCGACTTCCAAGGAGTCCAGTTCGACCGACCCGGACCCAAAACAGCCGAAGCGAGCCCGTGACAGCAGCAAGCACGCGGTTTACAGAGGGGTACGAATGAGGAGCTGGGGCAAATGGGTATCCGAAATCCGCGAGCCCCGGAAGAAGAACCGGATCTGGCTCGGTACCTTCTCGACCCCGGAAATGGCTGCCCGGGCCCACGACGTGGCCGCGCTGAGCATCAAGGGCAACTCGGCCATCCTCAACTTCCCCGAACTCTCCGGGTCTCTTCCACGGCCCGTTTCGAACTCGCCCCGGGATGTCCAAGCCGCTGCTGCCAAAGCAGCTTCCATGGAGTTTGAGGTTCCCAAAACGCCCTCGCCGTCGTCCTCCTCCTCGTCATATTCCTCAGCTACTACAGTGTCTTCGTCTTCGTGCGACGTGTCAACGCCAGAGGAGCTGAGCGAGATAGTGGAGCTGCCGACTCTGGGGACGAGTTTCGAGTCGGTCGAGTTGAGTACCGATTTCGTGTATGTAGACTCGGTGGACGGATGGCTCTATCCTCCTCCGTGGTGTCACAGCAGCATTGATGATATCGGGTATTTTAGGGATCATATCTCAATGACAGAGGCAGAGGGTGTGATCCCAAGTAGCTTCGAACCTATACTGTGGCAATATTAAATGAACCGAACCGAACCGAACCAAACCATTTTCTGTGTGCATGTTCTTCTCTCTTCTTTTCTGTTAAAGTTTTTCTTTTTTCTTTTTTTTCTCCTTCTCTTTTTGCCTTTGTTTATCAGTTCTACATATATATGTGTAAAGACCCTTTATCAATTTTGCTTTTGAAGGGCTAGAATCTAAGTACGTTGCTTGCTGCTCAAGTTATTACCAATGCATTTTCTCTCCTTTCTTTCTATATGGCTTTTTTGTAGTAGTGTTCCCCCTTCAAAAGGTCCATATCACACTCTACCAAAACACAGCTTAGGTGACATGTTTTCCTCTAAGGACCTAAAAGATATGGATTACAGTTCCCTCTCTGAGATTTTTACTCTGTCTCATCATCAATCGTATAAGAAATTCAAAACACAATATGAGAGATTTGTACATTCGTATTGTGTTTGGAGTGTTAGAAACCAGATAATTTTCTATCGGCCAAGTTTTTATTAGATGGAAGAAGTAATTAAGATGTCTTTTTAGGTTGATATTGCTTCCCTTATTTGTTAGCTAGAGGGCACTGCCTCCACTGACTGCTGCTTTTCAACCACCTTATATTACCCTCCTCATACGTATACCTCATCAGTACTATTTATATTATGAAAAATCCTATTCTTACCGCTTGGAGTTACCACCCATAAGAAGAATACTTCTAGAGAACAAGATAGGTAAACTAAGAATAGGACTGTTGGTCCCATCAACACTAGGGTTTCCCAAAATCCAGTACATACAAATTTAATAGGGCATATTCTTTTTCTTTCAAAGATGTCCATCATTCAAACCCAGTCAATATATATTTACATACACATACATATATATATATATATATATATATATATATGAGGCATCGATAATTTCTACTCATCATTTTTATATATACCACACACCACACATTATTTTTTAATTTTTAATTTTTTTTCTTATCAAATATGTGGTGTATGGATGATAAGTAGAAGAATTTAATTAATTTTAAAAAATTAAATAAAAATTAAATATAATATATGATATGTGTGAATGATGAGTAAAAAAAATTCACAAGCTATATAATTATATATAAATCACAAGCTTTTACTCAAAGCTATCTATCAGTCGTACTGTTTAATAAAGTCTGTAGAAGTTCAAACAGAAACTAATTAATTGGAAAAAGAAGAAAAAAATAAAAATAAAAGAGAGAAATATTTTTGGGCCAATCTCCAATAATTATACGTACGTGGCCATCCAACCAGATTTGCCTCGAAAGGCTTTTAATTGTGATTCCACTTCATCAAAGCCATGCATGCCACCCATACATATCCGATGTCGTAGTCCACTAATAATGATAACAGTAGTTGAGATCAGTAAATTAACATCTGTTTTTTTTTTCTTGATCGAACGTTTCAGATCAATCTATATCAGCAGTAGTACGTGTGCTTCGAAGAAACAGGCCCCCCTTGGTCCCCAGAGAATACAGTAAAACAAAAAGGAAAAGAAAAGAAGAAAAAAAAAGAAAGAAAGAAGAAGATATATAATTGCATCATTGAGAGTAGGGTTTCAAAAATGCTGCCACAAAAGAGTAAACCCCATCAATTTTTCCTAGTATTTCCACACACATCTAGTTCACGAATTTTCCTAGCTGCTTGCTCCTGTCTAGCTCAGAAAAACTGAAGGGGAAAGGGGGTAGGGGCCGGCCGGGGACTGAGGCTGCATGCTAAACCTTTTTTTTTTGCTTGTATCCTTTCTTCTAAACCCACTAAAATTATTGAGGATTCAAGGGTTTGGTGGAGTACTTCATGATTACAAGGAGAAACTTTTCATTGTTCCCCCCACATAGAGATATTATATATATATATATATATATATATATATATATATATATTTTCTATATGAAGATTTATAAGTCAAACTTTCATGACCCCATCATATGGCTGTAAGACGTGAGGACAATGCAATTGATCATGATCATGGACCCCATTTTGTTAATTTGTTAATTACCACTCTATTCTTAAGTATATATATATTAAATGCATGCCAATATTTTATGTGATTGGAAATTGGGAATCCTTGATTAAATCTAGCTAGATTTAAGATTAGTTTAAAGTAATCCAGCTTAAATGGCGGCCGACTTTCAAATAAAAAAAAAACACTCTTCTTCTTTTATGTGCTCCAAAGATATGTTCTGCATATATATTATACCTCGTTTTGTGTCTTCCTAGTCTAATAATATAAATGCGAGCTAGATATAATTTTTCGGTGTACAAGTCTCGTGCATTCTCTTTAGAAAAAAAACATGGAGCCTACTATTAAAAAAATAAGATTTTCTTATATAGTTCTAAAATTTGTTAAATTTTCTTAAAAGGAATGCATATATAGGACTTGCATACTTTAAAACTATATAAATCACTTTCCAAGAATATATATATATATATATATATATATATATATATATAATGTAAGACATGATTATATATAGGTATATATTAATGTACTCGAAGGACAATGATAAAGATACCCTACTTTTATCTATCTCATATATCCAATAGAAGTAATTCAAATTATAAGCCATGAATTTATATCATAACTAATACATATTTAACCAAAATCTCCCAAACTAATTTAACGGTCTAAGACATGCATCGAATTAGCATATTTGTCATAAAATTCAAAGCTTGGATTATGATAATTAAGATTCATCAGAACTGGTAATTTATTATATATGATGTTCATATGGTAGCTAGAGATCAAAGCTGGGAGATAGATCTAATATTTTCTACATTATATAAATATATATATCTATATATATGTATATATGTATGTTTTTTTCGAGTGGGGGCCGGTTATATATCATGTTATCAATAAGATTTTTTTAGTTATGAATACATGGGATTGAGGGCTGCAATTGATCAACAAACTGCTAGCTAGCTAGCTGCATGCTTTGGAGATCAAATGAGGGATTTTATATAGTAATAGAAATAATTAATAAGAACAAATTAATTCTGAGTTGTACGTACCTAGCTAGTTAAGTTAGTTTTTCTCGTAATTAACAAGTGACACATGCACGTGCACTTTAATATTTGAAAGTTGACCCTTGGTTTTGAAGGAATTGATTGGAAATCACAATTTAAGCATCTGGCAGCTAGTACTGCTAATACTGGGATCATGCATGCTTAGCTTGGAACCGATCGAGCCTGGCAGCATGCATTCACATTGGCTAGTAATTTTATATTAATTAAGCTAGCCTGCATGCAGTAAAGAAACTACAAATAAATAAATAATAATAATTTTTATATAATTATAACATTGGTGAATCCACATGTTATGTCAATCTCTCATATAATTCTATATAATTTGTTCACTTATCTCAAAAGTTTAAACGGAGTAGTGTTTGAATTTAAGACTATTGCTCTAATGCTATATGTGAAATCACTACTTAATTATCTTAAAATTTTAAATTGATAAGAAAATATAGGTTAAATCATTTATGATAAATACAACAAAAATTTGGCCTTTTGCAGCGAGTAGTATTTGCCGCAAAAAGCATACTTTTCGCCCCAAAACACTTCACCCGACCGAAATTCGTTCGCAGCAAATTGGTCAAGAATAAATCGTCTGAATTGATCAATTACGGTGAGCTTTGGATTTTGTCGTATAGGATATCTTTTTCCGCAAAAACCATTCATCGGAAATAATACTTTTCACGCGAGGACTTTAATTTTTGCCGCTAGCGTAGTTCTTTGAAAACAATTATTTTCGGCGAGTAGTCTTTGCCGCAAATAATGATGAACACTAAAAAAAACTGCGGCGAATTAGGATTCGCCGCAAAGAACAATTATCCCCCAAAAAAATATAAATACATAAAATCGTATTCATCAAAATCCAAGCCATGCACTAATTTTATATTTCAAGGAAAATTAATAAAAATTCAAGTACAATAAAAATTAACCAAAAGAATACAAATAAATGTCCTCTAAAAGATAAACATCATATAAAAGTTAAAGACGCAAACATCATGTAGAATTTGGCTCTGCATTAATTGATGCCTCAAGTATCTGCTCTGCATGCTTTCTTAGTTGAACCTCTTGTTTATGATTCTTAGATGAACAAGTCTGAGAGGAAAAAAATTATACCAAACAAAAGTGAAAACAAGAGATTGAGAGACTCAAGATCATCAAAATTATACAAGAAGTACAAGAGAATACAAAACTGAAAAGAAAGTCTCAAGATACCAAACCAGCAAAATTTGATTGAGAAACTCATCTCCTCAGTGAGGGTAGTTTGGCTACATGCTCAAGATCATGTTCTGCTTTTGGGAGGTAGTGAAAGCATCATCATTTGTCATTTGTGGTGCCCCATGATTAGGGTAGCGCAAGAGGGTAATTCCAACACATGCCTCAATTTCTAAGAAGAGAATATTATTCTAAAACTCTCTGTTAGAGCCAGATTCTGTTCAGATCCAAGCAATCTGTTAAAGACCATTCAAAGAGCAAAATGTTTAAAGAAAAAAAAAGAAACTCAAGAGATGTAGAACAATATTTCGGACCCATATTTGACTTGCATAAAAAAAAACATCCATAAAATGGTCAATTATGATACAACTACAAACAACCATGAGGAATTCAGAAACATATAGGAAAAAAAATAAGTAGAAAAAATTTGGGAAAAGAAAAGGCATGGACCTAAATATAATAAACCTCCCACAACATACCCCTTCAAAATTCTCAAACCAGATTAAGACTCGAATTTTGTAGAAAAATAAGATCAACCCACTCTTTCATTCACATCCAAGACCATACCCAGAGAGAAAAACCAAGTGCAGTTGCATGACAAAAAGAGGAAAAAGAAAAAAAACCCTCTAGACGAAGAAGCAAAACCTTACCAACAAAGTCAATGCATGTGATAAGCAAGAATTCAACATAAAAATATGAACCTAAGAAAGACCCTTTTAATAATATAAAATCTTCAAATTCATGGCAAAGTACCCAGAGATGCTTACAGAGAGGGAACAAAGAAGCTTCCGTTCAGACCTGAACTGTCACAATCGAGTTCCCAAAGAGCCCCCATTTACCCAAACAGTACATAGGAACTCCAAATCTACGAAATAAAAAACAAACAGAGATGAAGACAATAGCACTATGCTCAGATCATGAAATGCTTGCAATACATATACCTAAAACGAGAGGGGAACAATTTGAAAAGCACAGATCCATTCATTGAGCAGCAGCCCCTCGTCCACGCTCCGGTCGAGATCCCCCACATACGACGATGGGAGAGAGAGAGAGAGAGAGAAATGCGCACACACTGAGAAGAAGACAGAGAAAGAAACAGACGGAGGATTGAGAGACTCACCTCCTCGGCGAGCTGGTGATGGCACGGCAGCAGGCACGGCTTGGTAAGGGTGGCAACAAACTCAGAGAATAGAGAGTGAGTATCGAGCTGGGAGAAAAGAAAAGAGGGGAAAAAAGAAAGATTGGGGATCCACGAAGGATTTTATCATGACATTTTGCGGCGATTACAAATCATCACAAATATAACCAAAACGTCGCCATCAAAGACCGATAAGATGCTATGTCAGGCTATTCTATTTGCGGCGACTGTCGCAAATAGTCTTGTGATTTTCTCGCTCGCCACAAGAAAAATACAGCTACAGTGACAATTGGCCTCTACCATCCAATTCTCACTCTTCGCAATTTTCTTTGGCCGTATAAACGGTCTTTTCTTGAATTGATAATACTTTAATGTTTGGCTTGAGGACGTTGTTGAAGGTCTCACTTTTAGATTTTCAAATATATTTATTACTCGTTCATGCATAGATCAATCTCAACCATTTATTTCTCAACACTACATATATATATATATATATATATATATATAGGTTTTGTTTTAGCAACGTCAGTCAGCAAATCATTCTTTGTTTTATAACTATAATATGGTCATGTCAAAGTACAACATATTCTTTTAATAAAACTTATTTTTGTTTTTATTTTTAAATAATATTTTTTAAGTGTTTAACGTGCGTGATTCCCGGTCAACCGAGTTTTTTCACAGACCATCAATTAATGGAATTCAGTGGCACATGATGCAAATCGCGAACGTTGCATGCGCTCCAATGTACCAATCCAGTCGCTTGCTTTAGTACTAGGATGGGAATCATAATTATATTCAATAAAAAAATGGTTAAAAAAAACTCCTAATCCTTCGGATGATTTGTTTATGGCCAGATAGTACTTAATTAATTTCCTTTTTTTAATATGAAAATTGAAAAGGGTTTGACTTCAAGCAAGAGGAACTCATATACAAGGATACGAAATTTGAATGTTAAAAGTATCTCAAATCATCTGTAAATAGTAGTGAAATAAATTATTAATAATAATGAATAATTTGTAAATACTAATCTACTATTTGTGAATAGCAATGAAGTAGTCTGAAATAGTTTCAACAGTCAAATACAACCTAAAATTATTGTTGTTGATCTGCCCTTTCTCTATATTTCAATGGGGTTTTTTTTAATGGTAACTACATTTAATAATGCGATTATGTTCTATATTGTAACGAGAGTGCTACTATGTCACCCATGTTTGACCATTGCACGTGCATCATGAATTTATCGTGGCAAGGGATGAATATATATATATATATATATATATATATATATATAAATGAGTGAGGAAGATAAACATATAAATTGAGTTTCATAATATTTATTAAAAAAAATAGACATCAATAAATACTCAATAGATTTTGTAGGGAGCCATTTTAAGTATTTATTTTTTTACTCTAAATTTTAAAATCTGAATTAAAACTCTCAAAAAATATAAATCTTTGTTAAAAGCACACAATTAAGTACTTGTAAAAATAAAAAGGTTCATTTATTTTGGAAAGAAAGCTAGAAGATATTTTTATATGAAATTATTAAATGTCCTTTTTTTATGTATGTGGTTTGTATAACGTGTACATAGGCGCTTAATTAGGAGGGGTAAGTAGTTGGGATGATTGATGGTACATGGATGGCCTACGAGGCTTCAGCACCAAAATTTATTGGGAGATGCATCATGCATGCAATTAATTACGTACTTCTTTATCAATGTACGGCTTATATATGCGCGTGGCTCTCTCTCACTACTACTCTGATCACATTCCATTAGCAAATGTCTTTGTTAATATAAATGACTGAACCCTAGCGCTAGCTATTCTCGACCCTCTTTTGTGGCATAAAAGACGATAAGGATCATCTTTCAATTATAGCATGCATCTCCCAGTTTTGATTGCAATGGGGCTTCCAATAATTTATTGCTGCCTCAATATTGTGACCATTCTAGAGGATCAAGAGCTAACTACTAAAACTTTAGCCTCCCGGTAGTATTACTTGATCTTCCTCCTCATCACGTACTTGTATCATTAATTAATTTCTTACAACAAAAGATATATACGGATGAGGATAACAAACAATTTTATGAATCTAAGATATATCCCTATAGTTACAAAATATGATATATGAAATTATAAAAATATACTGATCATAAGGTCGGTCCATCAATCGATCTCATACCCAATAAATAAAATTTTACATAGTGATCATATCGTCGATGATAGTGTTGATCAGTTACATCTAATGATAATTAGGCGACACTAATTGTTAGCGTCGTAGCATTAATTGTGTGCCTAATTTTTGTACATGGCAAACTTTCTACATGAATACTAGCTAGGCCGGCATGAAAGTTTTGTACTGGCAAGTTTGCCATCATGCATGTACACATACCCATTAAGCTGTGGAATGATAGGTAAACTACAGCTTGGAAGAGCGGAGGCCAAGGATCATTAATGTTGTTGTGTGGCGTGTGGTGTGTGGCGTATGGCGATGTTGTGGTCACATGCTTACCCATTCGCGAAAATTAATATTACTTATTATTTGGACTTGAAGATCGACAAGTACTTTTGGCTCCATGGGAGGCGAGTAAGTGGGTGCAGGTCGAAGGTGGTCCGGTGCAATAAATTGGACTTCATTGTTCTGTACTAAAAGAGCTGAAGATAGAACAAGGGGAGGGAGAGATACGGACCGAAGCTTCTACCCTCTTAGAACTTATGAAAATAGGGTAACTGTTTGGATTTTGAGAATTTGTTCGAGCAATAATATTCTTAATAGATTATCTTAAATGTTTATCTTTATAAATAACTAATCAAATTAACCCACCTTTTCTATTTTACCTAATAAATTTTACATTAATACATCATATATATATCAGCCTATATATATGTTATTTACCTATATTATTTAAATATTCTTTTTTTCTTATAATTTCTTTATTCAGTTTAAATATGGTTCCTTCGTCTTGGTGCTGGGGATTCAAGGTTCTTGTCACTCAATTAACTTCCGCAGTGTTTCTGGTCATTTTCAGTTGATACAAATTAGCCAGCTAGGTTCCTTATTATAAGTTTGTCTAAGGAAAACAGGCCGGTGCAGGTACTGTACGTAAGAAGGACATGCATTCCCTCAATTCATTAAACAATATATCCTTCTTTGATCATCAGTACGTGTGAATTTCCCTAGCTACCTTGTATCCACCTAATTAATCCTCCACCAAACTTAATGGCCAGCAACAACAGATCGATCTTTACAATTAATCCTTCAATGAAGTAATATCAAATAATTAATGCTTCAAGATCAATGAATTCATGACTTCAATTATTTAAGGTTAACTATAATTAGCTTCAATACCAATTTGTTGGGGGGCAGATGATCTAGAAGTATGGCCAAGAAAAAATAAAAGAGAAATGTTGGATACAATCATGGGTTCATGTATAAGCATCGTGCATTCCTTCTAAAAAAGAGTGAGATCTACTATTTTAAATTAATTTTTTTATGTGGATTTTATATTTACTCACTAATTTTTTTCAAAAAGAATGTGTGGCGCTTGCACATCTTATGACTGTAAATATCATATCTTAAAATAAAAACCTTGTTTCCAATCCAATCCGACAACCCGACCCAAATAAATAAAGGGTCATTCTCCGAACTTCATTAATGTTGGATGAGGGGTCGATAAGAAAACTTAAGGCGATGCTTGGTTTTCAATTTTTTTCTTAATTACTATCTTTATTTTTTAAGATCTACTAATTCAATCTAAAACATATTTTCACGAATATCTTTATCTTTAGAAAGATTTTCATTTGTGAAATTAAAAAATACAAAAATTAAAACATGTTTCATAAAAAAAACATCTCACAAAACTTTTATCCAAAAAAAATTTTCAAATGATCTACCTGCCTAGTTTAATTTATAACCTCTAACTCAAAACGCATCTCATCAAAAAGGTTTTGTCCAATCATTTCTTATTTTTCTTACCCATTTTCACGGAACCGAATACAAAATTCATATAAAAATTTTCGCTAATCTTCAGTTCCGACAAAGCTAGAGCTAAAGTCATGTAAAAAAATTGCTTCCAAATCGATTTTAAGGGAAAGTTAATATATATGGATCCAAATCGATCGAGTTGTGTTGATGGCCATCTAATTTGACATAAGATGTATGGTTGAAAATAATCATCACCAGACCTCAAGAATATTTTGTTTTTTAAATGTACGTAGCTGTAAAATATAGAAAAACAGAGAAACTATAGATGGAGAATACAACTAATACTTCTCATTATTTGATCAAGTGAATGAAAAATGCTATACAATCCATTTGTTTATATAGATACAATGACCATTTACAAGTTGCCATCTGGACTGCTAACTTGGATAACTAACTTAACTACCAATTTCATGAAACGTTCCTTTTTGTTCTTTGTTTGGCTTCTTGAGATTTCAACTCCAAACTTTCTATATGATTTTGTAAACTCCAACACCCCCCCTCAAGATGAGAATGGATATTAATCATTCCCATCTTGCAAATAAGATAATGAAAACTGAGTGAACCAAGGGGTTTGGTTAATATGTCAGCTATTTGATGTTTAGAAGGTATATGTATGACTTTGATGAGGCCTTCTCGTAATTTTTCCCGAACTAAGTGACAGTCCAGTTGAATATGCTTAGTCCTTTCGTGATGCACAGGATTGGAAGCAATTTCAGAGGCGGGTTTGCTATCAGTATATAATAAAGCAGGTTGAGAATGTTGAACATTTAAATCAGCTAGCAGATATATGAGCCATTGGATTTCACATGTAGTTGTTGATAAAGCCCTGTACTCAGCTTCAGCAGATGATTTACTAACAGTGGGCTGTTTCTTCGATTTCCATGAAATAAGAGAGTCTCCTATAAATACTGTGAATCCAGTTACACTTCTTCTAGTGTCCAAACAGCCACCCCAGTCACTATCTGAGTATGCCTTCAGATGTAGAGATGATTTGGCAGACATGAAAAGCCCCTGTCCTGGTGTAGCTTTGATGTATCGAAGTACCCTCTCAGCAGCTTGAAGATGTAATGTACTTGGATTAGCCATAAACTGACTTAATGCTTGAACAGAATAGGCTATGTCAGGTCTAGTTATAGTTAAATACAATAATCGACCTACAAGTCTTCGATATGATGCAGGATCAGTGAGAGTTGGTGAAGAATCAGTTGCACTTAGTTTTAGATTAGACTCCATAGGAAAGGCTACTGGTTTACAACCAGAGAAACCACTATCTTGGAGAATGTCCAGGGCATATTTTCTTTGAGAAACAGTAATGCCCTTAGTTGATCTAGCTACTTCCATGCCCAAGACATATTTAAGTTCACCAAGATCCTTGATTGTAAAAGACTCATGTAGAAATTGCTTCACGATATTAATCTGATCAATGCTATCAGATGCAAGGATTATATCATCCACATAAATGAGTAAAGCTATGAAAGTTGAAGGTGTTTGTTTGATGAATAATGAAGAATCTGATTTGCCCTGAGTGAAGCCAAGTTGCAACAAAGAATGAGACAGTTTGGAGAACCATTGTCTTGATGCCTGTTTCAGCCCGTAGAGACTCTTTTTAAGCTTGCATACTCGAGGGTCATTGGTTGAGGAATAGCCTGGTGGCAATTGCATGTACACTTCTTCATGGAGATCTCCATGTAAGAAGGCATTATTTACATCTAATTGATGTAAATGCCACTGTTTTATGGCAGCAACAGCAAGTAATACTCTCACAGTTGTCATCTTGGCAACAGGAGAATAAGTGTCAAAAAAATCTAGCCCCTCTTGTTGAGTGTAGCCCTTTGCTACTAGCCTTGCTTTATATCTTTCAACTGTGCCATCAGTTTTAAACTTGACACGATAGACCCATTTACAACCTATTGCAATCTTGTTTGGAGGTAAAATAGCAAGATCCCAAGTTTTGTTTAGCTCAAGTGCTTTTATTTCTTCTGCCATGGCAATTTGCCATTGAGGATGAGAAATAGCTTGTTTGAAGGTTTTAGGTTCAAAGGTTGAGGTAAGGGCAGCAGTAAAAGCTTTATATCTAGGGGATAATTGAGAAGTAGAAAGGTAAGGAAATATAGAATGAGGCTTACCTGCATTTGAGGTTGAATTGCAGTTGGGAGATGATTGAGTAACTGAAGTGGTGTTTGCCGTATGACCACAATAGAAATTCTGCAAGTATGTGGGAGTATTTCTGATCCTTTGAGACCTTCTAAGAGTTTCAGTTTGAGTGTTTTCAATTTGAGGATTTGATGTAATAGGAAGTGAAGGAGGATTGGGTTTTGAAGATTCAAAAACCTGAGGAAAATTAGGAAAAACAAAAGGTGTATGGACTGTGTTTGGTATTGAAGGAAATATGGATTCATGAAAAACCACATTTCTTGAAACAAACGTCTTGAGAGTGACAAGATCCAAAAGTTTATACCCTTTGATATTTGGTGGGTAACCTAGAAAGATGCATTTTGAAGCTCTTGGTTGGAATTTTCCTCTATGAGCTGTGAGTGTGCTAGCAAAACACAGACATCCAAAGACTTTAAAATAGTTGTAATCTGGATGTTTTTGAAATAGAAGGAAGTATGGTGTCTGATTTTTGAGGATAGAAGAAGGGGTTCGATTGATGAGGTGTGTGGCTGTGAGCACACAATCTGTCTAATAAGAAATAGGCAATTTTGACTGAAAAAGCAAGGCTCTAGCAACATTAAGCAGATGTTGATGTTTTCTTTCGACTCTCCCATTCTGTTGGGGGGTTTCAACACAAGATAATTGGTGTATTATGCCATGGTCATTATAGAAACTGGGCATGTTAAACTCTTGACCATTATCAGTCCTAAGAGTTTGAATGGTTGTGTTGAACTGGGTTTGAATATAAGAAACAAAATTTGTAAGAATGGTTCAAGTTTCTGTTTTGGTTTTCATGAGATAAAGCCAAGTGAATCTTGTATAGTCATCTACAATTGTTAGGAAGTAATTGAAGCCAGAGTAGGAAATGGTTGAGAAGGGACCCCAAATATCACAATGGACTAATTGAAAAGGTTTATTTGAATAACTATTTGATACAGAGAATGGTAGTCTTTTCTGTTTGGCTAAAGGACAGACTTCACATATATGATTTTGAGTTGCTAGTACATTTGAATCTATTTGACTAATGATCTTTAATCTGGTAGATGAAAGATGTCCTAGTCGAAGATGCCAAATATCAGTTTGAATGTTACAATTATTTGCTAAGGAAACAGAAGGTGCACAAGTCAAATCTAGGTTACTCCTATCTTGAGCAGAAGGTTGTTGTAGATGGTATAGGCCAGACTTCAGTTCAGCAAGCCCAATCATCTTCCAGCTGTGTAGGTTCTGCAAAATGCATTTGGATTGAAAGAAAAATAATCCAATAGAATTGTCTTTAGTGAGTTTTGAAGCAGATATGAGATTAACATTGAATGAAGGAATATAAAGGGCATTATGTAAGGTTATATCAGATGAGAAATTTACATTTCCAATAAAGGCAATTGGAACAGATTGGCCATTTGGTAAATGGACCATGGAAGATTTTCTGGGTGAAGAAATGGTATTGAAAAAATGTGGAGAACAGATCATATGATCTGTTGCTCCTGTATCAAGAATCCATGGAGAATTATTTTTGCCAACATAAGAAGTGTTAGAAGATGTAATACCTGAGGTAGAAGCAATGTTTGCTGTGGAATTAGGATTGATGTGTGTATGGGATAAGCTATTTGCAAGGGAAAGCAGGTTTTGAATTTGCTCTTGAGAAAATATATTTGAGATGCTTGAATCTGACTTTAAAGAAGAAGCAAGATTTGCAGTAGGCAATCTGGTGTGTGTATTTCCATGTTGAGTAGGAAAAACTCTCTTGCCTTGTGGGCCTTTCCATCCAGGTGGGTATCCAATTAATTGAAAGCACTTGTCTGCAAGATGTCCATTGTATCCACAGTGAGAACAAATGACATCCACTTTTGCTTTTGACTTCATGAACCGAGTACCATTTGTAGCAGTTGGTTTATATGTTTGTGCAGCAACCATTGCATGAGAGTCAATAGGAATACCAATAGTATTAGTTAATGATCTTTGGCTTTCTTCTTGCAATAATAAAGAAAATACTTTGTTCATAGAAGGCAAAGGTGATTGGAGAAGTAATTGACTTCTTATCATAGAATAAGAATCATGCAGGCCAATGAGAAACTTCATTACATAGTTGGATTGTAGCCTTTCTGTGAAATTCTGCAAAAGATTGCAAGAACATTTGTCAAGAATTCCACATCTACAAGTTGGAATTGGTCTGTAACTAATGTATTCATCCCAGAGGGTCTTGAATTCATTAAAATACTCAGTAACAGATCTTGATGTTTGAAAGATAGAACTAAGAGATTTTTCTAGAGTGAAGACTCTTGGACCATCACTTCGAAAATATCTTGTCTTAAGTTCTTCCCAAATGTCATACGCACTTGTAAAATAGAGTAGACTTCCACGAATCTCTTTGGCTATGGAATTCATGAGCCAAGATCAAACAAGATTGTTGGCTCTCAACCAAGCAGTTCGAGTCTGAGAATTTCCAAAATTAGATTGAGGCAAAGTACCATCTATGAATGCAATCTTGTTCTTTACTGTAAGAGCAATAGAGATAGATCTACTCCATGCAATGTAGTTCTCACCAGTAAAGATTTCAGAAACTAAGAGTGCTCCAGGATTGTCTGAAGGGTGTAAGTAATATTGACTTGAAGAATCATCCGATGGATTTCTTGAAGAATGATTAGAATTTCTTGAAGAATTCGCAGTAGACTCAGAATTAGAATCCGCCATAGAAGCAGGAAAAGAAGAAGAAAGATTTTCAGAAGGAATGAAATGAGAGAAAGAAACTTTAAGAGGGCAGCAGAAATTTCATACACCTCTGATACCATGTAAAATATAGAAAAACAGAGAAACTATAGATGGAGAATACAACTAATACTTCTCATTATTTGATCAAGTGAATGAAAAATGCTATACAATCCATTTGTTTATATAGATACAATGACCATTTACAAGTTGCCATCTGGACTGCTAACTTGGATAACTAACTTAACTACCAATTTCATGAAACGTTCCTTTTTGTTCTTTGTTTGGCTTCTTGAGATTTCAACTCCAAACTTTCTATATGATTTTGTAAACTCCAACAGTAGCTGTCTCTTCCAATGCAACCTTTGCTTATAAATCTGTTGCTCATTAACAAAACTGGCCGAGTACTTGATACTCATATATATATATATTTTTTTTAAAAACCTCTTATTCTTTATTAATCAAGCCTCATTGAGGTGGAGGAAAACCCATGGAACAAACAACCAACAAATTAACCACATACGAAATCTAAGTGGAAACAACGCCAATTGACCAGGATATCAAGACCATAACACTCAAAACCACTAGTTCCTAAAGCTCGGCAAACCCACACTACAACAGAAAGGGTCTTTTGGGATGAAAATTTTCGTCCCAAAAGACCCCAATTTCGTCCCAAAAATATTTTTGGGATGAAAAAAATTCGTCCCAAAGTCGTTCCAATATCACTATGCCAAAAGGTATTTTGGGACGAAAATCATCATTTCGTCCCAAAAAATTTCTTTTAGGACGAAATTGAAGGAAATCGTTCGAACACGTTCGAACGAAATTTTTTTTTTGTCACGGTTAAAATTTGTCCCAGAAAATAGTTCGAACGAAAAAAATTTTAAGTTCGAACAGTAGTGACGTGTTTGAACGATTTCGAAATATGTTCGAACAAACATGAATTCGTTCGAACGTTATGAATTGTCTTTGTGTTTGAACGTTAAATGGTCAGGTCGAACGGTATATGGGTTCGAACGGTATAGGCTATGTTCGAACACGACTGAAATTATTTACGTTCGAACGTTGTGTGATCGTTCGAACTCTACGAACATTATGTTTACGTTCGAACGCTATTGTCGTTACATAGAGTTCGAACGTTTTATGTTCGTTCGAACGAAATCTCTTTAATTTAAATCAATAATAGAAAACCAAATAGACATTCATACTATTTGAAAAAATATATTAGAAACTATTTAACACTCACAAAAGTGTTATAATAAGCGCAAACTAAATAAATAACAGTCGAGACGGGCATTGTTCGTACATAAATAGATAATCCCAAAATCCATCAGTTGCTTGGAGGCCTGTACTGTTGCATAAGCTGCTGCATTTGGAGTTGCATCTGTCTTCTGAACTCTTCTTGTTGTTCTTCATGTTGTTTGAGGCGCATCTCCATATCTGCTTGTTTTGCCAATTGAGCCTCTAACTCATGCTGTCTTGCGGTCAATTCTTCGATTCTGGAATTCGCATTCTCTAGCGCTATAGAAGTCATAGATGCATTCCCAGAAGAAGAGGAAGAGGGACCAGGCTTTACACAACGACCCAAACTCCTCAAATATCCTGAACGTTGACCCAGGACTTGTGTAAAAATCTCAATATCACTTGTTGAGGAATTTTGATCTGACGCAGATTCAGCACGTAGGGCAACCATTTTATCCTAGCCATATATAAGATAAAGAATTAATATCGTCATAAATATTCTAATATATTTAATTAAAACAGGTTATAAAACTTACATAATTTTCACGGGCATCAGGATGAGTCCACTCTCCATTACGATCAGTGTGCGATGCAGCATATAATTTTGTCATATCATAATTAGTATCTGAATCTTGCTACAATAAATGTGGTAAGATATAAAGTCATTATGATTCATCCAAATAATTAACTATATCCAATAAAAAAAATAGCAATACCAATTTCTTAGAAAGGCGATGGAAAGATCTTGAGCCTGCATGATGATTAATCTTCAATTTTGATCTATTTGTTTTGTTTATAGAACTTCGCTCCTGCAAAGAAATTGAAAATATTATGAAGCGAAATGACAGATAGGACAAGTAAAATAATTAAATTTCATTATACCTGATATGATGGATCCTCAAACATGTCACAAAGTTTTTTCCACTCAGAAGGTCGGACATCCTGGAAAGGAAGTTGGCGTGCATCTTCCTTCTTCTCAAACTTATTATAATGCTCATGACACCTCGCCTTATATTTGCGGAATGCATTACCCATAAGCTTTTCCACAGTCTTACGCTCCTCTCTCCGACCAAAATTTAATTCGAAATCATCCTTAAAAAAATAGTCACAAACACATTATCATTAATAATATTCTAAATTTAAGTAAAATATAGAAATTTATTCTACTAAATCAATGTTTTAAACATTACCAAACAACGCTTCTTGATAAGCTCTTTAACATCTTGGGGGACTTTCTTCCATGAAGTCGTTGCCAAAGGTGTGTAAGTTCGTGCAAGAGCACCCACATGCGATGCAAGCCAAGCTGCTGGTTGTCCTTCACCCCCAGTATGTTCGTCAGGAATGTTAACCTTGATCTTACCCACCTTCCGATATTTTTTCAATGTCACCCCTCTAGTGGTGCCTCGACCTTGACAAGATTGTACTGTAGATTCTATAAAATATAACATTGTAATCAATTTCATTTATATCTCTATTATAGGACCTTAATTAATAACTTTTATGAGTATTAGATTTTTACCTTATTCTGTAGAATCAATCTCTAATGGTGAGTCTGAATGAGAGCTAGGAACAGGTGGAGATGGGTTGCGAACTTCCTTCCTCTTTGGCGGCATAATTTCAAACTACTGATACATTCAATAAGTAAAATATTTGTCATCAAGTGTAATGTTAACACATAATTGGTCAATCAGAATCTGTATCAGTTTCATTTGACAATTCGCTCTCATCATCTGTAGATACTTCAGATGATTCAACATTTTCCTCAACTGTCGCATCAACAATTTCAGCCTCAATATCTTCTCTATTTAATGGAATCATCTCATACTGGCTCAAATCCACAAACAAATTTAAGGCGGGTTGACTCTCTTGGTATGCTTCTTGAGTAGAAGAGTCATCTTCTTCTTCATCTTGTCCTTCCGCCTGAGAGATAACATCATATATATTTCTTGGAGAATATTTTTGTACTACTCGCCATTGATTTCCTAACTTCGGGCCATCTAAGTAGAATACTTGAGATGCTTGAGAAGCCAAAATAAAAGGATCATCTTCATACCATTTTTTTGATGTATTAACACTCAAAAAATATTCATCATCACGGACTCCAGTATGAGGATTGCTTAAATCCCACCAATTACACTTAAACAGATACACCGCAAGCTCTCCCAAATATTTCATTCCAATTATATCGACAATAACCCCATAGAAATCAATATTTTCTCCATCATGACTTCCTTAGACTAGGACACTACTATTTTGGGTTTTCCTATAACAATCTCGATCCAGTGTGTGATACCTACTTCCCCGAGAAATACATGCAGAATATCGAGCAGCGCGTCTCGATGGGTCACGCGCCAATGCATACAGTTCATCAGATATATCATTTGGATTATTCGCATGCATTTGTACAACCTACATATTGAGTAAAGCATATACTATATCAAAATTGAAATTAATATTTTTTCATTTGTTATTGAGTAACGCATATGTAATTTCATTACCCGTTCTTCAAACCATCTCGGGAACTCCTCTTCATGTTTCTGGTTTATATCATTTACTCTTAGTTCCTTGAGCACGTTAATATGATCACTGAAATTGATGATTACCACAAATATTTTATATTTTGTATTTTTTTAAAGTAATGAGGCAATTTAAATTAAGAAAAAGTTAAAACTTTCTTCAAGTAGTTCTCTATCTCAAAACAATTGTTCAGCACGTACCACTGAGCTTTCTCGAACTCTCTTCCACACAAGTCATAACCATGCACTGCACCAATTGGACGAACTTGTTGGGAAAACACAGAAAATATATTCCATTGTCTTGAAAATTTCTTTCTGGCCGATCAAACCGAGTGTCAACTCCGTGGAAATATTTGGAACAGAAGGTATGCCACTCATCGTCAATATTTGCTTCTGCAATTGATCCATCTGGACGGGCCTTGTTACCCACTGTACGTTTCAACTTTCAAAGAAATCGTTCAATGTGATACATCCATCTATATTGAACTAGTCCTGCAAGCCGAGCCTCACGTGGCAAATGAACAGCTAGGTGAACCATGACATCAAAGAATGACGATGGATAAATACTTTCTAGCTTACACAATATTATGACAATTTCTCGTTCCATTCGATCCAAAGCTTCTACATTCAACGTCTTAGCACATAAGTTTTTAAAAAATGCACCCAACTCAGTCAAAGCCACGCGCACATCTCTGGTCAAGTACCCACGGATACCAATAGGCAAGATACGCTGTAAGAAAACATGACAATCATGACTTTTTAATCCAATTATTTTCCAATCATTTGTTCTCACACACCTTGTTAGATTCGAGGTATAACCGTCCGGTAATTTGATCTTCATTAGCCACTCACAAAATGTAACCCTTTCATTCCTTGACAATGTATACCACCCAATCGGCATGTAGACAGACGAACCATTTTCTTGCAACTACATTTCCCGTTTTATTCCCAACCGCTTCAAATCCATCCTTGAGTTTATTGTATCCTTTGTTTTTCCTTCAATTGGCATCAATGTTCCTAATACGGATTCGCAAATATTTTTTTCAATATGCATAACATCAAGGCTATGTCGCAATTTTAACTTCGACCAGTACGGGAGTTCGAAAAATATACTCTTCTTTGTCCAATTCAACTCATTCGTAGCTCGTTTTCTCTTTCGTTATTTTTTACCAAATTCATTACAACCAACATCTATAAATTGTGCAAGTACATCTTCGCCAGACAAATATGGTGGAGGTTGGCCCCATTCAACAGTTCCATCAAACATTCTAGAATTTCCACGCCATCTATGGTCACCAAGTAAAAATCGACGATGACCCATGAAACATAATTTCCTCCCGTACGTAAGCCATTCAGATTTGGTATATTTGTTACAAGTTGGACATGTTATTTTTCCCTTAGTACTCCAACCTGACAAATTCCCATAAGCTGAAAAATCATTTATTGTCCACAACACCGCAGCATGCATCTTGAACGACTTGCCTGTTGACGAATCAAATGTGACAACCCCATTCTCCCACAAATCTTTCAATTCTGCAATCAATGGCTGTAAGTGTATGTCTATATCATTTCCCGGTGACCTCGGACCTGGGATGAGCAAACTCATCATGAAATATGGATCTTTCATATACTTCCACGGTGGTAGATTATACGGCATAAGTACAACTGGCCAAGTACTATGACTAGTACTCATGTTCCCAAAAGGATTAAATCCATATGTTGCCAACCCAAGTCTTACATTACGCGGTTCTTCAGCAAACCATGGGTGTTCCTGATCAAATTCCTTCCACACCTGGGAGTCAACAGTATGTGACAAAATATTATCGTTCCTTGCTCTGTCTGATGAGTGCCATGTTATATCTACAGCCGTTGCGCGTGACATAAATAATCGTTGTAATCTAGGTATCAATGGAAAGTGGCGTACGACCTTTTGCGGAACATTTGCCTTGTCCGATGTCCATCTTGACTCGTGGCATATAGGACACTCGTTCAACTGCTCATTCTCTCGCCAAAATAATATGCAGTCATTCTAACATGCATGTATTACGTTGTAATCAAATCCGAGTCCTCGTTTCAACTTTTTTGCTTCATAGAAGTTACGAGGTAAAGTATTGTCTGTCGGCAGTGCCTCTTTGAACAGCTCAAGTAACATATTGACTGCCTTAATAGATAATCGACACATTGATTTTATGTGAAGCAATCTTACGGTAAACGACAACTTACTGTGTCTTCTGCATCCTGGATATAGCTCACGTTGTGAATCATTCCACAATCGTGCAAAAGTATTATGGCCCCATCATTTGAGCTTGATGTGTCCGTGTCACATTCATCCATAAACATTCTCGCACCGATGTCACCTAACATTTCCTCCATATCCTCATCGCAATCATCTCCAACAATCTCTGGTTGTACATCTTCATCGATCTCTTCTTCTTCATGTGGAGCCTCAAATGAAGTTGGATATGGTTCGCCGTGTAAGACCCAATCAGTATAACCCTTATCAATACCTTTGACAAACAGATGCTCTCTCACCAAGTCTATCTTATGAGAACGCAAATTCCTGCATTCTCTGCATGGACATCTGATACGTCCATCACTATCACATGTACCCAATGCAAACTCCAAGAATTTCTTAACACCTTCAGCATATACATTATAATTCTGACCCAATCGATCGCTAACTCTCATCCAACTCTTATCCATGCCGAATATATTCATTACAAACAATATTGTAATGCATCAGCAAACAACCATGTATCATGTACCAATTAATGAGTATGCCACCTTTCACCGGATAGTTGGTCATATCCCGTTCGGGATTGTAAGATCTTAGTCGCCAACCTATGATCTATTATCTGTCACGTCCAACAAAATTTCGGTAGCATCTCCCCATAGTTCTCCAAATATGCTCGTTTGATTGTGTGCACTGACGATTAACACGTCGTTGCACCATCACCGAAACTGCATATCCAGAGAACAATGGATGAATCTACCAAAATCATAATGTTGGACGACAACATATATAGTTCTATAGTTTGCGAGAATGATCTTACAATCTCAAACTGTCAACTCTGGACAATTCAAGAGTTATCAATCAAGCATTCATCCGGATTGATAACTCTCGAACGGGTCTAAGGTTTATTTTGATGAACAAACAATGCAAAATATGCTAATATATGTCAAACAATAACAACATATTATTTATACAACAATACAATAAAAACATAATTAGTAGGTATTATTTCAAGATTTATTCAAGATTTTAATTTAAATATTAGTTTTACCTGTTTATAATTAAGTTTTTTAATTTAAAGATTTAGTAGTATTTTAATTTGAATATTAATTTTATTTATTTAGAATTAACTATTTAAATGGTAGTTGGTCCTAATTATTTGTGATTTAGTAGTACATAGAATTTACAACTATCCCAAACTATTTGTATTCTGTATACGTTATTGATGTAATGTCATTACCCGTTCGAACGATGATAACCTATGTTCGAACAAAATGAATACGTTCGAACGGTAATCCTAACCCGTTCGAACGTATTCATTCCAGATTCCAATCGTCTTCAACAACGCCGAAAACTCCATTAATTACAAATTCTAACAAACACAAACAACAATCTCAAAGCATACAACTTTCTAACATTGCAAAATATTAAGTTCAAACCATACATTTCTATTTTAAAAGGAATACCTGAATTTTTGAAGATGAAAAGGGAATAATCCGAGAATAATCCGAGAATAATCACAAACTCTCCTACAAGTAGTAATCCGAGAATAATGGAGTGAGATGAAAATATTTTTGAGCTTAGGGGCTAGTTTGAGAAAGAATACCTCTAATATGCGAAGGGGTAAACTTCGGGCGACGACACTGAGCGACAGCGCAGGAGGAGAGAAACAATATTGTGAGGTTCTGTCGTGTTTTTGCAAAACATTTCATGTACTAACCGTTCGAACGTGAAAATATTAAGCGGGAGAAAATTCCCTCCTAATTTTCACGTTCGAACGTATGAAAGTATGTTCGAACGTTATTGATTTATTCCCGCTCGAAAATTAACCGTTCGAACTTTTATTTCTAACTGTTCAAACGGTGTTGTAAATGTTTATTTATATTTTTTTTTTCATTATACCTTTGAATAAAAGAACAACATTAATATATATAGACATATTAGATGATACTATAGTTTAATTGGCAGGATATTTTCCCACCACTGCAATAATCCGTTCGAACTATAACAAATTACGTTCGAACGGTAATCCAGCTGTCTTTAATTGGCGGGATATTTTCCCGCCATTGCAATAATCCGTTCGAATGTTTTTTTATACATTCAAACATAACATATGTGTTTGAACGGTTTACGAGTACCGTTCGAACACATATCCTTTATGTTTAAATATAACTTTTTTCATCATTAAATGAAAAGTACTATAAGATCATATGTATTAGTTATATATACTATCATATATAATGTAATATATATTATCATATATATAGTAATCTATACTAAATATATAGTATATATAGTAATATATATTATCATATATATAGTGACCTATACTATCATATATATTATTAAGATCATATGTATTAGTAATATATACTCACATATATATAGCCTCAAATATACTAAGGTCACATAATAAAGTATAGAGAAATTTATAAGATGATAGTGTATTAGTAAGCTATACTCTATTTATATATGCTGTATAATATCATATATAACTTTAGTAGGTAAAGTATAATGGAATATATAATATGACATATATTAGTTAAGTATAAACTCATACCATATAGTACTATATGCTATCATATGGTACTATATATGTATTACAATCTCATATATAACACTTTGATAGTAAAGTATTATGATATATTACTATTATACTATAAAAAAATATATATGAGTTATTATGTTTTCATTTAAAGTATTCTACTATCATAATATATATTATAATATATTATAATATTACATATATATTACAGTATATATAATCTACTATAATAGTATATATATTATAATAATTTATAGGAATATAAATATAGTATACATTTAATATAATTTTTAATAAACTTACAAAACTTCCGTTCGAACGTGAAATAGTAACGGTCGAACGGTTTTATATTAACGCTCGAACTTTAAATATTAACGTTCGAACGGTTATGCACATATAAGTTATCGCGGGCAGCGATTTCTCTCACGCCGCCGTCCCCACCGTTTGAAAAAGCGATAAAACGTTTGAACGCACTACATTCATCGCCGTCTGCCGTCGTGATCAGAACATACGTCAATCACTTTTCTTCCCAAGTAAAGGTATGTATTTTCAAACTCATTTTACCGTTTATTTTATAATTTTATGGTTTTATTTGTTTTTTTTTTAAATTAGATTTTTTTATCAATAATTACCGTAGAACATCATAAATCTATCGAATGATGTTTAGAAATGAAGAGTACTTTGTTTTTAGTCGAAGAAACAACAGAATCGATTATTTTTTGGGTGTTTTCATGGTCGCTGAGTTGACTCAGCCATGGCCGAGTTAGATCTGTTTTCCGTTCGAACAGTATTAACCAGTCCGTTCGAACGAGTAAACCTGTACGTTCGAACAGGTTTAAAACGTTCGAATGTTATTAATTGTCCGTTCGACCATATATTTAGACGTTCGAACGCTAATTATTAAATTCAATCCATTTACATTTTATTAGCTTATTAAATTGTTTTCATCGTTTAATTGATTATATGTTCTATCAATTAATTTATTAAATTTCTATTAGTATATAATTTTGTAAATCTTTTAGTCGTAATTAGATTTTATCACTAATCTTGAATGTATATTTTATTTTTAAAATTTCAGGATCATAATAATGTCTTATCGGGGCCGTAAACGTGGTAGATCAGGAGAACCTTCCATCCAAACAGTTCGAGAGCGGACCGTTTTACTTGAGCGACAGGTAAAACTGTCTGATTTTGTCGCTCTTATATGGGAGGGTCATTCCCTCCCATCAGTATTCAATGATCGTGGTTGGGCACCAATCTTAGATCAGCGAGAAGAAGGAATGGAGCTCGTTTCCTTCATTGAGATCGTTACTGAGTTCTATAAAGAGCTCGGTGCTGCCAGCCCAGACGATGGAGGGGCATATAGGATCTGTGTCCGAGGAGCTCCTGTTATATTTTCAACGGACGGACTCGCTGCATATCTGGGTATTCCTAGGCTTCTTGATGCCTATCCAAACCTGCCTCCTAGAGAGTCTGATCCTTCAGGTGATGCAGCTATGTCTCAGGACGAGGGACCAGATTACACAGATGAGATCGATACACTTGCTGATCACGAGGTCAGAGACTTGATTGTTGGTCCAGATGCTCCAGTGTACGATGGCTCCAAGAGTATTAGGCAGGCAGATTTATCTTCTTTCTTCAAGATTATGAATTTGATCATTGCCAACAATATTGACCCACGGCAGCACAAGACCGAGGTCGGCATGGATCGAGCGAGATTTATGATACGGGTCGCTCGTGGCATCCGGATCGACCTCGTTGGTTATATATTTGAGAGGATCCGATCAGAGGCACGGTTCATTACGACAGATATACTGCCGTTTGGGATCCTCATCACTCGATTTTTGCTACATGTCGGGGTTGTGTCCGAACCTGCCGAGCGTTCCCGATTTCCGATGGCACCGATCAACAGCACCACCCTATCACGGAGCACGGGACACTCTAGATTTCGTTTTCGTGGGGCTGTTCCTGACAGGGCTGAGATTCAGAGAGATGCGCAGCCGGGAGATACTGGAGTATCGGCTGGTGAGACATCTACACAGGCTGAGGCATCACGCACATATATTCGCGAGGAGATGGCTGACATATTGCGTGCTGAGATCGGCGTACACACATCAGCAGTGATTGATGCAGTGCATACTGCCATGTTTGAGTTGCGTACAGAGATTATGGCTACCGTCTCTGAGTTACGTACAGAGGTTAATGAGTTACGTACAGCGATTAATGCCAATAATGCAACTCAGGTCACACTTAGTACTCGACTGACACAGGTAGAGACACAATTAGCTGCAGTCGAGGATGTGTGTAGAGACCTCGCATCACAGTAGTTTTTATCTTTTATTTATATTTTCTTTTGTTAAACAATATATATGGCATTTTGATAATTTGCTTTATTTGGTTGATTAATATATATGTGGTTGATAATATTTATTTAACTAAAAATCTTATTTAACGTAAAAGAAATCATTAAAATATTTTAAAATTAATTACATAAAATTAATTAATGAATTTGTATATATGATAGATATTTTTTATATTTTGAGTTTCGTACCGAGATTAATATTATACCTTCGAATGTATAAATGTGGTGCTTGAATATGTTCTAACTAAATATATTCCGTTCGAACGGTTTAGAAACCTTCCCTCCAGGATTTGCCACCAAATATTTTCCGTTCGAACACAACAAATTATTGTTCGAACGTTTTTGAACTTTCCCCGCCATAATAAAGTAATTATCTGCCAAATTTTACTGTTCGAACGTATTTTTTGATGTTCGAACGGAAAAAAAATTTTGAGACGATTTAATTCATCGCAGAAAATACTGTTCGAACGGTTATTTTGACGTTCGAACGATTTTCTAAATTCATCGATTTTTTGGGATGAAATTTAAATTTCGTCCTAAGAAATGACTTTAAGGGACGAAAAAAATTTCGTCCCTAAATAATTTCGTCCCAAAATCTCAAATTTGTTGTAGTGCCAACTTGTCCATCCTCAAGATCCCACGCAAATCAATAGGTAGTGTCTCGTTCTCTCCCCAACTACGCACCAGACCAGCTTCACCCCAACGTGCCAATAAGTCTCCCGCCTGATTGCCTTCCTGGAACTGATGCACCACAGCATAAGACATCCCTTCCAAAGTCGCCAACAACTCCTCCCAAAAATTCCAAATATACCATACAGTGCATTTTCCACCAAGCAACCAATCCACCACCACTTTTGAGTCACATTCCATAATTACCGACCAACAACCCAACTCCTTACATAAACTAACACCATGAAGTAAAGCCCTCAGTTCGGTCTCATTATTTGTGCCTATTCCAAAATAAGCCGAAAAAGCACTCTTGACATCCCCATGATGATTTCGAATTACACCACCACCCCCACAGTTTCCAGTATTTCCTCTACAACTTCCATCTACGTTTAGTTTCCAGCAACAAACATTAGGTTTAGACCAAGCCACCGGCGTCAACCTTCCAGCCTGGCCTCCCGAGAGCTGTATACCTAGTTCTTGCAGATTTTTGCATCAAATGAAGACAATTCTTTTTTATCAGGCATCTCATTCACTAACCTGCCAAAGCCAAAACCGAGTCGAGCGCCAAACACAATCTGCTAATTCATAGACCCATTCCATTCTTGCCTTACATCTCCTTTGCCACAACTAGGGCTGTAATCGAGTTGAGCCGAGCCGGTCTTTAGCTTGTCGAGCTTGGCTCGACTCAAAATACTCGAGCTCGAGCTCGAGATTTTTTTATTATTATTTGTTCGAGCTCGACTAGATAAGCTAAACTCTCAACTCAAGCTCTTCCCACATACAAGTTCGAGCCGAGCCGAGCCGAGCTCGAATTGTTTATTTATTTATTTTTTGAATAAGATTTAATAATTAATTAATAAATAAATAAATAGATCTAATATTGAATTTATACAAGTAACAAGTAAATCTCTATAAATTATAAAATCTTAAAAAATTTATTAATAACTAAAATATCTAACTAGTTGATATTTATTCAAAATAACAATATATTATATGCCTACATATATTATTAATACATACACTTAATATGATAGCATATATCTATTTCATATATGGTTCCCACATACTAGTATATGAAATTATTAAATTTTATCGACTAATTATTATACAAATTATAAAATATACCTATAAAGTATATTCACTATATAGACATAAGTAATTAGATTACATATTATATATTTAATTATAAAAATGGTATGCTTATATTATTCGCTAATACATATATATATATATATATATACATAGATGTATGTATATATTTATCAATATATGAATGAGTTTTAATCGAGTCAAGCTAATGAGTCGACTCGAGCATAAACGAGCCTCAGCCGAGTCGAGTCGAGTTTTGTCGGGTATGTATCATTTACAAATTGAGCGGGTATCTGCTTTCACTAACGGGCTTTTTTTTTCACGATTCGAGTTTAACCGAGCGAGTATCGAGCAGGCTATCGAACAAACTGGTTCATTTATAGCCCTAGCCACAACCTCCAAATAAGGATACTAGGAAGAATACCAGTCAAAATACCCTTTTTGTTGACTTTTCTGCACAAGCCCATCGGAGAGAAACATGCTGCCACCATGAATCCGCCTGCAACCATGATACCCCTAGGGCAATAGCTGCCATCTTCCAGACATTATTAGCCAACTCTCCTGCAGCAAAAATATGGTCCAAAGTTTCCTCCTCAGAAGTTGGACAGCAGTCACATTTTGACACCAATGGAATGCCCTGAGCTCTAACGTTAACATCCACTGGCAAACAGTTAAAGCGAGCTCTCCACATGCAAACCGAAATTTTCTTTGGAAGAGATTTATGCCAAATCCAATATAGCCATGGAGTCGGCTGTCCTTTAATTCGAATCAACTCCCATGCACTGGCCGTAGAAAAACACCCATCCTTAGCAGCCTTCCAAATCAAAACATCTCCACCTTGCCGCCCAGCTTTAATATTACTAAGTATATCTGCAGCAATATCCTCACCCACCAGCTGAACCATCATCTCCACATTCCACTCATTACCAAGCCAAACATCTTGGATTAACAACCTTGGATTAACCACACTTTGAGCAAACTGAAACAATGGGCTTGCCAAACTCCATCTATCAAACCAAAACGAGATTTTTCCTTCCCGCACATTATATTTCATTTGGTCACAAACTGCAGGAATTATATTTCAATATCCCGAGAGTATTGATCTTCGTACTCTCGTTCCATTAGAAGGCCTAGAAACCAAAGAGATGTGACCCTGTTTAACATACTTCGCCATGAAAAAATGGGACCATAAGGAGTCCGTAGACATTAATCTCCAAGCTAATTTCATGTGCATAGCATGCTGGACCTTCACAAAACCCCTTATTCCCAAACCACCTTCAGTCAATAGCTTACAAATATGTGACCAAGATCACCACTTTGTCTTTAATCTCCCATTTTGCTCCCCCCAAAAGAAAGTTGACAGAATAGAATTTATTCTACCAATGACAACTTTAGGCACATCCATAACAACAAGAGTATGAGAAGCCATACTCGACAGAACATGCTTAAGAAGAACATGTCGACCACCTTGGGATAATAACCTCGTCTTCCAACCCGCCACTTTAGATCTAATTTTAGTGATTAAAAATTCAAAGTGCGAAGCCTTGAGTCCGCCATTCACAAGAGGAGCTCCCAAGTAATGCACCAGAAAGTGACCTTCAACAAAGCTCGAAATCCTTGCCAATCCTCTTCTCCTTGCTGAGTTGATGCGATGAGAGGGAAAAAATGCTGATTTTTCCTTGTTGATAATCTGTCCAGACCATCTCTCATAAGAAGTTAAAGTATCAATAAGCCTTCGCAACGAATTTTTACCACCATTAAGAAAAATCAAAACATCATCAGCATAGAGCAAATGAGAAATCAGCAGTGCTCCTTTTGGATGATAGAACCTCCAAATCCTTCCTCCCTCAAATTTTTTCCGAAGCGCATGAGACAACACTTCTTCCATCAAAATAAATAGATAAGGTGAAAGAGGATCACTTTGTCGGAGACCTCTTTGGCCCTTGAAAAAATCCTAAGTCCCATCCATCATAACAAAGTACCATAGCGACTTCACACACTCCTCTACTAATTGTCGGAAATGAGTAGAGAACCCAAAAACATCAAGCACAACTAGAAGAAAATCCCAATGCACTCTGTCATACGCCTTAGCCATATCTAGTTTTACCATGATATTTCCACCTTGAACCCTCTTGTTAATGGAATGAACCATTTCCTGGGCTAAAGAGATGTTCTAAAAAATAGTTCTCCCATGAATGAATGCACCTTGCTCAGTAGATATCAAACGAGAGAGCAAACCCGTTAATCTTTTCACAATAATCTTGGAGAAAATTTTATATGCCACCGAACATAAACTAATTGGCCTGAATTTGTCGAAACTCTTCGGATCAGAAACTTTTGGAATGAGCACAATGTATGAAGAGGAATAAAACCTTGGTAATCCCGCCCCACCAAAAAATTCTTTAGCGGCCTCCCCAACATCCACTTTCACAAAGTCCCAGAATGAGATGTAAAAAATAAGAACCAAATCCATCCGGTTCAGGGCTGCTTTGAATGGGTATAGAAAACACAGCCTCTTTAACTTCATCCTCCAAAAGGTCTTTACAAAGCTCAATATTAGCCTCATCAAAAACCACCTTACTCAATAAATATGAAAGATCCATCTGTTCCACCTCAGAAACCGAAGTAAGGAAATTCTGAAAATATGTTGCCGCCCCTTGATGTACCTCTTTTGGATTCTTCAACACAGTACCCTCCTCAAGCTGCATATGAGACATAATTGAAGTCTTCCGACGTTGATTAACAACCGCATGGAAGAAGTGAGAATTCTGATCACCCTCATGTGCCCACTTTTTTTTTGCTAATTGAGATAGTCGAGCCTCTTCTCTTGCCTCCCATACATCAATTCAAATCTAGCCAATTGAAACTCAGCTTCCACTTCATGAGAAAAGTCAGCTTGCAACTAAATTTCTAGCTCCAGAAGCCTATCTTCCAGTCTCTTGATATTTAGGTCAACACGACCAAATACCATCCTATTCCAATTCCGAAGTTCCAGCTTTGTTCGCTTGAGTTTAGCCGCCAGTTTCACCAAACCAGAACCATGCGACGGTTGCCCCCAAACTCCCTTAACAAAGCTTAAAAAAGAATCATGCTTACACCACATATTCTGAAAACGAAAAGGCGACGAACCATATCTCCTTGCCATTTTAGAAAATTGAATCACCATAGGACTATGATCCAAAGCTTTCCTCTAAAGGTACTCCAAGCTAGCCGAATCAAACTTAGCTGAAAAAGTCACATTCACTAATGCCCTATCCAACTGTGCCCACTTCCGTAATGCCCCTTCTTGGCCATTACACCAAGACATAGTATTGCCTATACTCCTCATCTCTACCATCCCACAAGCATCAATACATTCATTAAAATCTTCCATCGCCTGGGCGGCCCTTGGACAACCACCAATTATTTCCCTATCCTCCCTAATAATATTAAAATCCCCAACAATGAGCCAAGGATTATCCGCCACCTGCACTGACATTAAATATTCCCACAGCTCCCGCCTTTCTAGACGAGTACATTTTGCGTAAACAAATGAAGCAAAAATTTTTTTACTATCCAACGACACCCACCCAGACATCATCTGACTAGAGGCCACCACATGCTCAAACCAAAACGGCTCCTTCCAGAGAATCCATATTTTTCCCCCACCTGCTCATTATTACAAAAACTAGAAACACCAAGAAAACTTGTTAACTAGGGCAACTTGCTATCTCTAGCAAATGGTTCAAACAAGGCAATCACAGAAATCATATGTTTGTTAATCAAACCTCGCAACCTCCTTCTAGATCTTCGCAAACCTCTTATATTCCATACAAGAATTCCGTTCAACATAACTTTAATTTGGAAGCGCGAGTAGACACTCGCTGGGACTGACGCAAACTCAAAACTTTTGTCACCATCTGTTTTGGCGAAGAAACCTGAATTCCCTCCGAATCATATCCTTTTCTTTTTAGCTAAGTCTGTACATTTTTCCTCCTCATTAGCATTCGAAACATGCATCACATTACCTGAATCCTCTTCCAAAAATGAAGGCACAAGATCATAAGCTGGATTACCTCATGCACCATCCCCCAAGTGCACAGATTCACCAACAGAATTTCCCAATAGCACAGAGCCTTCACCTATGAGAAGCTCCCCCTCCTCAGTTATAGAAACCGAGCCCTTCCCCTTATTTGCATGAATCCACCCTTCTGCTTCAACCAACACTCCCTCTGTTTGGATTGAAGGTAACTCTATAGTACAATGCTCCCCTTCCTTCCCATCACCACCTTCAGCCTCTGAGTCCCCAGAAACTATTTCCTGCACAATCAACGTCTGACCCTCCTGTCTGGCGACAGTATCCTGTGAGGAAATACTCGTACCAATTTGAACTTGCTGCTCAGCCTTACCCTCATCATCCAGAGAAACCAGAGTAACCATAGCAGTTTTCTCCTTCTCTTGCCAATTTTTCTTCACACCCCCCCATCCTTCTCCCTCTTATCATGATTTTTAATCTGCACCTTTTCACCACTCCGACAAACCACCGACGTATGACCTTGTCTAAAACATTTCTTACAATAAAAAACTGGTTTTTCGTATCTAACCTCTTGCCACAATTTCCTATTTGCAGAAACCACAACAGGAAAACCTTGAACAGGTTCATTTGTAAGATCTATCTCCACACACATCCGAGCCCCCGACGCCCTTGTTCTATGTAACGTAGCATTGTTACCAAAACGTGTAGCCAGAATATAAAGGCAGTCCAATCGATACATGTGGATAGGTAATCTAAGAAGAAAAATCCATTAAGGAGCAAGAGAGGATTCCTTCTTCAGACCAAACTCCTTTGTCCAACGGAAAATTTGAAAGACACACCCAGCAATAAGTCTGCCTTCCTAAGCCCAGCCATGGACAAAATCTCTTTCACTCTTCATTTGCACAAGCACATGCTGTTCATCAATAACACTGACCGTCGAAATATCCAACAGCCCCCAGGCTTTAATAATCGCAAGTCTCACCTCATCAATAGTGGGCCTAGATCTCACAAACTTAAGCACAAGAGCATACCTAAACTCATCAGCAGCCTTCGACATTTCCTGTTCGGAGAAGACACAAACCCCAGCTCACCATCAATATCAACCAGATAACGCATTGGAAGTTTGAATGATGAAGAAGAAGTAGGCTTAGACACCATTTGGGAAAAAGAAAGAGGGCCTCCATCCCCAACAACCCCCACCAAAGAAGGGGGGTCGGGGGGCGCCGCCATGGCCAACCCTAACTAAGATTGCTAGAAAGGAATCACCCGGAAATTACGAAGTTCAAAAAATCTGTCTTAAAAATCTATTTAATTAATTAATGTCCCCCTACTTGTGTGTTCTATATATGGAACACACAATTAAGCAAGCCAGGGACATGATTTTGGATCAAATGGTACTCTTGATTTTGTTGATCATATCGTCTAACAATTAAGCAAGGGGACATGACATGTCAATATTGATTGCTTCAGTTACTCCATTCATGCACGGCCCTATGCGCATAGTACTACTCGTAAACAAAATTGCTAACATGATATAGCTGGATTGACAAAGATACAAATGAGATGAAAAGGATATTTTAACATTTATAACGTGCTAATTCTCAATTTATAACATTTTTTAAGGTGTTTTTATTTTTCTTTGATTAATTAAGTACTATTACATGATGTAATTAACTGAGGGGATGAAATACATATAAATCATTTTGCAATTAATATTTAGAACTTAATATAAGGACTAGACTTTATAATTATATTATATATAATTCTCTAATTTATGAGAACCCTTAAAGAAGTTGATCATAATGGCCTCCAAAAGTCCTTAAACCATAAGAACACCTTTAGTTAGAGGAAAAACAAAAATCAGCAAAACTTTTTCCTATTGATCCGGACACATATTTCTCTTTGAAATAATTATTTAGCTGATCTCAAACTCCCATCCTTTGATCTTTCTTCACCAGATAGAATTTCATCAAAGCTAGGAGCTTAGTGATCGGTCCATGCTTTCAGACTGATCTTATATATCCTGGTGTCCCTTCATACAACACCTATATATATATATATATATATATATATATATATATGATATAATCTAGTCTTTGGCCCACCACAAGATAGTAGTACAAAAACAATGAAGTGTCTAATCTTGTTCCGTCAACAAATTGAATCATTAGTTTCTAATGATGGAATATTGTTCTAATCCATGAACATTTTAGCTAAAGCTGCCTCCAGCTTTCATATTAGACATAATATTAACCCAATCATCTCATATTGTGGAGGCCCATAATATAAAAACTTTTTTCGATTATATTTAATGCATTTATGTATATAAAAGTTGCGGATGCTGAAATTACATTTCTTTAAATGAGTTGTCTGGGTGCTTAAAGTTGTTGGGACTTCTTTTTCAGCTGTCTTTTTACAAGAAAACTCCATTGATGTGAGGGAGGAGAAGGGATCGATGACGTTACACTCATGTCAAAACCCTTTTTTATTTATTTTCCATTCTACAATCGAACCATTATCTTGACTTCTTGCTAACCTCTAAAACTTTGCTAATTATAAGTCATGTCGACTGTGCACTATTATTTGTTTGTATATAGCCTTTTTAAGTGGGGGGGGGGGGGGGGGGATAGCCGGGTTTTCATATTTGCTATCTCTGTCTCCGGCCCTTTGCATTAAGCATTTAACTTTTTCGATCATAATTATTATGAATACAACTTTAGAGATAATATCTAGCATTGGTGGGCATATTTGTTATCACTGTCTCCCTCTAGCCTCGATCGAGCACTAGCTAATTTTTTGCTGATCATTAATGATTGAGAGTAGAAAGTAAAAAGATAATGTACGTACGTTTAGATTCACTTCTTTTTAATCAATCAGAGGAATATATTTGATGCCCACGTACAATGCATTATCTCAATGCTGTCATCGACCCGGCCAGGCCTTTTCATCACAACTTTTTAGCCATAATACTTAGGATTACAGTTTGCACAAAGCAGTACTAATAAACGTGTTTCAGACAAGCAACAGATAATTTTCTAGTCATGTTTGGTTCAGTGCAAATTATAAATTAATTGTCACGTGGTATATATATATATATATAATTAAAATTTAAAAATGTGAAAATCTAGATATAATTAATTTTGCTATTAATTCTTAAATAAACATATATAGTTCTAAGAGTATAAATACATGCATACACTACAAGAAAAATAAGCTTTTACGATTAATTTATTGCAACCAAAAGATTAGTTGAAACCAATTTTAATTGTAAATAATCATGTCGTTAGAATTAACTGATCGTAAATAAGTAGTTTTTTTGTAGTGATACTGTCTCACACATATCAATTAAGGATCATGTAATCTATTTATAACGATCACGTTAAAAAATGACTAGTACTCATTATCACTTTATTAAAATATATTTATGTACTATATTCTCGTTATAAATCTAAAACAATATTATTGAAATAACAACGATAAAGTAATACAAGCTACGTACAAGTCGAGCTTAATTTATACAAATTGATGATTGATCAGCTCCTAATTTCAAATACTAATTCATGAACTCGATCGACCTAGCCCTAATTAATTAGACATGCTTTACATGAATAGATTAATTGGGGACCGGTAGTTCGTTGGATTTTCCTCTCAATTAGGGCTTACAACAATTTTATATATATATATATATATATACAAGTACAAACTCATTAATTTAGAGTTCTTCGATCGATCTCTCCAATACTTAAAGCTATTTTGCTGATCATGCATGCATGACTCCCCATGAGATGCCATTTAGGTTTGGATTCAAAACTAATTCCAATTTATTTCGTCTCGTCTCATTTAATTTTTACAAAGTTTCATATAAAATATAATAAAAAATTTAATTTTTTCAAATTCTAAAATAAAAATAATATTAAAAAATAACATTATAACAATATTTTATTCAACTTTCGTCTCATTTCAACTCACTATCCAAACCTCCTTATTACTCTTTCAAGTAAGCCTCTTCTCCCGATCAGGCACTTAATTAATTTGTATAAGATCCTTTGACTCACTATGCTAGTTAATATACATGCAATCATTTAATGTTACCAAGCTAATTAATTATAGATAAGTTCTATTTGTAGTCCCCAAATGGGGATTGCATGTACAAACCATTCATTAAATGGAAAAAAAAATACTAGTTTGAGAATGATATTATTGTAATTTTAAATAAATTTTAAGATAAAATTGACTAGACTTGCACATGCAGTTCCCAAATAAAAACTATAATTGCTCTTAATTATATATGCAATTCGCATCAGATCACATATAACTAAGCATTTATATATTTTTCTTTTCGAGTAAATTAATACAGGAGTAATGATACTTAAACAATACTTTTCACAATTCATTTTGTAACTATATTATAAAATATAATATAAGAGTGTGGTCAATTAATGATAAGATGTAACAACTGGCCGCCGGCCGATATCGATTTATCATGCATATATATAGAATAATGAAAATAGTCTTAGCACAATGATCATGATGAAGTATCTTGAGGCTTGCATGCAAGTGGTAAGATATAATTAGTTAATAAGGCATAATATAACGAAGGGTTAGAATTTAAGACCTGGTCGTCGTCATCAGTTTTTAGTGCTAATGCTGCATGTACAACCTCCTATATATATATAATATGATCTATCACACCCGTCACTTTCCTCCTGCATATATGAAACGATCGAGGAGATCAAGTCATGATCAAAATTATTAATAAATTTATTATATATATATATATATATATATATATATACATAACTTTAATTACCTTCCTGATGCATCCCTCTTTCACAGGCTATGCATGCGACACTAGTAAGTTAGTAACCATGCATTGCTGCTCCAACCGGCAGTATTACTCAACACTTGGTGGTGCCAATAATTATACAAGAAATAATACTTGCAGTTGTGAGTGTGCAAGCGTCATACAGTCATTTTGAAAAAAGTAAATAAATATGAGACCTACATGAAAATTAATTAATTTTTTAATAGTGAACCTCACTATTTTTCAAAATAAATACATGACATTTATACATTTCATGACTGTATGTAACATTACTCATAGTCATGATCCTTCACCCCCACAGATAAGTCATGCCCCTATCAAAAGTTTAAGAGGCGCGTAAGAGCATATATATATATATATATATATGAATGAAAAATATAAATAAAACTAACAAAATAAATCTTATAAATTAAAATTATAAATATATATAGTACTACTCAACTTTAATTACCTTCCTGCATGAATCCCTCTTTCACAGGCTACGCGACAGTAACCATTGCTGCTCCAACCACCAGCACTGCTACTCTTACGTACCCTTCGCTCTTGGGCTTTGGGCCATCATCTCATTTTGGGCTCCTCAATATATATTATTTGCATTGATCTTTAAATAGATCAACTTATTAAGTATTCCAATTTGTTACTTGTTGTTGGGTCAATCTCTCAAATTCTCAATTCCCACTATAAGACTTTTTTTTAGTTATTAATAAAGTTTAAGAATTTGAGTTCTATCGAGTTTTTGTAAGTCTAAAGTGTGAAACATATAGACATATAAATTCTCGCAATATTTATTGAGCTTTAAATTAATTTATTAAAAAATTCAGTAAGTCAACTATAATGATATTAATTGTTATGAAATTCAGACATGATCCTAAGAACCTAAATATAAACTTTGGTTAGGAAAAAAAAAATCATTTAACTAATTGCAGCCTAGGGAAAGGGAAAAAATAATCTTTTAATTAAGTCCAATAATTCAAGTATATATGAAAATATAACATAAAACACCAACGCGCACATGGACATGCACATGCATGCAGGCAGGCAGGCACTCCATCTCATTTGCTAATAAAGAATTAAGCGATCGAGAGGTACTGGACGTGCCAACGGCGGGGGAACCGTGCTGGGGTGCGGCTCATGTCACTTTCACCTAGGCCAGCGGAGCAGGCTGCGGCGGTGGTGGAGGGCCCCGACCAATTAACAGTGACTGTCGGCATTACATGGTGCACGTACGTTCGTTTCTGCAGAATCCGTCAACGCTTCTTCGCAAGCTATATCCTTGGCCCTGAATGCAGAGGGGGACCTTTCTCTTCGATCGATCGGTCTCTGGACCCCAAAGGCAGGATGGGAAAAAAAGGTCACTGGGTCCCTCTTTCACTTTCACTTTTCATAAATCCCCATAAAGTAATATTAATATCCTTTTGGCTCAGTTTGTCAAGATTTTCGGCTGTCATTCTTCTGTCGACAAACTCTGATTTATTCAAAAGACCTACTCATCGTCATCGTGGAACGAAGGCAGGGCGGCCTTTGACAGATTTTGACAGTATGCTTTTGTTTTTAGAAATAAAAGTTTTAGGTGTATACTTTTTTATCTTTTTTTTACCTAATTTTTTAAGGAAAGATCAGCCAAAGATTTGTATACTTAGAACCAAATAATTATTTATTTTTTCTTTTGATCTTTAATTATAATTTTTTATAATTTATATTGCTTTGAAAACAAAAGGTTTAGAATATTATAGTTATTATATTATTAAATCTTAAACAATTAAAAGTTGTTGATATATATACAAACAAACTACGTACACTTAAAATTTATGTTTCTCTAAGATTTGAAGGAAATAACTCAATATAATCCATCCAATGGATTATATATTTTATAACTAATATCTAGTTGTTGTAGTACCATCTCTATATTTATGAAATACTATTCACACTTATATAAATTTTTATTTTTATTTTTATTTTTACTCTTTATTTATTTCTTTATCTACTTTCTACTATTTACTTTATTTGAAATGAATAAAATATATTAAAAAGTATAATATTTAAATGATATAAAGAAAAAATAAATAAATTGATATATGATATATTGTAAAAATTAATATATAAAATAAAAAAAAAATTTAATGTTATATTTTAAATGATACGATGAATAATCTATTGGGAGTGCTTATAACATGCATGCACGAAGTTAATTTAAGCACTCACGCACACTTGATTGAGAAAGCTTAATCAATTACTTTGAACTTTAAAACGAAAAATGGGTATAAATCCAAATTATTCAAGTACACAATTTATCGGACCCACCCAGCATTAATAATTAACTAACTCATCATGTGTACTAGAAAAAAGTGTTGCTATCTAGCTAGCTGTCCGCCAGTAAAAGCAAATTAATTAGTTCGGTACATCATCATGTATAGACTTTCACTGCGTTTTAACTTTTGTTTAATCAGCTAATTATCCGTCATTATCATTAATCATGTCAACGTACGTACGTGAAAGAAAGTACAACAGACTAATTATTAATTGCTGTCATGCTTAACTACTTTTAGTTTTGTCTTCCAGATATAATGTTCTTTTCGTTTTTAAACTCTTAATGAAACATGACACGTACGTGGTCGACAAAGGTGAGATTCGGATGATCAGATAACTAAATTTATGGAAGTTACAGCAAGCAGCAAATTAACAAAACAGGGTAAAACAAGGTTGTAAGGTTTGTGAAGAGACTCTAGGTCATGAGTACGTAGAAAGTAGGAAATCGTATCTTATATATGGCGATGATGATGATGATAATCATGATCATGAGAAGGAAATTACTCCAAAATTTATAATTTATAGAGTATTAAAAGCATAATCTCAATATATTAATGGAAGTGAGTTATATTTTGGCCTGAATCAAAATTTTGGGAGTCAGGCCGCGGAGTACATGATATATATATATATATATATATATATATATAAATGAGTACTACTATTATAAAATGAATACCATGGTCACACTCAGACGGAATTAAGAATTTAATTTTCACTAGAGGGATATTGTACTTTGTGATTAGAATTATCTTAAAATATATAGTAGATTGAAAGATCAATCAAATTGTATGAGTCAAATCAACAGTCTATAATTTAGCCTTAAAATAAGGCCGAAAATCAAGTTAAGAGATAAAATCAAAAAAAGATAAGACAAGCTGACTCAAACTCCTAAGAGGAAAAACACAGACTCCTAAAACGACTTAGAATCCAAAACTTATAATTTAACGATTTGGATCATTGAATTCACAAAAAGTCATGTATATATGCAAATTAAACATGATATCTTACAACTTTAACCACAAATAATATGATACGATTTTCTCGTTCTTCAAACTTGTACGACTAGCTAGCTAGTTCATTTCAAACTTTATTCCAGGGGACATTTACAAATAATATGAAGAATTTAAGAGGTGGGCTCACAGTCACTGAACATCACAAAAAAACATGGACCCCATGAAATATTTTGCTTGTATTCATACAAGAGATTTCATTGGTATTATTAATGGTACAACAAAAAGGCATCAGCTAGCTACCATGCACGGATCGATACGTGGAAGAAAATCATGCATATATGGACCACCATATGGAAGAGATAATAACCTGAGGTGGGGTCCCCAGGTTTGTGCTCCAATGATATTGTGCCGACTTCATGATCTAATTAAGATCAAGATCACAAAATGGATTAATAATGACCGTGTGATCAGCATGATCGATCTGTTCTTTTTGGTGAAATGGTGAAATGATCAATGATCGATCAGCAAGATCAGACAGTAGACTTGGCTGTAAAAAGTGCAAGGGGCGGTGTTGTGGTGTTTGTCATATGTTGAGGAACAGATCAGTGATGGAAAAGGAGGGTGGGCCAAGGGAATTGCGGCGTCAACATAATCGTAGACATATCTTCCTCAACTTTTGTCATGGAAATTGCACGTGCACAGAGATAATGTCGGCCTTTTAAGAAAAAAATAATAGGAAAAAAAAAAGGTGGCCTTGGTAGTCAATCTCATTGAGTGCGCCAACCCATATTTGATGGGTGGTCTATTTGGTCTGTATTAATCCATCGATGAGATGTATCAGATGCATGCATGTCGAGCATATGGCAAATTGTTCAATTATTTTTCATGAAATAAACAAGTTTCGTGTGTAGTTTTAGCTACTAATCATGCAAAATCGATCAATTACTTTCGGTTTTCTTTGGCTAGGCTGATCGAAAATTCGAACCAGACAAAAGGAATCTGTATTCTGTAGAGCTAATCATGACAAAATAATAAAGCAACGTACGTGGTTTGATGTAATAAAATCAAAAGATGTAAACATTATCTTTAAGTGTTAACGTGACATGATTAAATATGTTGAACCAAGCCAACTAATTACAAGATGACGTGATTAGAATTTTGTATATATATTTTTTCCATTCCTCCATTTTTTTTGCAGCTTTTACCCTGATATTATCTGTACATCATAGTCTAATTTGTAAATAAGTGTCGACTTTCCTATATATATAAGTCTCGGTATAAGATAACTGCTTAGTTGTTGATCTTATCGTAAATAACTAGTTATAAATATTCGTTTTTCTTATAGTTCTGGACAAGTTCTTTATGATTTAGGGGTTGAATGTAGCCTGCACTATAAGCAGGGAGAGCTCCTCATTGGTTCCATTTGGCTACCTACATTCTTCCCTTTCATTAATGGTATGCAGGTTATAAATTTATTTTTATTATAAAACAGATTTAACTTATCATATAAACTATTTACGTAAGTGTGTTGTTGGAAATTCAATCAGTACAATACCATACACATTGTGCACGAGTACTGATTGTCGGATACTTGACAGCAACAAGACATCCGTGTGCATGCTTTCATGATCCCGTTAATATCCTCAAATTAGCCTGAATCAAAAGAAAACTACTGAAGCCATGGCAAAGTGTCGTCGACACTTAGCTTGTCTCAGTTAAAACAGTACTCAACGTCGACGGTACGCACATGAGATTGTTCGTTCCTTTTTTTCCGGTCTGTCGTTGCAAAAAGAACCACCCAAGTGTGTATTGAATGTCAAATTCTGCTTTTTCATCCTGCATGCAGTACACCCCATCGTACATGGGTGGACATAATTCACACTAGATTATAGAAAAAGGTTGAAACAGTTAATATCAATGATATATATATATATATATATATATATATATATATATATATATATTGTGTTGGGCCATGATTCGTATAGTCTCTATTTTGGAGATAATGTAAGATTAGACAATTTTCTTTTTTTAAAAATTACAAAAATATTTCTCCTAAAATAATATTTTTTCTCATTTAATAAAGGATCTGCACATATAATCTCTAAATGGAAATTGTAAATATAATTTTTCATATATATATATATATATATATATATTTATGAGTACGTAGTGGCATTCACATGATTACCGGATCCAACCCAGAAGCTGTGATTGTGGCTAATGATTGTATTATTAGGAAAAGAATAATAAATTTATAATTATTTTACAGTCATATATACGAATGAAAACAGTAATTTTATAAAATTAAAATTTATCTTTTTTATAAAATGACATGATTGTATTGATTGTAAAATAATTATAAAGGAGATGTACACATATCATAATTCTGGAGTGCAAAGATTTTGAAATTGGCCGTTTGAACGTTGAGTTGAGTTGTTTATAAATAGTAGTGAGTTGAGATAATGGAATGAGTTTTGTAGAGTTCACCTAAGATGAGTTTAGATGTGTTTGAATGTTAAGATACGTTTAGATGTATTTATAAGAAGTTCAAAAAGGTTGTAGGTCTCGCGTGTAAAAATGTATTGAATTAAAAAAGTTGTAGGCTTTACGTGTAAAGAGATTTTGAGTTGAGATAAATTTAATGATTTAAATTGGATCTTTAAATGTTAGATTCAATTTAAAATTAAGGCCTCGTTTGTTTTCAAGAAACATCTCATCCCATCTCATCTCATCATTATAACTTTTTTAAATCTCAAAATAAAAATAAAATAAAGAATTCAACTTTTTTAAATCTCAAAACAAAAATAATATTAAAAAATATATTCTAATAATATTTTATTTAATTTTTTAATTTTAATCTCAACTCATCTCACCTCTAAAAAAAAACGAGTCTAAAAGTTTAGTCGGCGAGGAGCCGAGAGCCTAAAAAGGACCTTGAAAAGTATATTTTGACAGCTAAGAAAAAGTTGTGGAGTTTGAAAAACATATCGGCTTCTTTGATAGATCCAAAAGTAGTTTAATGCAAGTTGGCTTGAAGTTTTTGCGATTGAGCTAAGGCCTATTGTTGACCGAATCTTTTGAAGAAATAACTCCGACCTGACAGAATCCATAAAAATTCCATTCCACATGATCATGATAAAGTCATTGGAAGAAAGGAGGGTTATGATTTGGGAGATGAGGAATGATCAAATTTTCTTAGTCTACTGCCATTAAAAACTTTTGTTGACTGCTCTCTTTCTCTACGCGGTTGCCGACGTTGACTTGGAGCTTCTGTCTTAGCACAAGAAAAACAAGAGTTTAATGGATAAAGAGTTCAGTTAGGCTCTCAAATGCTAATTGGCCTGGCTGGCTCGACTAAAGGGATTTATCATAAAGGGCCAGTGTACAACAAGTCCAAGCTGGCATATCAGTTGGATGATATTGTCCAGGCCCAATCTACTAGATTTAGGGCTTGGCTTGGCTGGCCCATCATAATTTGTTATACATCATTTCTTTTTTTTTCTTTTTTTTGTATGTAATGGAAAACTCATAGCTTTCTCATAAATTTCAAATCACATGATATTATGAAGTTGTTGTTTTATGCAGAAGAAATATATAGTAGGTAAAAGAGAATTATATGTAATTTTTTTACAAATTGACGTGATTTGATAAGATATGTTGAATTGTAAAAACGTAAAGTAAATATGACATTTCGCATCAAATTAAGGTTATTTTATAAACTTCTTTTTATCTAATTATATATGTATGCTTAGGGTTTCTCTTTTTGCAATAACAATACAAGAACACACACTCTCTCTCTCTCTTAAAGCCAGGGAGAGGGAGCCAATAAAAGATGCTTCATACAGGCCCATGGACTAGAAAAGAGATCTTGAAGCCTTTTTATAGGAACTGATACAAAATGCTTTTACAAACTTAATTAATTTTCTGTCCATGATCCAAATTAGAGTAGTCCAGTCAAAGATATTCTCTCCTGATCTTCATTTGGGCTGGGTTTTCTGTTGCCGGGACACACATGAGGAGAAAACGTGGCAGTAGGGGATTGATAACTTGATACATGTTTGGATTATCCAAACTATTACATCTCATATCATCTCATTATTACAATTTTTTTAAATTTTTATATAAAATATAATAAACAATTTATTTTTTTCAAATCTTAAAATAATAATAATATTAAAAAATAATATTCTACCAATATTTTATTCAACTCATCTCATCATCTTATCTAACTATCTAAACGAGCCTAGAGAAGTGCGGGAGGGTATGGACCTTCCCTGTCGAGTTTTGCTACACGCAAGTTATTGTGTTAAGATACCGACTCATTTAACTATAAAAACAATATTTACACATTCAACTTATAAATAACACAACTCTATTTTATAAAAGACTTTGTTTGATGTTGTCAAATGTGCCAATAGCTTTTAGATAACAACGTGATATTGGTTTAGATAGAAGACTGCATTCTGAGGCATGTCATGTCCAGCTGGTATAGAAATGCCCAAAGACACATATTTCTGGCGAAAATGATCCAAAATAAATTTAATAAACAAAGAAATTTGAGCACATGAAAGAGAGCTATAATAAGAATTACTTAAACCCAAATCTCACTTGCATATAAAAGGAGATTTCTACGAAAAACTAAAAGAAAGTTACAATTTTATATATATATATAGACTCTTATACCTGTGTGATTGTATACTTAAAAAAAAAATGATATTTATAGTTTTAGAATGTACAAATTCTGCATAGTACTTTTTTAAGAAAAAATTATCATTAAAATCGGATTTAATAATAGACCTCACTTTTTTTCAACACAATGTAAGGAAATTACAAACCCTAAAACTTTATACTTGTTCCCAAAACATGGCAGCTGTCCCCTTTTACTTCTGATCTAGGACTCCACTAATTACAACATCGAGGCTTTCTGTATTAATGTCGTCCATGTGTCTCCATACAACAAAAGACCCTAGCTCACAGTACTTGCAGATGTCTAAAGACTGTCAAAAGTGACAAAACAGCTAGATCCCTTGTACATGAAACTTGCCCAACAAAGTAATTATTAAACACATGCCTTGCTTAAAATATAGTTTTCGTACAAGACTCGTGAGCTTGAAAGCCACACGTACACCCAAATTCCAACCCTTTCAATTTCTAGGTAAATCTCAGCAGTACAAGTAACTAACAAAACTAATGAATGGGCTTGTGGTGGTTGGAAATTGGCATGTTATAAGAGTATAGAGGAAATTAGGAGGAAAGAAATAAATAAGAGGGTTCGAAAGATTAGGTAATTAGGTTTCCTGTAAATATTGGAGGTTGGATATTATAAATCTGGATGGAGACATTAAGCCAAAATAAAGGAGCTAGCTAGGCAGGCATGCGCGCAGTAGTTGTGGTGGCAAAACCAATTACCTAACTATCGAGTGAAATTCATTATTGATGAGCAACGTTTAATTCTTATGTACGTACGCAAGGACTGATCAGAAACAATTACCAGGTCTAGCTATTAATTATATATATAGCAGTAGTACTAATAAAGACGACAGAAGGAAAAGCTAGCATTATTAATATTATTTCTCCTCGATCCTATCTATATATATTTTTTGGATGGTTTTGAGTCATATATTTTCTCCTGTTCTTCTGACCCAAAAAGACTGGCCAAGTCATGTGACACTACATTTACTCTCTTTTGCACGCAGGCATGCATTCAGTGGGTTTTCTGATCTGATATTGCTGTTATGCAAAGGCCATTTTCCATGGAATTTATAAAGGCCAGTTGGTCACTTTCGTGACTTCGTCATCAACATTAATGAAGTTGCATGCATTATATATTTATATATATTATCGAATCCTACGTACAGGACACATTTGCATGCATGCAGTACTGCATGCATTAATCGATGTGAAACTTTTACCTAATTGATTGAAGTCGATCTTTGATCAGTCGGTGATCTTTGATTAGTGATTTGCATTTCCATATATCACCATCTTTTTACTAAATATTTTAACATAAACATTAATAATTGGATCTTTGATTTTCTATAATCCACGATAATAAAATAATAATAGTTAAAAAACGTACATCCCTCCATTACAGTTCGAGAAAGAATTTGACCTGACTATGAGACAAAGATCACCCTAATAATTTTACCTCCGAGTGTCTCCTGATGGCTAGAGGCACAATGATGTTGTAGGTGAGAACTCTTAACCTCTCAGTAATATTTATATACTTCTGACCATCAAAAAATTTAGAGACTTTGTGTCTCACTGTGATTAGATATAGAGTTCATCTTATCTCATTGGGTTAATCTTATCTCATTGTAACTCATCAATTAAGTGATAAGTATTGAGTTATTCTAAACCCATCAGGATGTGGGTGTGTGGGACATAGATTTTAAATACAATTCTTACATTCTCGCATTTGGCCCATACGCCTATAAAATAATATTTTACATTTATGGATTTATTACAGGAAATTAACCATACTATGCAAATTCATTTCCAGAAAACTTTCATAGCTCAGAATACATTACATGAGTTCCGTAATATCAATGTCAAACCAGCTACCAATGTGAGTCATGACGGTCCTCTATTATATGACTAACAAATTCCCTTCTATGTACCACAACACAATAACTTAATTCAACACGATCTTTAATTGGGATAATTAAGACTAACATTGTAATGCATTGGATTCTAATTCATGTCTATTATAAACATTATCTTGTGATCAATCACTTACACCATTAAATGTACATATAAAGTGGAAAGACAAGAAAATAGAAACAACCATATAGATATCTTTCAAAATTCAGTAACAAAATACTCAGCATATCAATGATCTTTTTAACATGTTCACATCATGGGTATAAGCATATGACCCATCTTTTCAACATGTCCTTTAAAGTATAATTATCACACAGTATTGTTATGGACATATTTGTTTCTATATTTTCTCATTTACATTTAGGTATTTAAAATTTCGTTAAATAATTATCATTCGGAGAAAAATATTCTAAAAAATTATTGCAATACTTTCTTAGCAGCTTGGGTATAAGTCGACAATTCCAAGTCCTAAAATAAATTTCCTTAGTCAGATACCATACATTGTGGCCTTAGAGCATACCACAAACTCAGCCCCTAATATTGCACATGAAGCAGTAAGAGATTTGCATCATATTATTTCATAAAATAACTCTACTAGATAGCAAAATACAAAATCATAACTATATTTTTCATCATTAGAGTAATCTTACAAAATAGGGTCTAAATATCTAGTTTCCTTAAGAGTATTAGTTATTCTTAAGGCAACAATATAATCTTTAATTTCTTGCAAATAATTTTACACTTTTTTCACAGCTTTTGGATCAAACATCCTTGGGTCATATTACAAACCATGGTTCATACTGGCCAAAAAGTCATATACATGCATGACCATAATTACAAATATATTACGACTGATCTTAGGGTATATACATTAATAATAAATATTTTTCTTAAATCCAAAAACAGTATTGGTATTATCAAATTTTAAATACTAGTTTTTAAAAAATCTGTTACATTTTCTAAGTAATCATTTCATTCGTTTCTTGTAAATTTCAGACTTTCACTCTATAATTGTTTTCACGTATATTTGATGTAACTCTATACCATAATGAGCTACTAATGTTATAGTGATCCCTAATGAGTTCTTTCGGGTTTATTAGAAATCTCTTTCTAATCAATGCTCATTTCTGAGTGAAATTTTTAATTACAAATCTGACTTTATATCATTCAACATTGCATTTAAAGTCAGAGTTTTGTTTCCATCACCCATTTACATTCGACTTTGTATACAGTTCAGACAATTTAGACGAAATTATAGACTTTACATTGATTCATAGATTTCAATCACTCTTTTATGTACCGATCTTTTATAAAATCACTTATTTCTATAACTTGTGAAAACATATGCGAGCCTTCATTTATTTCTATGTTAAATTCAAATTTTGAAAATAACCACATAACAAAAAATCAAATCAAGAAGATCACATGAGGTTACCTGTTCTAAATTTCTAATGTCTCCACGGCCAATTCTTCAGTGGTGTTTCTCTAATGAGGTAGATGATCATTTGTTTGTTGTTCCATGTTATTATTGAGATAATCATAAAAATGAACTACAAGCATTTTTGAAATACAAGAATGCATTTCACGACAATCATATCTCTAGTTTCTATACTCCCATTCATTTTGCCAACCATAAAGAATTTGACATTTCAATTTCTTCAAAATTCAAACTATGAATAGAGACAATATAACCTAAATCATTTGGATCTCCCTGAGTAATCAATAATGTACCCATTAACTATTATACTATCCAACTTTCTTTCATTTGGACTGTAAAGTCGTACTTTAGATTGATTATTCATATATGTATATGCCTTAAATTAAGTATCCTATCACTTCACAACTCAAAATAAGTCTTTGAGATTACTAGGGGTGGAACTGGTCCGGTCCGGTTCGGTTTTGGACAAAATCTAGGACCGAACCGGTATGTACCGATTTTATATTTTTCAAAATCGATTACGCCCCGATTACCCTCCTAAACCGGTAACTCCGGTTTTACCGGTTTCCGGTCCGGTCCGGTCCGGTTTTCTAGTTTTTTTTAAATGTAAAAAATATATAATAAAGTGTTACTTTTTATTATAAAATGTTATTAATAATTTAATATATATATTATGCTTAAAGCATATGATCAATTAAATTTTAATCTTTAAGATTAAACTTTTATTTTATAAATTATAACAACATTATCTTATATATAATTATATTAATAACATATAATCAAATAAATTACAAATGTTCATATTTAAGATTAACATTTAATGTTATTATTTATAAATTATAATATGAAATTTTTTCATATATGATATATAATTATATATATTATATATAAAAATTCAACATATAATTATATATTATATATATAAATATAAATATTTTGTATAATATATAAAATTAATTTATATATATATATATATTTTTCCAACATGTCTGATCCGGTCCTGGAAACTACGGAACCGGAACCGGACCGGATCCGGCCGGTTTTCATAAAATAGGAACCGGTTCCGGACCGGACCGGTTCAAAACCGGACCAACCGGTCCGGTTCGGTTTGGTCCAGACCGGTTTTCCAGTTTCTCGGTTTAAATTTACACCCCTAGAGATTACTTACTAGGAACACAATTTAAGATATATGCCATTGACTTTAAAAATTTTACTGTACATATTTTCAAGAAGTTAACAAAATAGGTCACGGTTTTAGCTTGACTCATAATACTTTTTCTGGCACTCACTACTTCAATCAAATTCAATGATTTTCACATTTCTATCTAATTGCAATTCCTCCCTGTGAGAAGAACTTCAAGAATTATTAATGGCTTAAGACTTCTCATGTAGCAAATATATATATTCATACCATGAAAATCATCTATAAAAGTAATGAATAAAGAGTTTCTTGAGATAATGCATATAGACGCATATTTCTATCTAATTGCTTTATAGGTATACACAATTTATAAAATACTTAAAATTATATTCAAGTAATTGGATTGTTTTGGCCTCCTAGGCCAATCTTTATATAGGAGGCCAAGGCAATACAATAGTCATCCTTAAGCAATGTGAGACTTACTACTAAGTCCCACATTGCTTAAGGATGTCTATTGTATTGCCTTGGCCTCCTATATAAAGATTGGCCTAGGAGGCCAAATCAATCCAAAATCTAACTCTAATGAGTTTAAATTTTTTTATATTTATAAATTTTAATTTATTATTTAAATTATATTATAATTTTGGTCTAAAAAAAAATTTTTAGACAAAACTTTTTTTTTTAACATAATGGCGGGGGGCGGGGCGGATGGGGGTTTTTCCCCCGCCCCCAGGCACCAGGGCGGGGGGCGGGGCGAAAATTCCCAACCCCGCATGGTGCGGGGCGGGGTGCGGGGAAGGGCACCCCCCGCCCCGCACCATGCGGGTAGCAGGCCTACATGTCGGTGGCAGAGTTATTGCCTTCATACAACAAAACCTACATGTAATCCACCCAAGTATCATTTTTATCAAACCAACTCTACAATCACCATCGTTATGCTTTTCGACCGTTCCCTCGAGCACAAAGCACGACAATCTAGTGCTCTGTTGTACCAAAATAAGCTTCAAAGTCAATGTTATTGTGGCACTGATTGGTTTGTCTCACCCATATAAGCTCACACCTAGTTTCAAGGATAAAGTAATAGCTATGATAATCAATGTTACAATAATTTTTTTTTCTCTTGTTAAATGATCTATTTTCGTTGTCTTTAAGATTGTGGGTTTGGTCGCTTTGTTTGTTAATTGAAGTGTGAGCACTAATCAATGAATGTTTAGTGGGTTTGGTTGCTTTGTTTGGGATTTTGGATGAATATAGGTGGAATTTCAACTCCCGCTAAGCTCTCTCTCTCTCTCTCTCTCTCTCTCTCTCTCTCTCTCTCTCTCTCTCTCTCTCTCTCTCTCTCTTATGGCTTCGATGTTCCGACTCTGAATCCAGGAACTCCAATCGAAGTCAGAATCCACTCCAATTTGAGTCGGAGTCAGAGTTGGGCATTCGGAATCCGTCGGAGTCAAAGCCTAGCCCTAATCATTACTCTAACTCTAATCAACCACTGGAATATTTGTCAGTTTGACGTCAAGAATGTCTTCCTACATGGTGACCTCCAAGAATCTATCTTCATGGAATAGCCTCTAGGTTTTATCCACCAAACTTACTCTTCTCATGTTTACCAATTAAATAAAGCTCTTTATGGTTTCAAACAAGCACTACGTACTTGGCTCGACAAGTTCAATAGTTTCTTACATTTATTTGTAGGAATGCTGGTTCTTCTCTATTTATTTATCATTCATCTTGTAGTTCTCTTAATTTATTATTGTATGTTGATAATATTATTAATTGGTTCCTCTCCTAATTACCTTCACAAATTTATTTCGACTCTTTGCAGTCAGTTTGCCATGAAAGACCTTGGCCCCCTCCACTATTTTCTTGGCATTCAAATCACCCCAACCCCTGATGGGCTTACCTCGTCCCAAACCAAATATGTCCTTGATATTCTCAAACGTGATTAAATGACAGACTATAAGCCCATGAGTACTCCCATGATGCCTAAGAAGTCTTACCTTTGCAACACCTTTTTCTGACCCAACCCACTCTTGTATTGTAGTCGGTGCTCTTCAATACTTCACTCTTACTCACCCAGATATATCCTATAGTGTTAACTATGTTTCTCAGTTTATGTATTCCTCGATAGAGGCTCATTGTAAAATGGTCAAACGAATACTAAGATATTTAGAGAGTATTGTTGATCTTGGCTTACATTTTAGTTCAAACTCTACACTTGATTTATATGCCTTTTTAGATGCAGATTGGGCAAGTTTTCCTATCACCAGGCATTCCACCACTAGGTATTATGTTTTCCTCATAAGCAATTGCATCTTCTGGTCTACCAAGAAGCAACATATAGTTTCACGCTCTAGCTCTGAAGTTGAGTACCACGCTATGAGCCATACTATTGTCGAGTTCACTTGGATTTCGTTCCTCTTACATGATCTTGGTGTTTCTCTTTCTTCTACACTGCTCCTCCTTTGTGACAATTTGAGTGCTTTTTACATGATAGCCAATCCCGTCTTCCATGCTCGGAGCAAATACATCAAGATTGACTACCATTATATATGTGAACGAGTCTCACTAGGCCTTCTCCATACATGACATGTCTTCACTTCTCTCCAACTTGCTGATCTCCTCACCAAACCACTCGGATGACCTACACTATCCTCTCTTCGTGCTAAACTTGGCCATGTACTTCAGCCTAATTTGTGGGAGTGTTAACCCAGACCGCACAAACCAAGCTCCAACGACACTCCCATAATCACGGACTCCACTCAAGATACAGATGGATACTCTATACATAAGAAGCAATGTGGTATCACCAATGGCTACCTACTCGATATTAGTCAACATTACAATTCTCAATACATAGAATATTACGTAATATAATTTCTAACGGTACAATACAACTTGTAATTATATTTGAATGTTGTAACATACTCTAGTACCAAAGAAAGAGGTGACTCTTGATACTCTCACGATGATTAAGGAATTTTATCAAATACTTTGCATCCACCGTCTTCGGTGCTCATCCAAAAGTACTAGGGGTTAGTCTCCACAAATGATTATATAGCAATGACGAGGCCAAGGGGGGCAGGGCCCCCCCAAGGCTCTGGGAAAAAAGATTTATGGTAACTAATTTTTTTATTTTTGTATTTATTTTAAGAAGTTAAATTAATATATAATATTCACATTAGATTATTTCTCTTTTAAAATTTGTAATTATCTCGATGAATATATTTAACAAAGACCTCCATGTTTACTGGATGGCTACCTACGCCGTATGTAATTACGCTACTTAATTAAAAATCTTTTAAATATATGTTACTGCTATACATTATTCAGTGAAATACAAAACTTAATTTGTGGTTTACATATATTACCTAATTTTTATAATTTTTATATAGATCATTTCTATAGTTCAACATCACATTTTATTGCAATATATGAAAAGCTTAGATGTAATATTATCAATATTCATGAAAAAATACAAATTTGAAATTTATTCATTTCTTTATTATTTTTTACACTTTTATCATTTCGTTAAAGGTATTCCTAAAAAAACTCAATTCAACTATTTATTCTAAACTTGGCCCCTCCAAACTTATCATCTTGGCTTTGTCCCTGTTTTGCGGTGTCGAACTTTCCCATCCATTATGTTTGGAAACCCAAGCTTTTGATTTTCACAAAAACCTTAGAAACCTAAACTCTTAATGAATAGGAATGGTAGAAGCATCCCATGTTAAAGACATTTGAATTAAAAAGAAGGAGAAGCTTTCTATGGGAACTTCAGGTGCATCCTTAAACTGTTAGAGAACTTAATAAGACTTTCGAGAATTAACGTTGCATCAAGTGTAGACCAAGGAAATATATACATTGCCTTCCCTCTCTCTCTCTCTCTCTGATCTCTCTCTCTCTCTCCCCCTTTGAAAATGGATTCTCTCTTTTTCTCGGCTCTTGAATGGGTTAGAGATATGTGTGCTGGTTCTTGAGTGTTCACCAGAATCCAAAAATTCTCATTTTTTCTCGAATAGCAAGTCATTCCTTTTCTCGAATATATATATATATATATATATATATATATATGTAAGTATAATCTCATCAGAAACAAACTTAGCTAGCTGAGATTCATATTTCAATAACCATTCATTAGAATTAGTGATATCTCCCCAATGAATCATTTTTAGAATTTGGATCTTAACATAAGGAGTAGAACTTTGGATTAGCAAAATTTTATCACCTAAATTTTTTAAAACAGCCTTAGGATTTAAATTAGTTTTCAATACTCTGTAATAAATAAGATAAATAATAGCAAGGGGGTTTAGTCCCTTCATCCATATCATTATCAGATGTCAATAAATTTAAAGCCAGAGCTTTAAGAATATTTTGATCATCTAAAGCAAGGGTTAGATCAAGATTATATTTTTAATATTTTTCAATTGTTGACGTAACATTTTTTTTTATCATTACACATACTGATATCAAGTTTCTTAATAGTACATATTGATGATATTACTGTAAGTGAAATTATCATAACTAATCAAACCAGTAGCATCAGTAAGTTCGTCTTTCACCTTATGAGCAAAAAGATGAAGTAGTGTGTCAATGAACTTCTATTTTCAATAAGGTTTCAAACTATCTTCTCGGAACATAACTCTGAAAATAAAAACATTTTGATACCATTTATAATAAGACATACTTTTGTAGACAATAGCAAGATATTTAATAGCACCATTAAGTTTATCAGGAAAGATTTCTAAAATATGGTCAAATTGTGTCCACCATCTCAAAAACCAAAAGGGGAATTAGGATTTGGGAATTGAATTTTTTGTCAAACCAGGAATTAGACATCTCAGCATTTTAGAATAACATAAATTTGAACCATGTTTCGATGTAATCATAGTAGCAATAGATAACATCGGAATTAGGGATCTTGAATCAATCAAAGCAACAACATTGAATTCAAATACATGACAAACATCAGTTTTAATTTTGAAAAACCATTTTGGAGGAATAAGAAGATCAATCAAACATACTTTATCAATATCAGAAAGAGGTACTTGATGACCGGAGCTAGCACCACACACACACACACATGTTGTGAAAATGATAACAGAAAGGTAAAAGGCAAACAAGAACAATCAATAACACGACACAAAACTAACGTGGGTCAACAATGTGTCTATCTACACAGAGTTGCATATGATTTTACTATGCTGAGGAATGAAAAAAATACAATTTGGGATGAAATTCACTGTTCAAAACCGGATAATTGCATATTTATAGTATTACACGGCGGATGTAACATCTGTCCTTGTGGTGAGACTTTTTATAAATTATTTTTAGAAAGGACGACGGGAATTACTGTTCCCTTTAAAACTTTTCACTTGCATACCCAGGGTGCAAGACTCTACGTTTATAAAATAAAATGTGCTTTGGTAATAAAAGAGGTTTACTGAAGAAAACATTAATTTTAATAATAAAAGGTTCTCTCGTACTTTTAAAACTCGTGCCTAAACTTCCGTGCTCTTCCCCATGGGCCGTGTCCCTCCTGGCCGTTCAGTTCCTGTGGGGGGAGGGGCATACATAAACACTAAAATGAGTCGAAGACTCGTAAGCATTACTTCATACAGTTAAAATATAACAACATAGGTTTTCATTCATGCATTCATCATTCGTACATACTATTGTGTGCATGCATACGTGTCGTGCGTGCGTTCCTTTGAAAATGTCAATGGACGGGGTTTAGCTTTTAAACATGGGCTTTATTTTCGTAAAACGTTTCTCCTGTCAGTGCCTTCATTTCTTCAAGAGTCCGTGCTCTCGTGCTTTCATGCATTCATACATTCATGCGTACATACATTCTTTTCTTTTCACTTTCATAGGCCGGTACACACTGTTACGCCCCTTGTGTTAGGGTTAGTGGCCCTATGGCCAATGGATTCGCCCGTGGCCGCGGGTTGGAATCCCATTCCGTTAGGGTGCAGTACTGGGTGCACTACCAGCACTACTGCCCAGCATTGCAATCTGCCCATTCATTCATTGGGTACCCATTTTCATTCATTCATGTGGCCGTTACGTATTTTCATACATTAAACGTTCAGTTCATTCAGTCCTTTCATTTCATTCTTTCATTCATGCCAGCTCTAAAGAGCTGGAGCTTTCATTCTTTTCTTATCTTTCGTTTAACATGTCCTTTCATGAGAAAACGTTCTTTTTCGTAAGAAAACATCCTTTCATGAGCATGTGCATAAATTTTTTCTTTTCATGATATTCGTAAAACATCCATTCATGGCATCGTAAAATATTTAAAACGTTGGCCTTCATGGCATCCACAAGCATCACCTTTAAACGTCGTCTCTCGTGGTGTCCACGAGCATTACCTCGTGGCGTCCATGAGAGCTTCAGTTCGTAGGATCTATAAAAGCGTCCATTTTCATGTCTTTCGTGTATTTACATCAGTTCGTTGATTTTCTTAGAAAATACATACAATAGATACAACGTATAGTCATCCATTCACATGCGTACAATTAATACTTTGGGTGTGTAAAAAGGGACTGTCACGGAGGGGCCGTACATACTTATACGTTTGAACACTTATCGTCTTCTTTCTTAAAACGTCTTTCGTTTTTTTTCTTAAAGCATCTTAAAGGAAAAGCGTTTCTTGTATCTTGGAAAACTCTAGAAGAGTATGAACGTAACGCTTACTTGGACTCCATGCTACCTGCATATTATGCAGTCCATTCATGTACTTGTCAGATGGCAACCTACATACATATACATAATTTAATGTCATTCTCTGTCTAGTACATAAGCAACTTAAACTTAGAAAGCATAAACTACACTTCACTTGGAACACTCTCCTTCTATTCCGTGTTTTTACGTATTCCTCACTAAATTAAAACCTTCGGGGACCCATTACGGTCACCCCATCTTCCAACTCAAGGTCTTGCCTCCAGTGCTTATTCACTAAAGTGAACCCATGATTCACCTTAGGATTAAGACACTAAGACCTCTGTCTCATTCTTCTCATTAACCACGTTCCGACGCATGACTCAGACCAACTAAGTCACGCATCCCTTTCTTAGACAGTCCACTCATCACTATCTCCATGCACCTTAGCCCATACTAGTCCTCACTCCCATTCATACAACCCACATGGCTCTAAGCCAACTCTGGCTTAGGCACCGTGCAACCATACTCAGAACCGATTACCCATTATATATGGTAAATCCTTCCAGCACATGTGTCTCACCATATTACACATGTATTCTACCCCTTATCACCTAAGATCAACATATATAATACGTTGATCACCAGCTTCGAGGGACAAGGGCCATACTCCGATACCAACCTTCTCTTAACCCGGCTAGCATGACTCTTCATGCTATCCGTCCCTTTTGACAGTTCATCCCAACACTTAACACGACAAGACTTCATTCATAACTACGTCTCATGTCACGTCATATAGCTCGAGACTAATCCCAAGCTACACCATGACCTTATCGTGTTACCCACACTCTGGTACATAAATTCCTAACTCGTCATGAGTACAATTCCTCACGTACTCCCAACACATCGTGACATCTTGTCACGTTCCCCTTACGCCATTCATACCCTATCGCTTCACCACATGGCAAGTACAACTGTCAGTAACCGCGTCACGAGGTGACGTTACCCAGTCATGCTTCCGCTGCGTACTCTTACACTTATTCCGCTACTTCATCCTTATTCCCAGTTGTAAGTCCAACACGGTGACACTTGTCATCTTAGACTACAGGCTTCACTTTAATTACTCTGGGACACTGTTCCACAGTTCTCGACTTTACTCATCACATTCCATGCCCATAAATCACATAACCATCCTTATCACTGCAACACACCACACGGCATATCGCTGCACCTTATGGAGTACATCCCATGCGTACTCTCTTCTCACATGTTACGCCACATCATCACTATGGCATACCCGCCATATGGTACATCACTCCATCACATGGAGTACACTCCACGTGTACCCGTCCCATTCCACATACACCACATCACCATTATGGCATACAACCATATGGTGCATCAATCCACCATATGGAGTACATTCCACATGTACTCCCTTCATACACACTACGCCACACGGAGTACACTCAATATGTACTCGTCCCATTCCACATACACCACATCACCATTATGGCATACAACCATATGGTATATCAATCCGTCATATGGAGTACATTCCACATGTACTCCTTTTACACGCACTACACCACAGAGTACACTCTATGTGTACTCATCCCGTTCCACCATATGCCAGGAGGGTATATTTTACATATACTCTCCTTGTCTCACACTACGCCACACATAGGGTACACACAGTGTGTACTCTTCCCATTCCGTTTACACCACGCCACCATTACAACACAGTCCATAGCACTACACATCACACTTCTCAATTACACCCAACACTTCACAGCACACTACACGGCACAATACATCTCCATCCAACACATATATGCCCAACATCTCACATACGCATCATATCACATCACATCACCACACTACACAGAATGCCCAACACTTCGTTACACAGCACCACATCACAATACCACAACTCCACAAATACCAACAACACAGTCCACAACCTAGTCAACTAATCAATATCTAACATAATTAACGAGGGATAGAGGGTTATACCATCCGACGAGATAACATGTGCGTTGTTTGTTGATCGTCACAGCCGAAGACGTCGGAAGGGTCGTACGTGGTGGCTAAACCTCGTACGGTGACTGTTTAGGCGTTTGAATAGTTAGGTGTGGTCTTGGAAGGGCTCGTGGTGGCCTTATGATGGTGGCAAGGAGCGTAACACGGCGGATCTAGCCGTGTACAGTGACGGTCAGCCACGCGCAGTGGCTGTCCATCGCGTGCAGTGACTATCCACCACTCAAAGTGGTGGTTTGGACCTAGGGTTGGACTAAAGGGTTGCTGGTGGAGCTCATGGTGGCACAGGGGTGGCGCCACGGTGGCTCACGGTGGCAAATCTGGCCGCACGGTGGAGGAGAAGCCGTGGGAGAGTGTGAGAGAGTGTGCGTGCATGGGTGGTAGATCGGAGCTATGGGCGGTTGGGATAGCTCGGTGGTGGCCTAAGGAGGCTGGAGGTGGTGGTCAACTGCCTTGGGTGGTGGTGCACGGTGGTGGAGGGTGTGCAACCCGTGCGTGTGAGGAGAGGAAGCCCGTGTGTGGAGGAGGGGCTTCTGGCCATGGGTTCGAGGGAGGAGGAAGGGGGAGACTAGGAGGTGCTTGTGGTGGTGTCTGGTGGCCAAGGTGGCCGCGTACGGTGGCACTAGGAGCATCGGTGGTTTTGAAGCCGTGTGAACCCATTTTCATGGGTATGGTGTGTGTGCACGACGGAGGGGGAGAGGGAGGCTGAGCTTGCTAGGGGATGGTGGCCGGTGGAAGAGGAAGCTGCCGTAGCAGTGGTGGCGCCGGAGGACGGCACACGACGGCACAGTAAGCACTAAGCCCGTTCGGGTTGTGTACTTCCGAAAGGGAGAAAGTGAGAGCGTGAGAGAGAGGGGCTGGGCTAGGGAGGCTCGCCGGTGTGAGGTGAAGCTGGTGGTGCAGGCAGTGAGGGCTGGCAACGCACGGCGGCGCCGGGCTGAGACATGGAGCCGTTCGGGCGAGAGGGAAGCCGCATACTGCGTACGCTGGGGAGAGGGAGGAGAGAGAGAGCTGAGGGAAAAGTGAGGGGGTTTGGGTATTTAATCCAGTCCATTCGTCCGGGGATCCACGTAATGATCTAACGATGGATCTCAAACACTGATTCAAAATGCATTTACTATTAACTTGATATTGAATCTTAACCCTTCATATTGAATCTTCAGATTTAATCTAAAGGTAGAAGTTTAAATATTGATTTAAATTAACATAAAATAGATAATTAAAATATAAATATTATATCATACATTTAAAATCAACTTTAATATTTAAAATACTAATTTTTCATCATTAAATAAATGATGAAGTTTTACTGAATATTTTTAAGAGAATAAAACTATCTAATTAATTTGAATTTTTAAGATAATTTAAATTTCATAATAAATGATGAATATGAATAAATAGTAATTTCATTCTTATATATTTAACTATTTTAATATTTGAAATCACATTTTATTTTTTTCTTCAATTAGGCAGATGTGGACGTTTACCACTGCTAGTATATATTTAAGCAGTAATATAACCAAGTAAAAATATCTGAGAAAAGTCACTGTACAGATCATACAAAACAAAACTATTCTACATCTTTTCTTCTTGTTTTGTTTTCAACGTAAACAAAAAAAATAATTCAGAAGGAAAATGCATTGGATTTGTTCTCCGTTCAAGGTTGTCTCTCAGGCAAGCAACAAGACCATCAATCAAGTCATGAATCTACGTTAGGTATCCGTATTTTAATTTTTGCATTTAAAATTGAATAGTGACAGTGATTCCAGTGGCAGTATTATATATATAAATTATTTATGAACTATATTGGTAAGGGATATTAATTTCGGAAAATAAAAAATCTTTACAACCTCCTAACACTCCACACTCATTTTTATTATTTTTTTATTTTATTAAATATTTATTATATGAATAATTAATAAAAAATTTGAAATAATTTAAAAAGAATAAACTCAAAAAAAATTTTAAAAAAATATTAAAAATTTAAAAAAATATGGAGTGTGGAGTGTGGTGGAGGTTGTGTAGTAAAGCTCTTTCGGAGAAATGCAACAGAGAACATGTACATGATCCCACGTGGAAGATCATACAACCAATGGCGGAATCTGTAATTTTTTTAGGAGGCCAATTATTTTTATCGTTTAATACGTTTATGTATATTATACATTATACATATAACATAATTTAATCTGTAAAATTTAAATTTTAAAATTAGAAAATAGAGTCAAAATGGCCGTCAGGTCGAATCATTTTTCAAGGCAGATAATATTCTATATCAGCATGCATGCGTGGCTTATGCATAAATGGACGTGGAGTATTTTAAAGATCTGATTCTGCCGGATCTATTAAAGCAATGTGTATAGTTCAAACAAGTTTAAAAATGTGATATGTGTCACTATCAAAGTTTTGAATACAATTTTGGTTGTTGTTTGGGTTAAAGTACTTGAACGAAATATTTCGATACTGTTACTATTTCAAAATAGTTTATATATAATAAATTAATTATATATATATATATATGTATAAATTATATTTCAAAATAATATAAATGTAAGTTTTAAAAAGTTAAAACACATATTTATAAAACTCAATAATACTTCTAAGTTCTCAATTCAACTATTTCAAAAAATAATTACTTATCTTCATCACTAAAATAGGAGTAGAGATTTGATTTCAATGCTCGAGAAACAGAAATTAAAAAAAAGTTAAAAAAATAATTTTTAGATGTGAGATTGCAGTTAAAATTATAAAAAAGTCAAAATTTTTACATTAATTACAAAAAATAATAATTTCAACTGATATATCGAAAACTGACTAGTATTGATCGAGATGCACCGGTACGTCTAGTATTTAACCCGGTACAAAACACATACCTCTTTTATATCAATAACTATCCTAGTATGGTAAACACCGGCCGCAGGTATGAAATTTAAAATTCTGGTCACTACACAGACAATTGAGGGTCAGGCGTCCATCATTTGGATGTACTATTTGTCTATTTGATCTTCGTGGTGCTTCAGTTTGAAGAAGATTGTCGCGTCTCTATTAGAAAAATATATATAGCTGAAAGATCAAATGTTTTTCATCCTAAAAGACTAAAAAACAAAAACCCAAAATAGAATTTAATAAAAATAGCTTTTTTTTTTTTTAAGAGTGAAGGAAGAGGAAGATTTTTAGATAGGCACAAAATAGGAGGTAGGAAATTAGGTATAGATAGATATTTCGGGAAGACTACATAGAGACAGCAATTTTGGAAGCAAATGTACTGTACTGGGTATGTTTTGATATTAAACTGAGTTGAGTTGAGTTGAGTTGAGATGATAAAATATTGTTATAATATTATTTTTTAATATTATTATTATTTTGAGATTTAAAAAAGTTGAATTATTTATTATATTTTGTGTTAGAATTTAAAAAAGTTGTAATGATGAGTTGAGATGAATTGAGGTGAGTTTAATAACCAAACATAAGTCTCTAAATTGGGAGAAAAACACATGAGACAAACTAAACTCGAGAGAGTAATAGTAGATACAGTTTTAAAATAAATAAATTTTGTATATATTTTTTTTAAAAATGAATAGAGTCCATAATTAAAAAAATATATTTTTTAGATAAATTTGAAATTTATATATTTTTTTAAAAAAAGAGTACACAAAATTTATCCAACTTAATACAAATATCATTTCTATTTATCTAATACTTTAAATAGACATGAAAAGTGAATCAACGGGACAAAGTGATGGGAGTATTATTGACAAAGAGAGAATGCCATATGGCCCTTTTTTTTTTTTTGTTATTTATTATTTCTTTGTTGTTTGGTTTGAGAGTCTCTCTCTCACCAGAACATCCCTGTTCAGTTCAGGCCAAATGGAAGGGATAGCATCTCAATCACCTCAAATTCAACTCAATATATATCCAACTCCTTTATTTTATCTTCAAACTTCAAATTCTCTCTCTCTCTTGCTTTTCTTTCTCACTCCATCTTCAGTACCCACCATCCCGACTTTTTCTTTCATTCCCAAGTCCCCCCGGGCCCCCCACTCCCTTATCTCTCTCTCTCTCTCTCTCTCTCTCTCTCACGCTCAGAAATTCCTTCTCTTCTCAAATCTCAAAGCAAAAGCGAAAGCGCAAACACCAATATGGTTGTCACACTTTTGTCCCCTTTATGTAAAATTCCAGTCTACACCCTCTGCTTACTTTGTCACGCCATCATCACTTCCTTGAAAGTCAAGCAAGGATAACGGAAGAACTTATACAACCCCCTCTCTTTCGTACTCTTTTTTTGTTCTGATCTCTCGAATACCCAAAAAGCGCGCTGACACAAACGCACGAGAGTGAGACCCACGGAGCGTGCCAACAATGTCCAGTATTTTCAGGGACAGGGCTTTAGGATCCTCCAAAAGACATAGCCAGTACCAGAGCACCATGCGGCAGCCGCAGCCTCAGCCGCAGCCGCAGCAGCCCGTATACCCGGTCGAAGGCCTGCCCTCCCCGTTCGACGACCCGGGCTCGAATCTTTCGGACTCCGAGCTCCGAGAAACTGCTTATGAGATCCTCGTCGCCGCGTGTCGGAGCACCGGTACGCGGCCGTTGACCTACATCCCGCAGTCGGAGAAAACCGAACGGGCTCCTGCGATCTCGCATTCGGCTTCGCTGCAGAGGTCGCTGACTTCGACTGCGGCCAGCCGGGTGAAGAAGGCTCTGGGGCTGAAAACGTCGTCGGCTTCAAAGAGGAGAGTCGGTGGCGGTGACTCGGTGAGTCAAGGGCGAGGGAAGAAGGCGGTCACGGTTGGGGAGCTTATAAGGGTCCAGATGAGGGTTTCAGAGCAAACCGATTCGAGAATTAGGAGAGCTCTTCTGAGGATCGCTGCTGGGCAGGTGATAAATAATAATAATAATAATAAACTAGCTTTGGCCTTTTTGTTCACAATATGAATTTGGGTTGTTTGATTTATTTATTAGTTTTATGATTTGGCTTCTCTTGGGAAGCAGAGAAAGTTGAGGGGAATTAAAGGCAGGGAAAAAAAAAGAATTAAACTGTTTCTTATTCTTTTCTATATATGGTATGAATAAGAGAAAACTCAGGTCCGGATTATATTTAGGGTCTTTGAACTTCTTTGGGAGCATGAATAAAAATTTTGACACCTTTTGTATTCATTACTGTCTTGTAATTTTGCACTGTTATATTCAGTTTTTCGTTTGCTCAATCGTTATTCTTGGGGAGTATATTTAATGCAAGGACCATTGCACCAAACATTTTCTTTAGAATCCATAGTTTTTCCGTTTCTCGTATGATTTTAATCAGGTACACTAAAAAATTGGAGTGCTATTTCATGAATCAGCTTGGAAGACGAATGGAGTCGGTGGTTTTACCACTCGAGCTATTACAGCAGTTCAAGTCTTCCGATTTTCCAAGTCAGCAAGAATATGCGGCTTGGCAAAGGAAAACTTTGAAGGTTCTGGAAGCTGGACTTCTCCTGCATCCTCACCTGCCGCTAGAGAAGACTAACTCTGCCTCACAACAGCTCCAGCAGATTATTCGTGGGGCCCCGGAGAAGCCCCTAGAAACTGGAAAACACGAGTCAATGCAAGTCTTGCGTAGTAGTGTTATGTCTCTTGCTTGCAGATCATTTGACGGGTCTGCGACTGAGACATGTCATTGGGCGGATGGGTTTCCATTGAACCTCAGGCTCTACAAAATGCTGTTAGAGGCATCTTTTGATATAAATGAAGATACCTCTATTATTGAAGAGGTTGATGAGGTTTTAGAACTCATTAAGAAGACCTGGGTAATCCTCGGATTGAACCAAATGCTGCATAATCTTTGTTTCTCGTGGGTTTTATTCCACCGCTATGTTGCAAGTGGCCAAGTGGAAAATGACCTGCTGTTTGCATCCAATAATCTATTGATTGAAGTTGAAAAAGATGCCGATGGAATAAGGGATCCTGTTTCGTCAAAGATTTTGAGCTCTATATTGAGTGTGATATTAGGCTGGGCGGAGAAACGGCTTCTTTCTTACCACGACAATTTCCACAGCGGTAATGTTGAATCAATGCAAAGTGTTGTCTCTCTAGGGTTATTATCTGCAAAAATATTGGTGGAAGATCTCTCTTATGAGTATCGTAGGAACAGGAAAGAAGTTAGTGTCACATGTGAAAGGGTTGAGACTTATATAAGATCATCACTTCGCACTGCTTTTGCTCAGGCAAGTTTCTTAAGAATCATCTCCCTAAATATAAATATGCATGCAAGATGAAACAGATGTACAAACCATTTGATCTTGAGATGTATATGGTAGGCTATTGACAGGGACCATCAATTAAAACTGATCAGTTGGTGAACCCTTGAAAGATATTTCACTCCGGAAAATGAATTATCTGGGGTTCTCATATTTATAATGTGGAACTTGATTCATCGTTGCAATTTTGTATTCTTCTTTGCAATAATTTAAGACATTTATGACCATTTCCAACCTTTTTGTGAGACGTTATTTAACCGGATTATTCATGTACGATAAAATTTTTGTGAATATCCCCATTCTCCTGTACTCCTATGATAGCATTTTCTGTCCTTTTCTTTAATCTTTTCTTTTCCTTGAGCTTGAATCTAACATTCCTTGTATTCCTTTTATTTCTCAATTGTTGTTAGCCAATTGGCATTTCAAGATAGTTTTCTTATTTATATATTATGAATCAATCTGACCTCAAATTTGTCTGTGACAAAAGTATGGATGGATAATTAGAAGTGCAGTTCTTGATAAGAAGCTTATGTACTTTTGTAAAAGTTGTGTGGTCGAATAACTTTATGGCTGTGCTTAGCCTATAGGAATACAAAACATGTGTGGCTGTTAAGAATATATTCCCTGTATTCGAATCCATAAAGTCTGAAAAATGCAATTTGAACTATATACATTTTTTCAAGTGACTTTCCTTTTTCCTTCAGTTACCGTTTGGCTATACAGAATCCCCTTGATTTTTTCCCCAGTTTATGTTTGAAACATTTATATCTATTTTAACGGTCTCGCTTCTTAGTTTTGCCATGGAGATATGACTCGAGGTTCTGATTGCTCTGTCTTAAGGCAGAAAATGGAGAAGGTGAACTCAAGGAAGCATATATCTAAGAACCAGAAGGGGTCTCTTCCTGCCCTTTCCATCCTTGCACAAGACACTAGCAAACTGGCTCTAAATGAGAAAGAGATTTTTAGTCCAATAATGAAGAGGTGGCACCCTTTTGCAGCAGGTGTTGCTGTAGCTACCCTTCATTCTTGCTATGGAAATGAGCTGAAGCAATTTATTACGGGTATTAGTGAGTTGACTCCTGATGCGATAGAAGTCCTGAGAGCTGCTGACAAATTGGAGAAAGATCTTGTGCAGATTGCAGTTGAAGATGCTGTGGACAGCGAGGATGGTGGGAAGTCCATTATACGAGAGATGCCTCCTTATGAGGCTGAAGCTGTAATTGCCAATCTGGTAAAGTCATGGATAGAGACAAGAGTGGACAGACTGAAGGAGTGGACTGATAGGAATCTGCAACAGGAGGTATGTGATGGAAATAGGATGGTGTTTTCTGAATTTTATTCAGCTTGATTGATGTCTGGATATGGCCCAGCACCCACAGATGCAAATCTGATATGGATTAATGTCATGCAAATTGGATATGGAGTAGTGGTTATTGCTGTTTATTCTGTTCTGTTTTGTGTGATATGGATTAATGTTTGTTCTCTTCTACTTAGAAAAAAAGAGTGAATGTTTATTCTTTTCTGTTTTATGCAAAAGGACTTGAATGTGACCATTCACTATTCATCATACGTGTGCACACAAACAAATACTTTAGTCAGATGCCAGTACCTTCCACCCCACCGCTCCAAAGGAAAAAAAAAAAAAAAAACCATTTTTTTGGTCTCTTTGGATGGAGCCACTTGTACCTCATTGCTTTGTCACAACTTCTAGTTACATTTCTATTGCAATTGCATCATCTTTATGCATTGATTCTGTCAGTGACCATGCACGTGAAGAAGTTGCATGATGAGAAAATAAGGTAGACAAACTCTGGAGTCAATTTGCCCTTGTTGTTGATGAGAATAATTTTTTCATACTCTATCAATGAGTATTGATACACAGGAATATACATGGGGCAACAGTAAAAAAGTGTTTCCACACGTTGGCTTAGGTGTTAAGGGATGGGGTTTTCTTGGGGACGTCTCAGGTTTGAATCTTGAAAACAAAAGAAAGAAAAAGGAGGGTGGGGGTGCAAAAACTCTGAATATCGAGTTGTTTATAATGCGTAGTAGAATATCTTGAAGGATGACCCCATACATGTTTTTTCTTAGCATTGATTTGATTGGGGTTTGGGAAGATGTGGGTTGGTGTTTTTTCTCTTTTGTCACAATTTAGACTTTTCTTCAATTAATTATTAATGGTTTTTTTTTGATAATTTATTAATAGTTTTTGTTATAGAGAAACAAGAAATTTTATGAATAATTAATAAGCATAGCCCAAGTACACTAGACTTATACAGGAGTAACACCTAACTAGGATTTACATTTGAAATAAGAAAGTCATAGACACAGTCTGTACTATCGCCACTGCCCAAAGGAACAAGGTTTTGAAAAAGAAAGCTTTCAGCTCATCCTACTTATCTAAAAAAAAAAAAAAAAAGATTTCAGCTCATCCATTTTCCGCTCGCGATCTTCGAAGCTTCTATTGTTTCTCTCTCTCCAAATGCACCAACATAGACATATAGGAGCTATCTTCCATATGTTGCCACTTGTGGGCTGCCTTGGAGGCCTCTCCAACTTGCTATAAAATCCACCAGTCTTCTAGGCATGAGCCGTGAATCCATAAAGTCTTGGACATACCCTTAGTCTCCCATATATTCCTCCACAGAAAGGTATTCATGCCTTAGCTAGTAAAGGTCTGGTAGGATGATCAAGAGTATATCTTCCTTTCGTAGAGAGGCTCCAAATGATCATCTACAGTTCCAATTATCACTCTTGTAGAGTACAATAAAGTAAAAAAACTCAGTAATGGCATCCTCTTCCCGATCTTGTGCTGCTCTGGATAAATCAACATTCCATTGAAGGGAGTCACTAGATAATCCAAAGAGGACAGCCATTGGAGCATTCTTTGCCCGTGCAATCTCAAAAGCTGGTAGGAATATGTCTTTGAGGCTTCGATCTCCACACCTTTTATCATGCCTAAATTTGACTCAAGAACTCTCACCCACCTCAATACAAGTGTGTCTAGAGAACTCCTCCCATCCGCTTCTTATGTGCTTCCACAATCACGCTCTGTGTGGTCCATGTACCTCATTCGAGCACCAGCCACCCCATGGTTACAGGTTACTGATCGTTGAATCTATAACAGCCTTGCATAGAACCTCCCTTTCTTGTTGCTATCGCCACAACCACTCATCCCCCATGCCACGCCACAAAAAACCCTGTTGTAGCTCCTTAATACGGTTGGCAACCTTTGTGGGAAGGGGAAATAAAGACAAGAAGTATGTGGGTGGGTTAGATGGTTTTGATCAAGGTAAGCCTACCCTCTTTAAACAGATATAACCTCTTCCAGCTTGCCAGTCTAAACTCCATTTTTTCAATCACAACATGCAAATACCTGCCGTCTTGAAAGTAGCACATGAATTTTCAGTTTTAGGAGTTTGAAAGTGTTTTGCTTCATGTTTAAGTACCATGGGTAAATTATTCTGGGTATCAACTTTTGAAATTTAGGGCTCGTTTGGACACTTGGAGTATCGCAAAATTCTATAAATAGTAGTGAAATGGTTTGACTTAAAATGTTTTATTGGGTTTTGGGAAATGAGAGAAAATGTTAAATAAAAATATTATAAAGTTAAAAAATTGTTTGAATATAATTTTTTAATAAAATTTTTGTTTTTAAGTTTGAAAAAGTTGTATTGATTTTTGTGTTTTGTTTTGAAGTTTGTAAACGTTGTAATGATTAGATGAGAAAATTAAAGATTTGAAATTAAAAAGTGTTTGTGTTTGAGTGATGTTTGGAAAGGAAATTGTGAGAAGTTTTAAGAATTTCTCATCTCATCTCATTTCATTTATCAAATGTACCCTTAAACTCTAAAGCTAGGTATAAATTTCCCCCTTGCTTGAATATTATTTTCACCTTTTAAATACTAGTCACTTGCTAACAATCCTTGTCTGCTAAGGTATCTTTTCTGAACCCCTATGAGTTTAGGGATTAATAGATTAGTCTTTGTTAAACTTCAAATATTTTGAGTCAACCTTATGTTCAGTGCCATAGAAATTTGTTCCAACCAGCAGTAATACTAGTCCATTTTTCTTTATATGTACTATGTAATGGCAATTAGTTTCTATGCTTCTGTCACAAAACTTAAAACTTTACTAGTCATTTTTTACAAGATGTTTATTCCTTGAAAATAAATGTGAAACTTACCCTTTTACTAGTCCATGACCAAACCTTGCTGTCCTCCTTTTTGTAGGTCTGGAATCCACAAGCCAACAAAGAGCGATGTGCTCCTTCTGCTGTTGAAGTTCTACGAATCATAGACGAAACTTTAGAAGCATACTTTCTGTTGCCGATTCCCATGCATCCGGTCTTGCTTCCAGAATTGATGACTGGTTTTGACAGATGTCTTCAACATTACATATTGAAGGCCAACTCTGGCTGTGGTATTATTCCACAGCGTGCGACTGTTGCATTGATTTTTAAATTGTATTTCAATCTTTAATGATAACCAATTCTCTTCTTTGATCTGCAGGGACACGAAGTACTTATGTTCCAAGTTTGCCTGCTTTGACTAGATGCTCAACAGGATCAAAGTTCCACGGCGTATTCAGAAAGAAGGAAAAATCACAAATTACACAGAAGAGGCAGGTTGGAACTTCAAATGGGGACAACTCCTTTGGGATACCCCAGCTTTGTGTTCGCCTAAATACCTTGCAGCAAATACGAACGGAATTGGGAGTACTGGAGAAGAGAATACTTGCAGATCTTGAAAATACTGAATGCACTCTGATTTACGATATTGCAAATGGGACAGGGAAAAGGTTTGACCTTTCAGCAACTGCTTGTGTGGAAGGGATCCAACAACTCTGTGAGGCAATAGCATATAAAATCATCTTCCATAACTTAAGTCATGTTCTCTGGGATGGCTTATATGTTGGGGAAGTTTCTTCTTGTAGGATTGAACCATTCCTTGAGGATGTCGAGCAATATTTAGAGATTATTTCATCAACAGTGCATGACAGAGTCAGAACTAGGGTCATTACTGACATAATGAAAGCTTCTTTTGATGGGTTCCTGTTGGTTCTGCTTGCTGGGGGCCCTTCTCGTGCTTTCACTCAAAAAGATTCTGAAATAATAAAGGAGGATTTTAAGTTGCTCACGGATCTATTTTGGTCCAATGGGGATGGATTGCCAGCTGATTTAATAGATAAGTTTTCAACCACAGTTAAAAATATTCTTCCTCTACTTGGTACTGACACAGAGAGCCTAATCGAGCAATTTAAACATCTAATTCTTGAGAGTTTTGGCTCTGCTAACTCTAAGCTTCCATTGCCTCCGACTTCAGCTCAATGGGATCCAACTGAACCAAACACGATTTTGCGAGTTTTGTGTTATCGGAATGATGAGATGGCTGCAAAGTTTCTTAAGAAGACTTACAATCTGCCCAAGAAACTATAACTGCTTTGGGTTCTGAAAATAATGACTGAATGATGCATTCATGGGCACGAAATGCTGTGCGGTTACTTCAAGCTTTGCCAGTGTTTATTAATACCAACTGGAAGTTAATTTTCCAAACAACGTATTTTCCATTCTGGCTTCTGGCAGGGTTGAGCTAGTTGGAGGAAAAGTATAGCTCTAGCATCTTGTATAGTGATTTATTGACTGCTTTAGATTTAATTAGAGCCTTTGCCAGTCAGTTGTGAGAACTCGAGGGAATGGTGGACTTGCTCCTTGGCTTATGATTAATAAGCTTGGGTATCTATAATACACCTGGAAGGGTGCGGATATGGGTTTCAGTCCTTCCCATAAGCTACTCGGAAGCCAACTCTTCTGTCCAAACTGACACAAAAGTTTTCGCTGGATATGGTGGGGTTCTTCTAACTTTTGTTTGATTTTTATTTCTAATGTCTTATACCGCATATGATGACAGAGTGCAAAATAGAAAAAGGTTTGATGATAGGAAAGTATTGTTTCTTACTTCAGAGTTTGGGTATGTGTATCAGGTAGTTTGTTGTCAGATGTAGTATCATCGGTACAATTTAATATTTAAAATTATTACCAATAATGAGAATTTATTGTTGGAGCAGCTGTGCGGAACTGTGGTAGACTGGATCTTATGTGTACCCATTTTCAGTTCGTTACTTCCATGGCTCCTGTCTAATTTAGATTGCCTTTGTTACTGATTGATTTGTGTCTCTTTTATTTGAAATTTTTTTTTGAAATGTCTTGGTAAATTCTTAGTTGCTGGTCTCCTTCTCTCCAACTCACACAAGGGCTAATTATGCTCAGATTCGTATAGAGATGTATTTAACTGTGCTTAAAGATGATAAAATTTGGATTGATTTTAATAATGAGGTGGGTTTTTGGTAGAGGGTGATTTATGAAAGATCTCGGCATTGTTCTTATTTTTAGGGGCATCATTTTAGTGATTGTAAGATGATGTCTTCTTTCCTTGTAATGGAGTTGGAGAAATCTCTCAAGGAAAATTCGATGGCAAACGTTGGTTTTGGTTAATGAATTTCACGTCTTCTGCTTCTCAATTTATCACAATTTTTCGTTCTTCTAAATTAAATACGCAGAATGTTATTCCTCTGATAGCTGTAGTCTAGTGATTGGATCCTTTGTCCTAATGAGGTTGAACCTTTTGTTGCTCTACCATCTTCTATTCCTTTAGAGGTCAAACCATCTAATCCTAGATCTATCCATGAAGGATTCCATTATTGGTCTCAACTGCGGCTCTCTAAAAAACGGTAGTGGTGATGAGATTGCTTTAAGCAATTCATTTGATGTTCTTCTTGATAAGCTTCATCTGGTTTTCCATTCGGTCCAGATTTAACTCTAGAGGATGTGGATGTGCTCAGCATTCAGATTCTGACCTTGTTTAGGATAATGCTATTATGCTAGGGTGAAAAAGCAGAAAATGTATCGTGTTTATGTTTCTTACCAGAACAAAATCTCTCTTCCTATTTGACTATGGCTTGGACTGCTCGGGGTATATCCCATAAAAAAACTCTAATTACACTTACAAATCTTGTAAAGACGCAACCTGCCTTTTCTGTAGCTATTTAAGAACTCATGGTTCCTTTTGCTAAAGCTGATCCTATTTGCTATAAGTTGGGTTTGTCAGCTGTCTCTACTACTCAAATGAAAGTGCTGGAGGGAAGATTTGGCAGTGCATAAAACCTGGTATTTAGCTGCGCATTCTTACCATGCTTGATAACCATCTCACATTCTCTGTTTCTTGGTTGTGTTGATGTCATTTTTCCCCTTGGTTTATGCTAAATGCACATATCTCTTAGAGACTTTGTGGAAGTCGTTAACTGATCTATTCCTGATGGTTTCCCTTCGATGGCTATTGGTGACTTAGTTATTAAATGGGATCATGAGAAGCTAGGGGTAGTCCTTTCTCCCGAATTGCTAAATCTGAATTCTTGGATTTCATTTATGATAATGCTCTTTATGGCTTTCGTTTTATTAGCTCAAAGTTCATTTGGTTTTGTTCTAGAGAGGGAGTTTTAACTTTGGAAAGATTGGATAGGGTTGTAGCTAATACCTTCTGAAGTAATGTATTTTGAATTTTCTGCTGTATTTGCTCACTCATCTTGAGAAAATTCATTATGACGACACCCCTTTGCTTCTTCAAAATAATCATGTTGGTAGAGTTGGATCTTATTTCAATGAATGTGGGTATCTCGTCGTTACTTCCTAGAAGATTGGAACATGTCTACTTTTGATAATATGTTTCACTCTTTTGCGTCAGTTTTGGGATAGAATTCAAACATCCGAATATGAACTTTTTAAGTTCAGGGGTCATCTTTTGCTTTTGAGGCCTTACAGAAATGGCAGCAATCTTATGATTCAATTTCACTTTAGTTACGAAACAAAGACTGATTATTGGCTATCTGAAGGTGAGAAATATCAAATTTTTTCATAGCAGGCTGAAAACAGAAGAAAGAAATTTGTTGTAAGCTCTTTGATTGCTTCCCTCTGGGATTATAGATGAGTATATATTTGAGAAAAAACTCAATTGAGACTATCATTGATCCTTCTGCCTTTTCTTCTGATTATTACTAAGCTAGTCTCGGAAGCCGACATTTAAATGCTCTTGGCCACACCTCCTAAGCAAGAGGTTAAGGATGCTATGTTGTCTAATCCCACCTATGCAGCCACTGGTGCAAATGGTTTTTCTAGTGGTTTTTCTTTGAATTGGTTGCCATTTATTTTTGAGGATTTATATGCAGCCAGCCCTGGAGTTGTTGCATGAAGGGTCTCTTTCTTTTGCTTACACTTTGTGCCCAAAGTAGAGAACCCTAAGGAATCTACCGCCTTTAGACCCATTTAGGCCCCGTTTGAAATATGGTTCAATCTAATTTTAAACTGAGTCTAACATCCAAATACCCAACTTTCAAATCCTTAAACTCATCTCAACTCAGTTCAACATCCAAACGGGACCGCCTTTGCCAAGTCTCTTGTACGATCTTTTCTAAGATATTTCCTAGACGCTTTCTTCATTACTGTCCCAACTTGTTTCTCATAATTAGGGAGCTTTCGTGAAAGGAAGATTGATTGCTTAGGATATTGCTTTTGCCCAAGAGTTCGTATAATTATAATTTTCTCAGTAAAATCTGGATTGCTTGGGAGAAAATATGTAAACTGCAGGAAGGACGATTGAGGTCGTGTAGTTTTCATGACGTTCTAAAGGCATTGCATCTTTTATTTATTTTTAATAAGTCATTGCATATTAAATTGGGTTGGAGGTTATGAACTTGTAGGACACCCTGATAACTTTTATGGACCAAAAAAACTTATCAAATCTGAGGGTTTTTACTGAACAAAGCCGCTTCTAAGCGGTCAGGCCGTTTATTAGAGATAAACAACCCTCTTATCAGAATCAGCCACATCAGAAATCACACCAAAAGGAAAATAGTCGCAGCCACACAAGATCAAAAGGGTAGGTCATGTTTCCTGCCATTCGAATCGCATAGCCCTGCCCCTTTCGAAACTCATCTCACCAAGACCCTGCCATCTCTTCCATCGGAATCTCACTGAGACCCTGCTCGCTGCATGCCCACACAGTTGTTCATGGTTGACAATATCTACCTTGGTGTTGCTCAGGTATTTTTCGAAGCATCATGATATTTAATTTCTCACATAATAGTATTTGAAATCTGGTAAAAAAAAGAACATATTCGATTTTTGCATTTTCGATTTTTGGAAGCATATTCGATTTTTGATAGGCTATTTGATTTCTAGAAGCATCACCTATTCGATTTCTGGAAGCATCACATATTCCATTTTCGATTGATCTATTACTGGGTTGGAAGCATTTTCGATTTTTGGAATTCATATTCCATTTTCCATTGCCCTGTTACTAGGTTGGAAGCATTTTTGATTTCTGGAAGCATCACATATTCCATTTCCAATTGATCTATTATTGGGTTGGAAGCATATTTTTAGAAGCATTTTCGATTTTTGAAAGCCATATTTCATTTTTAATTGATCTGTTACTGAGTTGGAAACATATTTTGGAAGCATTTTTTTTTAAAAATTTTTGGAAGCATCACATATTTTAATTAATGATTTTTTAATGTTATGATTTTGTATGGAATGAACAAATCTTTTGTTTTGATAGTGAAGAACTTAAGGCTGAAAGTGTAGATGTACAATATGATGTGAATGTTGAGGATGGGATGAAAGTTGAGGATGGGGTGAATGTTGAAGATGTTATGTGGTGAATGTTGAAGATGGTATGAATGTCAAAGATTGTATGAATGTTGAGGATGTAGTGAATGTTGAAGATGGTATGAATGTCGAAGATGGAGTCAATGTGGATGGAGTCAATGCGAGTAGTGGTCCTTTGGAGCCATTCATTGGTATGTTATTTGACGATGTGGAAGACGCACAAGCATTTTACAAGGCATATGCAAGACGAAAATGTTTTGCAATTCGAACGAATCATAGTCGGTTGTCGAAAGATGATAAAAAAAACTGTGCAGTAGACTATGTTTTCACAAGAGAATGATTTCAGCGAGTAAATCAGGAAGAAAGAGAATGAACAATTCCTGAATCTACTGAGACAAAGATTGGATGTAAAGCTTTGATAGGTATAAAAAAAGATAGTGAAAAGTAGATAGTCAACAAGTTTGTGGTTGGACATAAACCATGTTCTACTTATACCGAGAAGTATTAGTTTCCTCCGTGGATATAGGAGTTACTAAACTCCAAAAAAAACTTATAATGACTTTGAATGAGTCTGGTGTACCGACAAGGAAGATTATGTCGGTCTTGAGAAAAAAATCAGGTGGTGATTTTAATGTCGGTTGTATTGGCAAGGATGCCAAAAATTACTTGGGCAATAAGAGGAGAAAAGTATGGATACACAACGGTTATATTCCTATTTTCTTGATCGACAACTTAAAGAACCTGTGTTTGTGTTCTCCATGCAAGTTGATAAGGATGAGTGTATGAGAAGTTGTTTTTGAGTTGATGCTTAATCAAGAGTGGTGATCGATAATGAAGACACCTCTTAAAATTGAAGAGGAGACGACAATGGTTTATACAAGAAAGTCATTCATGATCTTCCAAAATGAGTTGTTCAATAGTTTACGGTACCAAGCAAGAAAATTGTTCAAAGAGGATGAGACAAGACATATGGAGTGACAACTTATGATAAAGAGACACATATTTACCATGTGATGTTGGAGGGTGATGAAGGACATGCAACATGTACATGCCATATGTGAGAGTTTATGAGGATTCTTTGTAGGCATATCTTGTGTGTTTTGGCAAGAAAATGAAGTTAGATAGATTGCCACAATATTATATTCTAGAAAGATTAACTATTAGTGCTAAGAATCGACTCATTCTTGACATACCATGTTCTTAAGGGCAATTTCGGCAAGTACTAGATGATCCTACATTGAGAAAAAACAAGTCAATGATACAACTTTATGACATTGTTGAACTGGGTCGCAGTCAACCAAAAAACACAAGCACCTCACCCTTGCATTGGAGAAGGTTCACAAAAAGTTACTTATAATGGAAGTTCATGTAGATACTCAGGAAACACATTTTTCAAATAGAGGAGAGTCAACCAATGATGACCAAATGTTAAGAAGTCAAGTTGTATCGAAATTTTCACAAACGGTCCAGGATCCTCCACGGGTGCCAACAAAAGGTCAACCAAAATCTTTGAGGTTGAAAAATCCAAAAGAAACGCAAACAACAAGGAAAAGATGTTGTGGCATTTGCAAGAATGAGAGACATGCTAGAAACAATTGTCCTTCAGTGAGGTATACTAGCTTTGGAATTATTTGTGATTTATTGGTTTTTATTTTTGAAATATAACAAAAAGTTTATGTTTTGTTGTTGTTTATGTAGGGATCTTGGCCCAACAACTAACAACATATCACAACATTTGGACTCATATAGTGCAAATTATCTTATACGTTGTATGTGATTTTTTTTATCTTTTGTCATGTCATGGACAGTTAATTTAGCCTCTATTTATCGCCAAGTTAATTTAACTCGTCTTTATTTTATTGTGACAGGGAATTAACGCAATAGATTGTGCACTTTGAAGAGTGGATTGAAGCTTTTGCGCCGAGTTGTCATCGTCTTCTTTATTTTGAGTAGATGTAATTAAATATACCTCAACCATGACCCTAGAAGAATGTATTGAAGTTTTATTTTTATACGATTCTGAAGAATGTGATTCTGGATGTAACTGAATATACCATTTGTTATGTAATTATGAAAAATGTGATGAATCTTCATGGTTATGTGATTCATTCCTATGTTTTGAAGTGCCTATATTTTGGACAAATTTTGAAGTGATTCTGAATATAATTGATAAGAGCATCTGAAGTCAATATCCAAGAAATTAATTAAAGAGATAGGAAAGAAAACCTTTACATTCACTTCCTACCCACAAATTACAACACAAAATTTTAAAAGATGTTTAAAACACGTCCATTACATTCACTTCATACCCACAAATTATAGCACAACATTACTTTCACACTAACAAATTACAACGGGTTACAAGAGTTGTAACATTGGCCAACATGCATTGTCGTTCTTTGGCAACATCCAAATTACAGCACAAAATATGAAAAAAAAATGACCATGATATGAACACACTTTCAACATTCCATTGTGCTTATTCTCCATTGCTTGTAATTTTGATTGTTCGATGCCTAAACGTTCATGAAGTATCATCTCGTTCCTTTATTCTATTAACTCTAACGTCATCTTACAACAGTTGTTCTGGTCACTTTGAAGATCAATCCATTCAAAAAATCCACATTGTGCTTTGTTTTTATAATTTGGACAATTGTAAAATCTTCTACCAAAACTATTGGCCTTTTCAGAAATTCATACTTTCGCTTGAATGCCACAATAGCAAAATGGTCTCTTCATTGGCACTTTATCTTCCCCTATTGCAATCCAAGAACTTGAGCTGGAATGAGAACCGAAACTTTTCATTTTCTGTCATAATATGAAAAAAAGTAAGCACTAACATTCCATGTAATTATTGCAACGTTTCCATGAAAACGACACTTTGTCTACCCCTCTACTGACTTGTGAAAATAGAGATGTCACATGTCCAAAACCAGCCAAACAAATGATAATACATGAAAATGATAGTAAGGGTCCAAAACTAGCCATGAAAAGGGTAGTACATGTCTCAAGTTGCCAAGATTTTTTTATGCCAAATAAAATAGAAATAAAGGACTGGACAATTTCTGTGGAATTGCTCAACTGCTAGCTTTTATTTGGAAGACCTAGAATTATAATCACTATTATTAATTTTATGGTGGGTGCATGTGCATGGAAGAAGTGGACAAGAGCAGATATATCTAAGAGGCAAAAGTTGGAGACAAGGACAAAAGAGATGAATGCAGATGACATGGGTGGCACAGAGATCACTACTAGTTTGAGAATTTGAATACTTTCAGTTTTTTTTTTCTTTCCTTCACACAACGGATTTGAATCCATTGTTCTTAACTTAACATTCACATATATGGTGCATATATGGAGGAAAATATCAGCTTAGCAAGCTCATCTAACAACTTTTGCATATATGGTGCATATATGGAGGAAAATTTTGAGGTGCAAAAATGGCCAAACATGACTACAGTGTGGTCATCTAACTTAGCAAGGTCACTCCCAATCAGCAGTCAGCAAATTTTCATAACTTAGCAAGCTCATCCCAATCAGCAAATTTTCATTAGTTAGCAAGGTCAATCCCAATCAACAATCAGCAACCAGTATGGTCATCTAACTTAACAATCCCAATCAGCAAATTTTCAGGGGAAAACAATCAGAAATTCAATGCCCACTCCTAAGCATATATATATATATATATATATATATATATATGTATTCGCTTCCCTCCCAATCCCATACAAAGGCAGTTACCCATTTCAGGGGAACGATGTAAAATCGACTGGAGAATGTAAGATCAGCTTATGTAAAATCAGCAATTGCTTAATCGATTTCAACTGGAGAATGTTCTAGCCCAAAGTAGTGAACGATGTGGAGAGAATCGAAGAAGAAGAATCACAAGGGATAAGAAAAATCGAACCATTCGGTCTCGGGTTTTTGGATCTGTCGCTTTGGTTGTGCTGTCCGTCTCCAAAGCCACAGTTGCGAAGGGGGCTGGTATTCGCTGCCACTGTCGCGAGAGGGGTCTCTAGATACGACGACTTTGGCGAGAAATGCTAGACACGATTTTGTTGTTTGAAAGGGAAATTTAAAAGCCAAATGGCTTTGGTTCTTCTAATCGGGTGAGGTGCGGTCACACCATCACAAATATGAAATGCATACGTGGCAAAACACTACTGACTGGCTGTTTTTAGTGGGTTATAAGCCCAACCGGTCAGAAAGTTTTCTTTTTACTGAACGAGTGGTTGAAGTTTATCATTTCTCACTGCGGAAATCTTCAAATTAGGCCTGGTAATACAAGTTGAGTGGTGATAAGCTTATAATCTATTTATAATTTATATACAACTTTAAATATAATAATATTTTTTATTAAATTTAAATTCATCAAATCAAAAGAAAAAGTTAAAATAATATTAAATATTACTTTATTACATAATTCTAAACAAAGTTTGTGGTTCGAAGATTTGGTCCGCACACTTGAAATACAAGGTTTCTTGTTTCTCTTCCCAATGTACTTTTCAACGATGTGGCCATCAATGGTATAGCTGGAATTGACCTTTTTCTGTGGCAGCTTCGTGATATGCCCACATTTTGTGCAAGTGAGATCCAATTTCTCTGTTAGCCAAGGGAGAGCGTGAATCTCCGAATCTGCATTCTCCTGAATGATCTTTTTTCAAACCAGTTCTACTTTGGATTTTATTAGATTATCTTCTTCTTTACTCTTTCTGTACAATATTGCTCACTTCCAAGGTTTTGATCCTGTTGGAAACATTGGTTTGATGGAGTGTCCTAGATTCAGCCGCCGTACAGCTATGTTGTATTCCTCTTTGTATTGAGATGTTGCTGCTTTCATAGAATTGGCTCATTATTTATTTGGTATTCCCCAGATTGCAATAAAGTATAGTCTTATCTTTGGCTTTGCTCTTTCCTTCGGTCTCAAGCCTGTTGAATTAAGTATCTTCTTTTCAGCAAGGCTCTTCTCCCATCAATGGGAAATTGGGCTTGCTAGAAAGAACTGCAGGTCTAACAATATCATGATTTATGAATATGGAAGCTGATTTTATTATTAATAAAGTTTCTAGATGGTTTAAAGGCTCTAAAAAAAATTCTTATTTCTACCGTCAAGCTTTAAAGCCATTTTCTTATGTCATGACCCCCAATATGGAAAGCTTTAATCTAATGATGATGGTGGCCTCTTATGGGAATCCTGGTAGCGTTATGCATACATACATGGGAGGGTTCTTTTTCTCATTTCTTTGGTCATGGTGCAAATCTTTTTGCTGAGATTATAAATCTCAAGGAAGGTAAAGTTTTATGCTATTACCTAAACCATATACTGATTAGGTGCTGGAAACCGATTCCGATCTTGTATCAGAATTGCGAAGATGGAAGACTAGTCACTAGAAACATATAGAGAAACAATGGCATTAACCATAGCAAGAATGTACCTAGTAAAGAATTTTGATTACTTTGTCGGTCAAGAGGGAAAGTCCAGATGGTGCACTCACCCATATAAGAGAGAGAGAGAGAGATGATCAAAACCAGTTGATAAAAGCATAATCAGGCGCTGTTGTTTACCATGTTATTTCCGGAAATGCAGAAGGAAAAACTCTATTCCGTTCTACTAGCGTGCCTTGTCTTGAGATTTCAGGATTTTTTGGTCCCATTTCTGTGAGATTTCATCATTGTGCTATGGGAGGCCAAAAATACAGCAAATCCAGTGAATTTTCCTAGGCATGTTAAGAAAACAGAAACAGAATAATCTCAAGTTGGCAATGCCACAGGGCATTTACCGCAAGAAATAAAATTAAAAAAAAAAAATCACATGGGAAAAAAGGAAGTGTTCTCTAATGGGCCAGAGAAGTACATTCACAGTGAATGTAAGAACTTGAAGCCAATCCCAAACAACTACCCAAATGTGTTCAGCCCTGGCCAAGTGTTAAGAGACTAGAAAAGTACAAAATCTTTCGAGGCTGCAAATATTGGACCGATCATTTCGCATTTGTGTAAGAAAACATGACTAACTATGCCAGCGCAGTCCTCCAAAATGGCTCTCTGGTACACTTTCATGGATCAACTAGAGTCACTGAATTCGGGGGGCGGGGGGGACATTATGACATTAGTGCCAAGGATTCTTCTTTTTGATCCCAATTCTTTTGGTGCTAGTCGTCGAGCTTGCTTTCTGTGAAGACCCAAAATATATAAAAGTGGTTATGTTGATGACACTGGGTCAAATCTCCGGATACATAAAGAAGAAGTATAAATAATTAAGTACCGATTTTGATTTCTTGGCCCTTCCCCGTATCCTGTTCTTCGGAGGTTTCAGTTTGTATATGCGAACCATCCAATGATGAGTCGTAAACACCTAAATTGATCAAATGCCACAAAAGTCCAATCAGACAAAGCACATGCACTTAACATAAAGACTTTTAATAAATTTGCCTAGTTGCATTAGATCGGCAAAGCTCATACATTCTCTTCTGACAAAATGAGAATGAAGACTTGCTTACAGTATCTATTGTAATGAGGATGGATAATTTGCTCGCGTAGGATAACATTTTGGAAAGGAAATCAATGCAAATATCACAAAATCTAACCGCATCAAAATACAAAGGAGAGAGGGCCAAAATTAGCAAATGGACGATATTTACGTGACCATAAAAAAGACACTTTATTGCCAGTGTCCTATACTCTAAGGGCAATAGTTTGAGTACGGAAGAATTACATAGGTTAAGGGAAAAAAGCACACTGGAACTGTTTAATGTTTGCATCAATTAACAGCTGCATTTCAATGCCCACATTTAGCAAGGAGTTCTAATAACTTTTAGAAACTATCCCTAGCAATGTTTATTGAAGTCACAATGTAGCCATTTCCGAACATATTTCTGATATCCCGTAACACTTCTAAAAACCAGATGTTAAGATCAACTGACCTCTTCAAAATGGGTAAGTTTGAAATATTTCTTCCCAATTTCTGTACGCCGTACCCTATCAAAGGCTTTACCATCTGTCTCCACAAACCTGTAGTAAAGAGGGAAAATTTTGTTGACGGGTAATAAAGAGAAAATATTCAACATCCAAACATTCAAGACAAATACAACCTCCACATTTAAACCTCCAACTTTACAACATAATTTACCTGTAATATGAGAGTTTGTACATGAGGCAATTTAGCATAGTTGGAGTGGCCTGAGAATCGATGCGATACTGACCATCTCTCTATATACAAACATAAAAGGAACATAGTTAAATACAAGGAAAATCAAATTTATCACTAAACTAACGTATCATCCAGTTTCTTTGCCAAAAGAATTATAAATCCCATTTTGTTAGTGATGACTGTTTTGGCTAGCAATTGTTTGTGATAACTCACAAGGTAATCAGGTTCCTTGATATGAGGGAATACACCGCCTCCTATACGGACCATCCACAGGAACTTATTGATATCATCACTGGGGTAGCCAACAAGACCTAATAAGAAATAGAACTTCAGAATAAAATTCTCTCATTATTAAAATAATCTCAAGCATCTTTGTCCTGGACACTCAGTGCCAATAGAAAAAAAATAATCTCAAGCATCAAAGACAGAAATATACCTCCAAAGACAACAAGAACATATTTTACATCTAAAGAGTTAAAAATTTCCCACGCTGCCTTTTCAGGAGAAGACATCGCAGTACCAACAGTTGCAATATGTGTGTTGTTCCATGTATTGTTGTCAACAATGACAGTACGATTAGCCATAGCAGTAGTTTGGTAACCATAGTCCCACCAAGATGCAACCTGAAAATTTCAGCAAGGAATCGGTGTACTAAATAACTTCATTTGGTCACATTAGTGAACAAATTTAATAGAAGGCACAATATCCACATACATCAACATAGGTCTCAATTTTATAGATATCTCACAAACATAGTAAAATAAACATAGAACTCAAATTCATGGAAGCTCTCAGTTGGCTCTAAGCAATTACACTACTGACATTTTTTTATGTTAGTAGTTATAATCCTGACATTGATAAGCAATTAACATTCAACTATCCTGAAGAACAGAAATAATGAATGAAGCTGTGGAAATCATCAGAACCAGAGACATTAATGTAGATAAAAGCAATATGTTACCCCGATATTCTCACCCCAGCAATTATATCTATCGTAGTTTTATCCAACTCATTCTACAAGAAACTTTCTTTATGGCCAGAAAAAGCAATCTACAAGTACTTTGAGTAAGCCCATGGTGAAAATAATTGTAATCAAGACAAAACATAATTTTTTTTTTTCGCAACTTGAGCAGTAACAGATTTAGTACGATCACGAAGGCTTAAATTAAAAACAAGCTCATGATACCACTGCAACTTCAGATGATGATACCAGAAAGAAACTAAAGAAAAGTTTGCTAGACTTCAGATTCATGACAACAAAGAAAAAGATGTAGAATAGAACAAAATTGTGGTATAATAAAGGAAAATACATGACACAACACTCACTTTATCATCCACCTCAGTATTGTGGCTCAACCATGCATAAGCCTCTCGAAAATCATCAAAAACATGAAGACCATCATGTGAATGAGATGTCAGAACGATTGATGGAGCTGAATAAGCTTCTGCCGCCGCCCAGACACAGTGAACCTTCAAAAAGAAAGATAACTCAAAATTGGAGGCCTTCGTTCATCAAGAAATACATCTTATGGAAGGAGAAAAGGGAGTACAAAGGAGGAAAGCAGCATATGGATGTTAGTATTTAAATCCAAGGGAAATTCAAGAACAATATATCATGTACTTTTAGGATAAGCATCAGGTCAGAAAGGTGAAAAACTTCAGAATTATTCAGCATGAAAACAGGTTGAATATAATTGCAAATTTTCAAAGTTAAAACTGATATGGATCAAATTGTTTCACAAGTACATATCAATTGAACTAAAAGTTGGACATGGAATAATATATATGCTTCACGGAAATATTCTTATAGATGGAGAAAGAAGACGATTCCAATACCACATAGAAAGCGCCCAGCAACACAAGCAAGAAAATAGCAATGATAGATGCTTCCAAAGGTAAAATCAGTAGCTTCTTCTTAATTTGGGACTTAACGGAAGGCTTTTCCACATTCTCCTTCTCCTTCTTCCTATTCTTTTTCGAGGGTCGCTCCTTCACTGCATCTTCATTCTTTTCAGTCTTGGCCACATCATTCTGTGCTACAACAGTATTGGAACTAGTTTCCCCTGCCTTAATGGTCAAAGAAAGAAGATGAAGTTTATTCCTGATTACACTTACTAAGTGGGGACAGAAGAATGCATGTGCACAGTACTATGTATAGAAAACAAGCTTACATCGCGTTCGAAATTTTCAGTTGCTCCAGGCAACTGAAATTTGATTGACCGTGTAAAAACATCAAAAGCTGCTGAAAGAGCAATCCCAGACATGATGCATGCTGCTGGAGCAAGTACAAGCATAAGCCGCACCTGTAATATTAGCCAAAACAATGATAACAGACAGACATAGATATATGAGACTAGAAAGAAGAAAGTCAAAAAGACACATGATATCCCCAAAACTGGCTCACCATGACTCCAGAGAAATAAACAGATGTGACAATATAAAGGATCACAAAGGAGCTTGCATCAGACAGTGGCAAGAAGCATGCCTACCAAAGTAAACAGAGCATGTTAAGATGTCACAAGTATACATAACAGAGCAAACATTTGTTGCAGTTCGAAACTTACTATAATTCCAGCAGGAACCAAGAATGCCAGGACATTGATGTCCATAAAATAAGAAGGCCAAGTCGGAGGCTGATGCTCACTAACACTAGCAATAATAGGTATGTACTTGCTTGCATATGTTCTGTCAAGATACAGCAAAAATAAATTTAAAATAAATAATGTTGCATGCTAACATATAACTAGAGGGGTCAACGGCACAACAAAAGTTATTCCGATAATATGAGAAAACCAATAGAATGACAAACAGCCCAAGCCATTCTTGTATATCTCAAAGTGAGTGGAGGGCAATTTTTTTGGAGTGAAGGGGCGGTGGGAGTAAGGCTCTAGACTTTGTAACTCAAGGCCAGACAAAGCCTACTCATGAAAACAAACAGTGCCAACTCAAGAGGGTGGTCAATTACGAAACAGGTTGCACTTGACCATAATTATGACTTCTGTTGCCATATTATCATTATAGAAGACTTAAGTAGCTAAATAAATAAGGCATATAAAGTGAACTAGATGCTTACGGATCAAGCAGACTCAAACTTCGTCCACTCCATCCCTTTGTCGGACTTGAAGCCACCAATGCTATAAGTACAGCTAGCACAGCACCACAAACCACCCTGCAGAAAAAATAATGATAAAGAAGTGATCAGGATTTTGTTCAGTCATATCATTAATATGGTGGAGAAATTGAATGGTGAAAGCTTACAGGCCAATAGAGACAACAAAGGTAACAGCAACTTTGAACATCTTTGGGGAGAGAATCCCTTTGATGTAATACACAAGAGCCACCACATGGATAATAATGAAAACCTGAAGTGAAATTAACAAGAAGAAATCAAGATGTGAAAGAAATAAAAGCAACATGGCATAAAATGTACAAGGTCAAGTGTAAGAGAACAAATCCTGTGGCAAACTAAACAAAATGAAAAGAACAGTGGATAGCGTCAAATCAATTTATCCTAAGTTATGTCCCCAAGTGATATATTTCAAACAGTTCTGACTTCATGCCCCTTTCCTTTGCCCCATAAATCTTTTCCACGCTTGTAAGACCGTGTTTGAACATTCTGTTGGCCTCCAAAGAAACACCGTCACGAAGTAATTAGTCATGAGATTATAACCCATAAGAGTAGCATAGTCCAGTTATGTACTCTCAATTGTGCCTGCTAAAGTCAACACAGCTTACAGTTTTCTAGCAAGAGCCAATAGATATGGCAGGCAAGAGCACTCAGAAATGGAAAATCAAGATGTAAAATAACACTATAATAACTTTGCCCCGGTTTGGATTAGAAACTCATCTCAACTCATCTCATCTCATCTCATCATTACAACTTTCCCAAATTCTCACACAAAATATAATAAACAATTCAACTTTTTCAAATCCTAAAACAATAATAATATTAAAAATTAATATTCTAACAATATTTTATTCAACTCATCTAAAACCATCTCAACTCATCTATGAATCCATAATAACTTTGACCCAAGACAAAAATCAGAGTCAATTATCAGTGGAGAAAAGACAAAAGACAACTCACCAAGAATGATGCAAAATGTTCTGATGTCATCACTGCATTAAATCCAACAACAGGCACTAATGAAGCTAGCAAAGTTCCCAAGACAACCTGCATTGGAAGAGACATAATTTTGATGAGAACCGAGAGAATTCAGTGACAACCTCTATTTTGAGTGAAGGAAATCGCAAGAAATGTGACCTTTAAGAGTGGTATTATTAGTTTGGAGACAGTTATGAACCAGAGACTAATCTCTGATCAATGTTAGCATGCATTCTTCAATCTCCGTATATAGTGCCCATTCATTTTGTGCTCATATACAAGACATGTTGTATGAATGCAATAGATACTTACAAGAGGAGCATATGCAATGTACAGTCGAGAAGAGTAGCGACCAGTTACAATGCACAGAAGAACATGCATCGGAATAAGGTTAATGATAAAGGTGTACCCTCCCCAAGAGCAAACCTGAAAGAATTTTTGCAAAAGAAAAAAATATAAACAAAGTGAACATAGACAAGATCTTAAACTGCATTAGCACGCAAAGGTTACCATGTAAAAGTATGATATGGCATTTAATGTGGCATAGAAGAGGGATCCTGTATTCAGTGTCTGCAAAGACATATTGTGGTCAGACAACAATTACACAGATAAAATGATGATTCAAGTAGAAATCCAATAATACATCAATCAGAAAAAGTTTGCCAGCAAACTACATGTAATTGTTTCATAAACTAACATTTTTTTTTTTGGAAACAAACCAGAATGGTAGAATTATATTAGAAAACTACATCTTTTTTAGAAGTAAATACAACACTGCATAAATAGGAAAAACTCTACTGGAATTTAACGAAACCAAACCTTTATATAAAGGTAAAAGGTGAATATCAAAGCAAATATAGCTACGGCTTCATTGTCATAGCTGCCAGCCACAGATCGAGATATATATGATGGAACCTGAAAATGAAAATACAAAAGAGAACATTAAGCATTATGAGCTTGTTTACTTATAAAAATGATGCATTGAAAAAAAAAATGTGACACCACGCAACAAGATTAATGTTTATAAAACAATTCTAAAATCTCAGAGATAGGGAGCAAGAGCATAGTTCAAGTACGTTCATAACTCACTCCCCCCCCCCCCAAACCCAAAAAAAAAAAGAAAAAGAAAAAAGATGTCATGTGAGGTTAGATATTAGTTAAACAGAATACACTCTTTAAGCCAAATCTTGATAAATCTTTTTCTTTACTTTTCAATGGTAAGCTTTTTCCAAAAATCTATCCCAACCACAGGACCCCGAGAATAGGATCAGAATATCTAACTGAAAAAGAGTAGAGAAATGCAGATTTAGACTCAACAGAAAGGCAGATACATCACAAAAGAAACATGATAAAAGGATCACATGTAAAAAATATGTACAACAATGCAGAAGCAATGACTTAGTTTTGGTTCTGTACTCGTTCTAAAAAACCCAACTATAAAGAAAGAAATTGCAGAGTTATGAATACCCGCTGCATAATTTACCATGGCCAGAAGAGCAGCCGCCGTCAGTCCAGCACCAGCACCCTTAACTTCCTATGAAGACAAAATTAAGATCAGAATTAAAACAGAGGATAAACTCAAGATTCTAAGGGCACAGTTCCAGTCATAATACGCACCTTAGTCAGAAGGTATGTAGCCCATGAGGCAAAGGCGGAGAATATAGGTGCAGTAAATACACAAACAGTTTCCACAGACAGAGGAATGTTTAAAGAACTCAAAAGCCTGCCATCACAGAATAAAATCTCAAAAATATTAGCAACCTAGGACTGGTCAATACCTAGTACTTCAAATACTGTTAGCATGGGGAAACCATATCGAGACAAGCATAGTGGTATGCCAAATCCAGAAACAAAACAGAATGAGAAAATCAACTGCATTTAACTTTTTACTACGAACTCTGAAATACCCACCACCATATAGTGCCTGCAGTCAATGTCAGTCCGGGGTAAACAGTTCCTCCAATAACGCGACCGAGAGGATACCTAGAGGAAAATAATTAAACAAAAAATCCAGTTTAGAAATTTTACATAAGAAACCTGGCTAAAAGGAAAAAAGATTAACAAAGAAATTACCAGGTTCGATCGTCAAACCAGTTCCAAAAATCATATATCCCATTCTTTGTTAAGTACTGAAACCAAAAAACAAGGCCGTTATCATCTTCATGGATTTTTTTTATATAGAAGTAAAGGATATGATTGAGAAGAATATCATCTACATGCATTTGCATTATGACAATTTCATGAAATTTGAACAAATGGGCACTGTGATTTAGAAAATTAAGTTCAACATAACAGTGATTTTTCAAGTAATCAAACAGCGACTCCAAAACATTCACCCTCAAGAATCAACACCAAAGTGCAAATCAAGAAAATTAATGCCGATAAAACAAGTCAAGCTTTCTCTACAAGAAAAAACAAACCTGAGTGACTCGATAATTGAAATAAGGATCAAACTCGTGAATAACACTTTCGTACTTTATAACCTGCAAATTATCAAACAGAGCAGTAGCTATGAGCATAAAAATGAATCCTACAGGAACACAATTGTTCTCGTCCGGCCGCTGAGAAAATATAAGGATATGAAGGAAATGCAAATTCAATATTCTAATTTTCCATTTGTCAGACCTTATTCCAGCAACTTTTTGGATTTGCTACGTTATATGCAATCAATCCCTAAACGGCATAAAGATTTTTTTAAAAAAATAAGACTCGTGGTTAAATTATTCAATATTCGAGTTTGATGAGTAGTATTCAACATAAATTATGTGTGACGGACGGGAAATTAACTTCATACATCCTTTGCCTTCTTTGTCGCAGCCGCCGAACGGAAAAATTATAAAAGGAAATACTCTGAGACGATTGGATCTGGAATAAAAGTGAGGAAACTTGAAGATCAGAGAGCTTACAGAGAACAGTCGAATCGAGAAAGCGAGAACACCGATGAGGACGAGGATGAAGAAGGAGAGGACATTGCCAAAAGCGTATCTTAAGATTGTTTCCTTGGAGGTCTCCGAGGCCGCCATTGACGGCCTAACGAGCTCTGAGTAGGTGCGAGAGAGAGTTTGTGTGTCTGAAGCTGTGAGAGTGGGTTTTTTTGTAGGTCGTGGGTGGACGAGCGAGAGTGAAGACTTTGAAGAAGGGAGGTTGATTTCTGAAAATTACAATGATGGGTCTCCTATATGTCCAGAAATGACAAGTATATCCTCTTTTGTTGCTCGTGGCGAAACGCTATTGGCTGCCTGGACATGCTTCGTCATTGGCTCTGGACGCGTGGTTTCGGACGTGGCGTGACTGTATTGGACAGGTCTTAATGATGCCTTTTATCGAATTTTGGTTTCTAAATAAAAATAAAAATAAAAAAATAATTATTCAATACTTTCATCATGATGAAATGAGTTGAAATTAAAGTTAAAAAATTAAATAAATTATTATTAGAATATATTTTTTTAATATTATTTTTATTTTTAGATTTAAAAAAGTTAAATTATTTATTTTATTTTATATAAAAATTTAAAAAAGTTATAATGATTAAATGAAATGAGATGAGTTAAGAAGTTTACTAGAAACAAACGAGACCTTAAATTCTAGTATTTGATTTATAAAATCTAAATTTAAAAAAAAATTAATTCAAATTTTAAAAAAATATTATATAAATATTTTATTAAGTGTTAAGACTTATAAATAAAATTTTTTAAAAACAAAAAATCATTTCAACAACGTAATATCTAATGATCTATATACGTATAGTTATAGATTAAAGTGGTCATTTAAATTTCACTATTTCATCAATGAAAATTATTGGAGTGTCACTTCATAGCCAATTGCATATAAACACCCATCCCAAATGCAGAGTCGAGTTTTCAAAATCAAGAAGTATATCCTTAGACATGTCACATTAGTAAAAGATATTTGAAAAACTTAAGAAATAAGAAAAAATACATAAGATATAGATAAAAAAATATATATATATATATAAGCTATTGTAATTTTAAATAATCAATTAGAATTAAAATAAATAAATTAGAAAGAAATACACTTAAAAAAACTATTAACAATAGGGTCAAAAGTAATGAATATTGACGCACGCGAGCCAATCATGTATTTTTTTTAATATCAAAGTTTTTTTTTATAAATTTATTTATTTTTATTAATCTAAGTTTATTAAGTTTTTGTTTAATACTTTTAATTGACCGTATTTTGTTTTTAATTTAGGCTATAAATTATACAGAGTGTTTTTTATTTTTGTTTAATTTCTTCAGTTTCTTTTTTATATTTTGAAGAACAAGGACCCGTCCCAACCGATGTGGCAGGCTTGCAGCCCAGTCCACCACTGGTTAGGCTTTGTGGCCCATCTTATCCAGAACCGCCTCTTCCTTTAAAGTGTATAGCTGCCTCATTTACTGCACTTGTTTTCTTCGACACTTGCGCTATCCCGCGATTCCTAACTCGAATAGGGAGGTTTGTATTAGATTAGTCAAATCACTCCAATTTAAGTTATAAGCTATAATAAATAAAATTTTAAAGTGATATTTGATGAGTTACTGTTCACCAATCAAGAGAATATTTTTTTCTCACTTTTCTTACTCACTCTCACGTCTCGGCTCTCTTTTCTCTCTCTTTTCCTTTTTCTCTTCATTTCTTCCTCATTTTTCTTCATTTATGCTCCATGTTAAATAATTTGTTTAGACAATAAAAATTAAATTATTAATTAATATATGAAATGTATTTGTAAAACATAAAAAAAATTAAAATATATAATATTATATTATTATATTGATATTGAAATAGTTAATCTACCTCATTAAAAGTTTTGATTTTAACCAAAATCTCAAATTTTAATCAAAATCTAGACTTGCCTATGCTCTTACGGGATTATCTATCCATGATTCTCTACGTTAGAGTTTCGTTGGTTTCTTCTCCGATCCTGCTTGTACTCATTTTTTTCCTATACTAGTCAAGATTCGCGTAATATGTACCTACTTTTTATAACAAATTTAATTGAATAAAAATATTTTAATCATAAATAATTTTATAAAAATAAATTTATAATTTAATATAATATATTAAATTATAAATTTATTTTTATTATAAAAAATATAATTTATAATATAAAAATTTATCAATTTATTTTTAGTGACCGTGGTGATGGAAATGAATGTTTTTTAGTAGGTTTGATTTCATTGCCATTTGATAATGTCAATGTAGCTATTTGATTTTACGTAATACCCGGCCCAAGGCCCTAACCCAGCCCACCGATTAAACCAAACGCAAAAAAACGAAAAACAAAAGTATGCAGCGCACCTTTTTTGACAAAAGGATTTTTTCCCCTTTTGTTTCCCCAGCCCGACATCCTTCCCCTCTCCTCTGCGATTTTCTTTTTCCCGTCGGACGCCTCACTCCGCTGTCGTCGACGTCGGTAAGTCACTCCGTCCGCCTCTCTCTTTCTCTCTCTTGTCTGTATCTCTCTCTCACTTCGTCCGGTTTTCTCTCTCCCGCCGTGTGTTTCCTCACCAACTCAAACTCGGATTTGACCTTGTTTTTCAATGTCACAGAGCTTGTCGAACATCTCTAGGCAGCGCCGCCTCGATCTCGAATCCGACCGACCACCGCTCCCAGATTGGGTAAAGTACTCTCTTCCGTCTCGGTTATTTTCTTTTGAATGATAATTGAGATGATGATGAATTTATTGAGATTTTGTAGGGTTTTCTTATTTTTATAAATTGGAGGAGTTCAATTCGTCTCTTTTGGATGAACATATTATTTGGAATAAATTAGTTTTACATGTTGAGATTTTTCCTATATTATTTGGGGTCTATACTTTGATTGTTGGGATTTGACTTAAGTGGCAGGAACTCACTCCCCTAACCCTCTGGGTTCGGGGCGAAATTTTATCTGTGAAAGTTAATTTGATTGTTTCATAAATGGTAATTTTATGGTCTTTAGATTATATATTTTTCTGATTAGAAATTGTTACTTCTTCTTCTCTTTATTAAGTTTTTCTATCCAATTGCATCTGTTCCTAAATTAATGTTTTATTGTTTTTGAGGTCTATCTGCAGTTTCTTGGGTTTGAAGCTCTATTAGGTTTTGGGTAGCAGATTATCATGGCGGCTTTGAAGGAGCTTCTTCCGCCTGTGAAATCAACCACAGCTTCATATTATGATCACTCAAATGATCCATGGTTCAAGCAGAGATTCACTTCCTCGGAGGCTGAAAAGTCCTCTGTTATCAAGCAAAATCCCGTGCCTCCTTACTTGAAGCGTGCAGGTTTTGTTCCTCGAAGAGTCGAGGATTTTGGGGATGGAGGTGCATTTCCGGAGATTCACTTAGCTCAGTACCCTCTCGACATGGGTAGGAACAGATCATCAAAGCCTGGATCAAAGATTCTTCCTGTTACTGTTGATGCCCATGGCAATGTTGCCTATGATGCAATTGTCAGGCAGAATGAGAATGCAAAGAAGATTGTTTACTCCCAGCATAAAGATCTTATCCCTAAGGTTCTGAAAAACGACAGTGAAGAGCAAGAAGTTGATGAGGAGATTGAGAAAGAAATTGAGGAGACAACACAAGAGACAAAAGCTGCGCTTGAAAAGATTGTGAATGTGAGATTGAGTGCGGCCCAGCCAAAAAATGTACCAAAACAGTCTTCTGAAACAAAGTTTATCAAGTATAAGCCATCACAGCAATCTGCAGCCTTCAACTCTGGGGCTAAGGAGAGGATAATCAGTATGATGTCGATGCCTGTGGATCCGCTTGAGCCTCCTAAGTTCAAGCATAAGCGTGTCCCAAAGGCTTCTGGGTCACCACCTGTGCCAGTGATGCATTCTCCTCCTCGCCCCGTGACTGTGAAGGATCAACAAGATTGGAAGATCCCACCTTGTATTTCAAATTGGAAGAACCCGAAAGGTTATACAATTCCTCTTGATAAGCGTCTTGCAGCTGATGGTAGAGGCCTTCAAGATGTTCAGATCAATGATAATTTTGCAAAGCTTTCAGAGGCGCTTTATGTTGCAGAGCAGAAGGCTCGAGAAGCTGTAGCCATGAGATCAAAGGTTCAGAAGGAGATGATGATGAAGGAGAAGGAAAGAAAAGAACAGGAGCTGAGAGCACTTGCTCAAAAAGCACGTTCTGAGAGAACCGGTGTGGCACCCCCAGCAGCCATTCCAATCCCTTCTGAGAAGAGTGCCATGGATGGTTCTGATTCGAGAATTGATTATGAGCACACAAGGGACAAAGAGAGGGATTTCCCGAAGGAGACTAAGGATGAAAGGGAAGAACGGCTGCGTCGTGAGAAAATTCGTGAGGAGCGACGCCGAGAGAGGGAGAGGGAAAGAAGGTTGGAAGCCAAGGATGCTGCAATGGGAAAGAAGAGCAAGATTACCAGAGATAGAGACCGTGATATCAGTGAGAAGGTTGCTCTTGGTATGGCTTCTACTGGAGCAGGAAGAGGAGGGGAAGTTATGTATGACCAGAGGCTGTTCAACCAGGAAAAAGGAATGGACTCTGGATTTGCCACTGATGATCAATACAATGTGTATGATAAGGGTTTGTTTACTGCTCAACCAACACTGTCAACCCTATACAGGCCAAAGAAAGATGCCGATGCTGAGATGTATGGAGGTGCAGATGAGCAGTTGGAGAATATCATGAAGACTGATCGCTTCAAACCTGACAAGGGCTTTACAGGAGCAGCTGAAAAGGCCGGTACAAGAGACGGGCCACTTGAGTTTGAGAAGGTAGCTGAAGAGGCTGATCCGTTCGGACTGGATCAGTTCTTGACAGAGGTGAAGAAGGGTAAGAAAGCTCTCGACAAAGTTGGTACTGCAGGAACAATGAAAGCAAGCGCTGGTTCCTCAATGCGAGATGGGTATGAAGGAGGTTCCAGTAGAACTCGAATCGGGTTTGAAAGAGGGCGTTAATGAGCTCTTTTTGCCTCTCTTTGTTGTCTTTTTTTCTTGGTTGGACTCCTATGAGTCCTGGATGTTACCCTTGCTTCTCAATCACCTTATAGTTGCCAAAACAATCCTAGAGGTTTGAAGTGGTTTGTTTTAAGAACATGTATTTCTGCTTGCTAAATGGGCTGTACCAATTTCCTTTCTTAACTTGCATTTTTATTTTTCAGTTGTTGCTGTGCTACATATGCCCGTCCTAAATTTATAAGAAATGGTGTTTTTCATTCCGTGTTCATAAGAACGTCTTATAGTTCCCAACCACCATTTTGAATGAGAGTCGAGACTAGATGCGTCCTTTGTTGAGAGTTAGCGTTATATATTCCATCATGGGTAGTTTTTAGTGGACATCCTAGTGTTATTCAGTCCTTTAACCAAACAAACCCAAGGACACTCTTTTTGGACTGTGAATAAAAAGAATAAGGGATCAGAATTGTTAGATTTCATTTCCATTTAATGCATTGAAATATTTGTATATTGGTATTTGTGTTCGATTTCACTTCAAACTTCTTTTTCTGTTTTATGCATTGTAAACATCTGTTTGTTGGCATTTGTTTGGTTCTCCACCCTTTCCTGCGGTATTTTAATTTTAGTTAATTTCATTTTCCCATAAAAAGTTCTAAATGAATTGAGTTAAGGGTCAGTGTTACGTAATGAGTCAATTTAGATGCTTTCCAAAAGAAGCGAAAGCTAGGAAGGAGAGAATAAAAGCAAGGTGTGTTCAGTCCTTCCAGTTCCTAATAATCAAAACTGGTTAGAAACCGTTGCAATTCCAATTTAGAACATCGATTTGAACTGGACCGGAAGATAAATATATATATGATACCAATACAGCGGAATGAAGAGGAAAAGCCGACTGAAAATGAAGAAAGAGTAAGGATGCACAATTAAAGGCAGGCGGTAGAACCGACCATATGCATGAATGCAATGTAAAATAAAATAAAAGAAATGAAGATAAACATAATCATATACATAAATTTTATTACAAAATTTATGGCACAAGATAGAAGGTAGAGCGGTATTTGCTCTTGATAGTTGAGAAGATTTGGAAGGCAGAGGCTTACAAAGTTCTCTGATCTTGGTAATGAAACTTCTGCCTAGAAATGAAATGAGGTTCCCCTTTTATAAAATAAGGAGTTCCTGTTTACAAAAGAATCCGTGAAGCACAGCTGTCAGTTACTGTGTAACCACGGGTAAAAGTAAAAATGGGTCCGTGAGTGAACAGTGTTGGTACTGTTTAACCACGGGTGTCATCATTGTGTCTGGCGGCTGATGCTGCTTTCGGCACAAAACGACAAATCTGTAAAGGAGACCGGTCAGTGGGTCTTCTTTGGACTCAAGTAGTGGTCTGGACAAAAGGAGCCTGTCAGTGGGTCTTCTTTTGTCTTGTTTTAGCAATTTATTCTTCATCTGAGTAGAACCCAGAGTTATCGAAGACGTTGTTGTATGAAGCCTCTGATGCAGTGTCTGAATCTTCTTCTTCAGATTTGCTTTGAGACTTTGATAGTGATTCTTTTAGTATGTTGATTAAATCCTTCTTTTTAAGTCCATCAAAGATATCAGTTTTCTTTTTAGACTTAGAGGATTTTGAGGATGAACTGTCCTTTACCCCCCAGATTTTGTCGGAGAAGCATGGACCTGAATTAAAGGGTATTCAGGAGCATTGGATGGTCCAGCCTTGATCTTTGGAAATTCAGTTTTGTTCTACAGATTGGGTGCAGTAGTTGGAAATTCCTTGATCATTAAATCAACGATTTTTTCTGAATTTCCGAACTTATCCCACCATTTTGTGAAATAAACTCGGGTCATAACATCACCGTTTCTTTCATAATTCCATTTAAAGATCCACGGGAGGTGGTATCTTTGGCAGAAATGCAAAGTATGGTGAAATTTTTTGGAGTGTTGATCCAAAGTTGGACCAACGATATTAGAAAAATGTTGGTAAGCTTGGAAAAGCTGGCCAGGAAGATTCTCGGGAATTAATCCATATTGGTTCCACCATTGGACGAACTATAGGGGAAAAATTCTTTTGAATTTTGAATCAAATTTTATGAACCAGGAGTGGTCCATATTTGGAGTCTGGAAAAACATGAAGTGTTTCCAGGCATTGATATAATCAAAGTAAGAAAAATCAGTGTCTGTGGAAGTGAGTCTTTTAGTAGTAGATGGGTTTGTTCCCCATTCTGCTTGAGTAATGACTCGATGGATATAGGCACTGTGAAAAATCAATTTATTGGTGTCAACTTTGTCATAAATAGGTTTGATCACCAAGGAATTGGTGTGAATAAGAATACTGGAGTAAAATTGGAGATTCTTTGAGGAATCTTCTGGTATCCAGTGAAAAAGAGGAGGGAAATAAGAAGAAAAAATTTTGAAAACATCTGTATATATCGTGCTGTTGGGCTCGATATGGAACAGATAGGAAGAAAAATTCTTTTTCAAATATTCAGATTTTCCTTTTGGGAGGAAAAACTGAGAAGTAACAACATTTTTGTTCTTTGACTCAATTGCTTTCGCATATGGGTCAAAGGTGGTAGTAACCGCAGACGAAAAAGTCTGTGGCTGGACAGGTTTGCCAAGTGGCTGGAACCTGTTGGCAATATCAAGTGCTGTGGATACAGCACTGGCAATAGTAGATGGTCCAGACTCAATCTTGATGAGTTTTATACTGGGTATTGGTGGTGGTGGATGTACTTTTTTCTCCTTTCCTCTCTTCTTGCTGGCCATGATGGGGTTTCTGCAAGAATTCACGGGTAAGAAAATCAGGGATGGAATTTTGCGTGCCTTTGATGTATTCAATATCAAAATAAAAAACACTTAAAATAGCTAGCCATCGTGCAAAAATGTGTTTTGATGCAATGTTTTTAACATCTTTTTCTAAAACATATTTAGCACTCATGCAATCAATCCTGACCAAAAATTTTTGGTTTAAAAGGTCAGATTGAAATTTTGAAATACATAGTACTATAGCTAAGATTTCTTTCTTAATAGTACTATATTTTTCTTGTGCAGAATTCCAGGTTCCAGAATGGAAACGAACAATTTGTTCAGAAGAACCTGGTGAAACACGTTGTTTCAGAATGCCGCCATAACCAATGTCTGAGGCATCTGTTTGAATAATTTTAAAAGAATTGGAAGTAGGGATACCAAGGCACGAGAGAGTTTTGACATGTGCTTTGATTTTCCTTACTAAATTTGTATGGATTTCTGTCCAAGGAGGAGGATTAGAAATGAGTCGTTTAAACAAAGGACGACATTATTTCCTCATATCCTTGTAGAAATCAGCGACATAATTGAGAGATCCTAAGAATCTCTGCAATTGTTTTTTGTCCAAAATGACATCAGGAAATTTGTCAGCAAATTCTATGGCTCTTTGGATGGGCCTGATCTTGCCTTCAGAGATGTCATAACCAAGGAATCTAATCTTGGTTTGAAATAATTTAATTTTTGTTGCCGAAACAACAAAACCATTAAATCTGATGATGTCAAGGAACGAATACAAATGTTTCCAATGTTCATCAATAGATTTGGAAAAAACAAGAACATCGTCAATATAAACAATGGTAAAAAGAGAGAATGAATTGAAAATATCGTTCATGATATTTTGAAATTCACTGGGAGCGTTCTTAAGGCCGAAAGGCATTACGTTCCACTCAAAATGACCAAAAGGGGTTACAAAAGCAGTCTTATACCTATCTGACTCGGCTATTTGGATTTGTCAAAAATCAGAGTTTAGGTCAAATTTGGAAAAGACCACTGCATCACTTAGCCTATGAATTAAGTCATTTTTATTGGGAATAGGATACCTAATCCATTCTAAGACTTTATTCAAAAGTTTGTAGTTGATAACTAGACGAGGGGTTCCACGCTCTAGTTCTGCATTTTTCTGGACATAAAAGGCAGGACAAGACCAAGGGGACTTGCTATTTTTGATAATGCCTTTATTCAGAAGATCTTGTATCTCTTTTTGGCAATATTCCAAAGTCTTTCTGTTCATTTGAACAGAGGTGACTTTTGTTGGAATATTGGTTTCATCAAAACCTTTAATGTATGGGAGAGAAACTATTTGTTTCTTCCTATACCAAAAAACATTAGGTAAATCAGAACAAACATCCGCTATTAAACGTTTGTTAAAATCATCAATTTTTGAAAGTAAAATAGAAGAGGATAATTGTTCAGAAATCTTTCTGTATTTGATCTCCTGTTGGAGGAAATTCAAATGTTTTTGTTTTGCTAAAAACAAAGATTTCTTGCCCTTATCCGTATCAATTTCAAAACGAGAAGCAAAATGAAATTTAACCTTTTGACCAAAAGGGTCGGTAGTGATACCATCTTTCTCAGTCATGAAAGAGTATAAAAAAGAAATAAAAAGAATTCCCAAAATTACTTTGTCAAACATGTTTTTGACTAAAACAGAGGGAATTCGGAAACAAATATTATCTTGGCAAACATGAGCATTATTGAGCTCATAATTAATGGTCATCTTTGAGCCATTTGCCGAGAATAATCTTTCAGTGGATTTTTCAAAATACTTACTAGGAATGAGTCCTTCTTGAATGCAATTCAAGTCTGATCCGGAATCAATCATAGCAATAACAGAGAATTGAAAATCATGAGCAACAATAATATTAACTCGTGAAAACCATTTAGGAGGAATGATATGACGAATTAAACAAATCTGGTTATCTGCAGGAAGATCCTGTTGACTGGAACCAGCCTCAGTTTGCTCATTATAAGAAGGAATATCTTGATCAAGTTGTTTGTCAATCTTGATTAATAAAAATTCTTGTCTTAAAACTTCGTTCTCAGATCTGAGGTTATTTATTTCAAATTTGAGATCTGCAATTTCTTTTTTGACAGAATTTATTTCAAATTGTAAATCAGAAACAGAAATATCCTTGGGTTTTTTCTTTTGAAATCTTTCCAAGATTTCTTGAAAATTAATCCTTTGGTTGGAAGTTTCTGGATCTTGACGAACCATCATCTTCTTTAGCTTAAGAAGGTACTCTTCTTTGAGCTCAGGATTAGTGATTTGTGAAATCAAGGTTAACAAGAGATTCTCTTATTCTTCAGCCTTAGTCAAGACATTGACTGTCTTTTTTGGAGGCTTACAACAAGTAGAATTGCAGTTGCAACCTAGCTTTAAATCAGAAGGATCAGGAGTTGCAGTTTCAGAGCAATATTCTGAATCACTAGAACTGTACTCAAGCATCTCCGATGATGAAGACGATTCTATTTCTAGGAGTCGAAATAGTTCTTCTTTATCATGGCGATTAATGTCCATCTGGTTAAGCTTCTTTTTAAAAGTCTTGGCTTTCTTGGGACATTTATCAGCAAAATGCCCAGTCTTGCCACATATAAAACATTTTCCCGAAGAAACATCATTTGATTCATTTTTCTTGGAAAATGGTTTGGAAAAGGGTTTTTTGTAAGATTTTTTATAAAACTCATCACGGGGTTTTCTCCTGAAACCACCATGAGGTTTACTCATTTTGTGCTTTCTTCTAGATGGGGCAATACTAGGAAGACCGAATTGTTCACAGAATGTGCCCAATACCAAATTTCTTAACAATGCTGAAAATATCACCATAAGTGTAATTTTCATAGTTAAGAAGCCCAGAGGCATCAGTAAGGTCTTCCTTGACTTTATAAGCAAATAGTCGAGGTAATCCATCAATAAATTTCTCCTTCCAGTAAGGCTTCTGGCTATCTTCACGAAGCATTACTCTAGAGATAAAAACATCTTGATACCATTTATAATCAGACATTTGATGACATCTTAGATTATTCAACTGATCGCTGATGCGACTAGTTATATTAGATGGTGTCCCAATAAAATGTTTTAAAATAGTATAAATCAAAGTATTAACACCATCAAGATGTGCCATCCCGATATTTTCATCAAAAATGGGTGTTCCATCTTCTTTGCATTTTACTGCATGTTGGATGGTTTCCCTTGTGTCATTGGTGAGGTATTTATCCCACCAATTTCTCAAAACACCAGTAAAACCCTGGGTTAAAATTCTGACTATGTCTGGCTGTCTAATGTTATTGTTGACATAAGCATTTGCAACCATAGACATTTTACTCATGGTATTAATGATCTCTTGTTCAGAGAAACCATCAATATTCCATTCGTAAACTTTGTCAGCAGAATAAGAAGATTGGTTTTGAAAAACTTTTTCTTCAAATTGAATATCAGGTGGAGTAGGCCTGGAATACCAATTCTTCGTCAGACTCATTGGTTTGGGTCCTTTTGAAGAAAATCTGGCAATCTTTAAATCTTGAAAATTTTTTTCAATTAAATCAATATCCGTGTCTTCAGAGGATTCATCGTTAGACGACTCTTCTGATACTTCCATAAGAACAACTCCATTACCATTACTGTTAAGAGTACTGGTTGAAGGTTGATCTTTCTTTAGATCAGCAAGCATTTGATCAATTTTACTCAAAGTCTTGGCCTGTGTATTTTGAAAATCTATTTTAGGTCGTTCTTCTGATAAAATAATCAAAAGTTTTTTAATCATTTTCTTTGCTTGATCCTTAGGGATATTTAAAGGATATTCAGTTTTAAAAACTGGATTTGAAGTGAAAACAGGTTTTTCAACCTTTTCTTCAATCCGATCTAACTGTTCTCCGATCGTATGAAGAGCAAGATTCGTAAAATTATTTTGAGAAATAATCTTTTTTGCTTCTTTCAGAATCTTGTCCTTTTCTGGATCTTTTGAATCAGTTTGAAAAATTTTAAAATGAGTAGCAGGTACATGGGTACCTTTAAAAGGAATTAAAACAGTCTCTAATGGAGGATGAGTGGCCTGGACCACTGTTTTTCCATCTTCCTTGACAAAATCATTTTTAACAACATTTAAAGTATTTTTCGAAACATAAGTGTCTTCAGCAAAGTTAAGAAGAGAAATATGCCTTTGGAGCTTATTCATTTCCTCTTTCCATTTGCGTTTAACACGTTTCTCTAAATCAGAAAATTTTGCAAGGTAGGCTTTACGCCTTTGCTTATTTTCTAGTGCAGCAAAATCTTTTAAAAGAGAAGGTAAATCAATCTCAAAAGGTCTATTCAAAACATTTAAACTGTGATGAACAGGTGCAATTGGGGCTTGCATATCTGAAGCTGTTGGAGACATGGAAGAGTTATCTTCTTTGTCTGCTTCCTCATTTATGTTTTGATCTATAGAAGATCCAGCTCCTTGTGTGGTGTAAAAAACAGAAGTAACTTGAGAGGATGTAGACAATCCTTTTAGTTTCAAAGCAGGTTTAACAAGTTGAACTGTTCGTACAGAATCTTCAATGAATTGATTAAGTTTAGAATCATCCATTGGATTGTTCTTAACAGTGTCAGTAAAACTAGATCTGGAACCAGCAAAAGAATTTCTTCTTCTACTCAGGGCTTCAGGTCTATTAAAAGAAACTTTAACAGTTCCATTTAAATATTGTTGGATGATGTCAACACCAGCATCAGGAACAATATTTTTTGAAGGTTTTGGAATCTCTTCTTCCAAAATCCATTCATTAGGAAGTGTTATATCTTCCCAATAAATTCTTTTTGGAATATTAATATCAACATCTGAAGAACTACTCTGGATCAGAGGAGTATGTTTTCCAGAAGGTTTTACAATAGCTTTGGGGTCTAAATTCGTTCTTAAAAGATGATAATAAACCCTGAAAATCAAAGCAAGAGGTTTACTTCCTTCAAGTATCTGATATCCTGAAGTCAGAATATTTAAAATTAAGCATTTTAAAATATGCTCATCAGTTAAAGCTAAAGTTAAATTAGGAAAACAATCAAAATGAACAGGTCCTTCCGATAGGGAGGATTGAATCATTCCGAGAATGCTATCCTCAAATTTGAGGAATCGGCCATCTCGTAAACAAAAAAGAACAGAAGCGTTGATGCCTAATCTCGTTAGAGGTTTAGCAGCAACTTGGACAGAAGCTATATGTATATACTTGTATCCCTTTAGAATATATTTTTTTAATGTCACCATCTTTGAAGAGATGCCATTTTTCATGGGATCCAGATATACTATATGTTTGTTCTACTGTCCGAACATTCAAAGTTTTTAAAAAAGTCTTTTTAAACCAAGTGGTTGTATAAAGAGAATTTGGATCAATCTCTGGGATCTTCCACGATCTCAGAGCAGGAGATAGCTCTTCTCCAAAAGAGCAATCTTCTTCATTGACAATATCAGTAAGCAAAGCCGACCTGGAACTAACCGAGGAACTAGTCCTCCCCCACATCTTCTTGTGTTTGTCCTTCATCTATAGGGTGGATATCATCTCTCTCCTGGGAACTTACCGTTTGAGAGACTACCCCAACTGAACCACTAACTGCCCAACACGCCAACCTAGGCTTTACACGAGACTTACCTGGGCTCGACTGAGCTACTATGACCCGATCCTGAACACAGGGTAAGAGAAACAAGCTCGCACCGAATAGAAAGAAGACAGACAAAAGAAAATACAAAGGAAAATAATTCAATCAGATAGATACCAGAATGACTCTGAATATATATATATATATTTTCATTTTTTATATTATATATAAAATATTTTTTATGACTTTTTATTTATATATAATTTATTTATATTATATTATATATATTATATGTAAATATTAATTAATATAATATGAAATTGTAATATTGTCTATTAATCTTATAACATAAAACTTATATAAAATTTAATATAACATAAAATTAATCTTCTAAATTTTTATATAACGTTTGAATTTTGATATTATATATAAATGTTAATTTTATAACATTTTAGCCAAAAATTATGGATCAACCACATGCTAAAATTTTGTTAAAGTATAATTTTGTTTATTCGTAAAACCAGAAAAATTGGACCGAATCAAACCAAAACCGAAACGAAACTTCCGGTAATTAATTGATCCGGTATTAGTTTTTAAATTTTCACCGATGTATACCATTTCGATTTTAAATAATGTCAAAAACGAAACGGACATGATTTCTTGGCCCTAAGACCAAGAACAAGGTCGCCATGTAGGTAGTTGCTGGAACAGTCCACTGGTGGGATTGCTTTGAATTCAGGGCAATCCAATTACGTCTGTATGAATTCAGAGAATTGCTAATGCGAATTACTGTCTCTCTATGAATTCAAAGCATTCCATCATTTTAAGTAACAGTTTCTTAAATTACCATAAGGATACAACATTTACTTCAAATGTTAGCCAGAAAATCAAAATGGGGCGACGGTGGCGGTCTCAAGAAAATTGTTAACGAGTATCTTAAATGCCTCAACCAACGAGCAAGCACGAGTTTTCAATATCCCCTATCCCCCACTTGATCGTTATATAGTTCCTTCAAATTTCTATCAAGAAAGTTCTTCCAAAACCACTACCATGCGTTTTTAAGCGACCTCCGGGACCAACATTTGCCTACAGGCCTGGCTCGTCAACACTCGGTCTATTAAGTTGAAGGCAGCAACATTCAATTATGACAACAGGCAAACGCATAAATAGGCAATAACTCACAGAGGTTTGTCACATCTGGATGGGCTTCCTGTAATGCTCCTGGGAGAATCAGTAGCCACATTTTTAAGCAAATACATTGCAATCAATTTGTTCGATGTTCGGGAAGATTTGTCTCACAGTCACCGAATAATTTGGAGACTTTGCCTGAATTTTACAAGAGGATCAGATATAGAAGTCTTGAAGTAATATCAAATACATTAACCCAAAGTTGAAATGAAAATATGCTTAAATACTATCAAACTATGGAAAGAGGTATAACCATATATCTCATGCAAAAAGCGGAAAAGCAGAACCAAGAATCTGTTCAACAGTATAATAAAACAAGATTTTTTGCACTTGTCAAACAAGGATCATTAGTCTGTATCAGTTAACTAGAAACACGAGAGAATGTGATCACCTTGGGTGCATGCTTTATGTGTACTTCGTTGAAATTAGTGTCTCATCTATGCAATGAAAGCAGATGAGGTAACAACTAAATTTAGAGTTGTTTAGTTCATTTCTTTCCCCTTAATATTTATTTGCACTACTAATGACAGACAAATAGAAGCAGTAAGATTCTTTTCATTTTAGATTGCATGTCTGAGACTAAAAACATGCACCTCTTAAATGGGAATATGAGCACAAGGAAAGATCGACCATCAAATATCTTTAATATTTGGAAATGATGTGAAGAACTCCCTCATAATTCAAGAAAATTGTGGACAAGGCATGATCAGAACATCTCACAACCTTCTAAAAACCTCGCAGCATGCATGAGCGAAAAACAAAACACAAAGTTGACAATACATTGTAATTGAACTTAGCAGTACAAATAACATTGCAATTAGTAAGATACATTCATATGCGTTCCGAGTCATAGTTTTGACATCCCATGATTCTTTTAAGGGCAGAAAAAAGTCCAGTATGGTGCTTTCTAAGGAATAATATACAGAAAAGGGAATTCTCATTTGTTTGTTTTTGTTTGCCCTTTTGCTTCTCCAGGCACCACCATTGCACTCTAAAGGGAGCTTTAAGTTCAAACATGTAATCATTAGTGAGATGGTTGATTTTCAGCCAATCAAGGACCAGGAGAAGGTCAGCAGAACCAGAAAGAAATAACATGAGAGTCAACATATATCACCAGTCAGAAAAGAAGACTAAGCAAACAGGCAGAATGCAATAGTGAAGCTTTTAAAAATTGGGATCTCCAAGAAGTTAATGGCCATACACAAGGATTGTTTTCTAAGTAGATAGTGGTGAGCTTCTCTCTCGAACCAGAAACAGCCTCAGTGAGGTCTTCAAGTGAATCTATTTGGTTGTCATTAAGCCATAGATCTTCTAACCTGTAAACAGATCCGTTCAAGTGGTAAAATCAACAACCAAAGACAAGACAGTATACCAAAAGACTGGGAAGGGAATAAAATACATACTGCTGCAGGTTTTGAATGTCATTCACTGACGTTAGCTTATTTGATGATACATCCAAAACTCGGAGGTTTACTAAAGATGACAGGCCTTCCATTTTAGCAATACCATTATGGCTCAAGTAGAGTTCTTCTAGACCGACACAGTCCTTACAGAGACAATCAAAGAAACAACACGCTCAGTGGACTCTTTTATGCAACTCAATGCCTTCAGAATCACTAATATAGACTGTCTCACAATAGCCAAAACGACATACCTCGAATCCTTTCATAGAAGTTAAACGATTGCTTTGCAAGCTAATTTTCTTGATGAATTTCAGCCCACATAGGTTTACTGCTTTGATACGATTTCGCCCCAGCCACAACTCCTGTAAATTTGTTAAGTTCTGCAAATTCTCCATTACCTGAAGTAGCAAGTCATTAATTAAGGATTGATCCAATAGCCCAATAAAGCCGACTATAAAACTTGTTCCATCCATTAATACCTCTCATTGTCGCATAGACCCACTCAAAAGGGTGCGCAATTGAAAAACGATAACCAATTATGCATAGTATACACTTATAAATTTGTAAATTATCAAAATAAACTCTTTTCTAGTTTCGCATCAGAAAACTTTACGAAAGTAGAGAGCTAACCCGCAATCTGTTAGATCCAAGTTCAAGAATTTGCAGATCATAGAATTGGTCAATCTCCTCTATTTTAGTAACCTCGTTTTTGGACACATAGAGTTCCTTGAGCGAGTTGGACACCTTGGAAAGTCCATGTAACGACGTAATTTCATTGAAAGAAACATCAAAAACAAAAAGCTTCTTGAATATGCTGGCATCAGGAATTTTCATCAGCTTATTATCCCTGAGCACCAACTCCTGCATATTAATAAATAAGTAAATAACTGGTTCTATGTCATTCTAGAAACAAACTAAACCTTACAAGAATGAGATAAAGGAAGTAGAAGAAGTATAACTAATATCAGCCTGATAACAAAAATGAACCATCTGAGCCGTCCAATGGCTCATACACCGCATATACGCCTTTCAAATTTTACTTTTAAGGAATTTTGGGGTTCAATGCTTTAAACTTATTCTTATATATGTAAACATCTTCTAAGAACCCAAACAGAGCACCAAGAAAATCACACAAATGGCCTAACCTTAACAACTCAATGAAGTCTCAAAACCGGAAATAGAAGTAAAAACCGTATTTATTTTCCGACATTTTACGGAAACCCAAAAGACTGCCAAAGAAATAACAGAAACACGACCAAGCGCCCAATTAAAGCATTAAAAAGAAAACAGCAGCTAGGAAAGAGATTGAATACCTCGAGACCCGACAAGGCGTCCCAGCGAGAGATCGGCTCGACGGCGTTGTCATCGATGAGGTTTTGACGGAGAGACAGCTTTTTGAGGTTGGAGAGCTGGCCAATTCGAGGGTCCAAGGTCGACAAGCGATTCGACGTCAGGTCCAATTCGGTTAGACTCGGGGGCAACTCGACCGAATCGAGATCGTGGAGCTGGAAGCTGGTGAGGTCGAGGACGGTGGAGGAGGTATCATCCTGGATCGTCGTATCATCCGCCTCGGGATCCGGACGAGTTGGCGGTCGGGTCTCGTCGTCCATTAGACAGTGGAGTTGAGTTCGAAGGAATCCGAAAATTCAGAGAGGTCGCGTTGTTTAGGTTAAACAAAATTAAATATCTCATTCCATCTCCTCTCGTATATCTTTTATAAATTTATATCATAATAATATTTTAACTATTTTTTAACAAAATATTTTATTTTACCTCATTTAATTTAAATAAAAAAATTTAATTATAATCAATTATGCGTACTAATACGTACATTCATTTAATATAATTGGTCAAAAAATAAATTTTATTAAAAAATAATACTAATTTAAATTTAAAATATAAAAGTAACAATATTAATACACAAATTAATATGCAAACTTACTTATATATAACAAAACTCCATTTAAATTATGTAACCACCAAAAGAGGCTTAATCGTTTGCGAGTACAACAACATTGGTTTTTGGGTTAGAGATTTGGCACGATGGTTTTGACGCTTCCGGTTCGGCTTGCTAGCAATAGTATGAATTTTTTTTTTTTTTTATTGATTGATAGACAAAAACTCAATTTAAAAAGTGTTCAATTTATAGACCATACAAATTTTCTTTTCCAAAGTCTAGAGGTGCAATTGGTTCGACCTGATCTGATTTTATGTATTTTTTAGAATCGAACTGGTATACACTGCTTTTGAAAATTTAAAAATTGATACCGGACCGATTTACTACCAAAACCAAAACTTCTGATTTCGGTCCATTTTTCAATTTTATGGATTATCTATGTTAGTAATAATATGATATTTCTATAAACTAAACTATTAATATATTTATATTATAGTATAATTACATTATTTTATAATGATTAACACATACTAGTATAGTATTGAATTTAACTATAATTTATATAAGTTTTAGATTTTTTATAAGAATATATATGATCAAATTTGTAAAAACGTATTTATAAAAAGAATAAATATATATTATAATTTATTATGCCAAAAATGTATTTATCATTGATATATATATATATATATATATGATATCTCAAAAGTAATAGACTTGAATGAAAAGATTAGAATTTTATGTTATATTAATTAGCAATATAATATATAATATATATATATAATATAAAATTATAAATATATATACCAGTCCGGTTCGGTTTAAACCGATTTTAAATATAGGAAAATCAGTATCACATCGGACTACTTACAAATCAGACCGAACCCACTAATTTGATCCGGTTCGGTTCGGTTCAACCATTTTTCTGGTTTCTTTTTACACTCTTACCAAAGTCTTTCATTTCAAACTCATTTTTAAAAAATAAGTGGTGGTTTCTATGAACTCTTTTAGAGTTACAACAAAATTTAAATCATTTACATATACTACAACAACAGCAAATCCATAATATAATTTTTTTAATTAAAACACATGGACAAATTGGATTATTTTCACATCATTTTTTTATTAGATACTCACTAAGACAATTGTACCACATGTGTCTAAATTGCTTTAACCCATATAAAGTTTTTTGTAATTTGATAGAATAAATATTTTAAGATTTTAAATTACATGCTTAAGGTATTTTATATCTTTCAGAGATTTTCATATATATATATATATATATCATTATCCAATTATCTATATAAATATAGTGTAACAACATCCATTAAACGTATATCCTGACTTTCTGTGATTATCAAGCTAATAAAAAATTTAAATATAATTAGATTCACTACAAGAGAATATATTTTTTCATAATTAATACTATGATGCGAGAAACCTTATGCAACAAGTTGTTCTTTGTATCTTATAGTCTCATTTTTCTCGTTGTTAACCTGCAAATATACACTTATATCCAACATGTATCACATCTTTAGGTGTTTAAACTATAGATCCAAATACTTTACGCTTTATTAGTGGCATCAATTCTGCATGAATTACTTATTTCTATTTTGGCCAATCATTTTTATGTCGACATTTTTTTACTATTTTTTATTCATTTTTATCATCACTTCATGTGATATTTAGAGTAACTTTAAATGAAATATGTTGTAAACAATAATTGAATTTCCATCGAATAACTCTCTTGTGCTTACATAATGTGTCAAGATCTTGTTATTTTTAGGAACATTTTCCTCTTTAGGGGATATCTCTTCAGAAAATTTTATTTTTGTAGATTCTATTCTGGGAGAATTTTGGACAAAAAGTTTATATGGATCTATAGCTTTCCTTACCTATTTTGTGGGTATGGCCTTTTCAAGAGTACCAATTTCCTTTATTTATAGTTTTTCTTTCGCGAAGTTTTATCATTTGCACCAATAAGGTTTTTACGCTTCACGAACGTCTTAAACTCATTAGCTGTTGTATTGTTCGATTTTCCTACACGAACATCGATCTTTGCTGGACTATTAGCAGTCGGAATGCGAGACTTTACCAATTTTCTTATTATCAGTAAATGCATCCGGTAATTGATTTGCAATAGCTTGCAAATGAATAATTCTCTTAATTTCTAGTTGACAATGATATATATGAGGATTAAGATAAAATAGCATCAAAGTGTTCCATGTTATTTGTTTTTGTCATTCTGACAACTTTTTTCCCCTAATAATGGGAAGATTGTTTTATCAAAATGACAATTTTTAAAACATGTCTTAAAAATATCTCTAGTTAAAGGCTCGAGATATCTAATGATAGAGAAAGAATCAAAATCAAAATAAATTCAAAGTCTACGTTGAGGACCCATCTTAATGCGTTGAGAATGTGTAATTGGAACATAAATTCTAACATGATAACCATTACAACAAATAACTTTAAAACTAAGTAAATTTATTCTAGATTCCAAAGAATACAAAACATCGTCAATATAAAATTTTGTTCATTTTGGTAACATGATATTGGCTCTTAGGAGTCTTCAATCAAGTTTGATGACCTGGATATTGTATTGAAGTTGACACTATTTAATATTGAAAATATTTATTATCCTTAAGAATTTTATATCTTCTTTAATCATATTAGAACTGGTCAATGAATCAATAGAACTCATATCTCTTTATAAACAAAAATATGTATAAAATTTTATTAATGCAAAAGAAAGTTTAACAATATGTATTAAAATATAATAATTCAAATATAATGTGATTATACGATAAAGAAAGAAATAAAAAATATCGAGATGAGTTAATTCCTTCTTATCTGGATAATCAAAATAAGTTAAATGATAATCTTTTGGATCTTTGTGGTCGACAAAACTCATATCAATCTTTTTTTCTTTTTCCTTCATAGATACTTGATATAGGTCCACCAAATGTTTAGACGTACGATATGTACGTGACCAATGTCCTTTCATACCACATCTATGACATTTATTTTCATATTTCTTTATAGGCTTATTCTACAAGTCTTTGCTTTCATCTTGCTTTATCGCAATGTGGTTCTACTTCTAGTGGTATGTAGTATTTCTCTTTAAAAAACTTTAAGTATCCTCGCATTGATTTCGATAGTTTTTCTACCACATCCACGTCCACGACCACGTTCCTTTATTAAGATAAAATGAGATTCCATTAGTTTCAAGGAATGGAGTAGAACCAGTTGGACGAAACTAGTGATTTTTTTATTAACATCTTATTGTTTTGTTCAGCCACTAATAAACAAGATATTAGTTTAGAATACCTAGTAAACTTTCACTCTCGATATTGCTGTTATAGAAGCACATTCGAGGCATGATTATATGCTTCATTTCAAACATATTCTCATTAGTAGCTTTTTCTCTACACAATTTCAATTGTGAACTTATTTTTCAAAAGAGTAGAATTGTATTCACTAATAATCTTGCAACTTCAGTTACATCCAATCATAACGAGCTTTTGGGAAGATCACAGTTTTCTCATACACGTATCTCTCCCTTAAATTATCACATAGAATCAAATGGATTTTTTATTGTGAAGTACTCAATTTTCAATTATTCATGTAAATTATGATGAAAAAGTTATTGTTTTAGAGTGATCATTGAGGGATGCTTCATTTTCTACCTGAATATTATTTTCAAGATTTATTGCATCAAGATAAATCTTAGCATTAAGGATCCATGATAAGTAATTGTTGTCAGAAACAAATATATTTAGGATCCATGATGAATCTCAACATCGAAGGCAACAAATTCAAGTTTTGTAAGATTTGACATCATCTATAACAAATATATGAAGTATTGAATAAAAAGAATTATTTAAAATCAAACTAGCATATATAATAAGAGAAATTTATAGTGGTTGGGAAATGTTACGCAAATATCTTTCCAAAGATTAAAAGAATGCAACGTTTGGCTAGAGTCTCGTGCTAATAACGTGTTGTGAAATTAAAGAAAAATAACAAAAGAATAGAAATATTACAATATAAACGCTATTTAGGAGCTCAATATCATTTACTTCTAATTTCTTTTATTATATAAATGATCCTCAAGACATCATTTTATAGGCATAGGAGGATAAGATATATGAAATGATGATACATGAATTAATGAAATATGTTGATTAATTTGGAGATTCCAAGAGTTGATACATGAATGTGCTATAATTCTAATAGGTAGAAATTAAATGATTATCCACCAGGTTCATGTATGCATTTATAACATTTAAGAATATTTTTGTCCATTTAAAATAAAAATATATTCTTAGGACAATTGGAATGTAAATTTCCACCTCCAAATATCCCATTAAAACTTGAGAAAAGACTCACTTAAGTTCTTGTTTGAATATGAGGCCTCTATTGTAACGACCTGACCTAATATTTCTATGGTCAAGATATAAATAATCTTATATGACCTAAATTAGGTTTAAAGGACTATTTTAAATAAGCTGGTGGGCTATTATTTATTTACGCTTGTATCATGTGGAACCTAAATAAGACAATATAATAAGTTCTATTTATTCAATTGTATTTCAAAATATTGTCACAAATATTTAATTGTTGATATAATAGTATTATTAATTTTATCAAATTTTATTAATAACATGTGTAAATTTAATGAAGTTTATCATTATTATTATTATTATTATTATTATTATTATTATTATTACTAATTTTAATTATTAATAAGATAAATATTTTTTTTATGTATTTTAAGTTTCGTTTCTCTCTCTCCTCTGTGATACTTTGTTTCCCTTTAGATTCATCATCCACCATGTCCTCGTCATTTTTCAAAGAGTTGTATATTGCATAACGTTGTACTTCCAAAACCCACCATGCTAGAAACCAGCATCAATCTTTGGTTTATTCGAGTTACACAGGGGCAGTTAAGATCTCATTCTCATATGTTGATGTTTTCTTAATATGCTTTTATTTAAATTCAACCCATAATAGTTATAGAATAGAAAAAAAAAATTAGAACAAATGAAAATAAGGCAAAAATCCTCTACCTGCATTTCTCAAAGAAGTTTTCATTCACATTAACTTAAAACACATGCTCTAAGTTTGGCACAAGCTAGAACTACAGAGTTAGATGTTGAGATCAAGAGACAGGATACAAATAAACAAAATGCTACTTAAGAGCATGTAGGCACCAACTGAACAAGCCATTACAAATAAACTATGCTTGTGAAACTTCACCAAGGCAATGTCCTTCAAACCCAATCCATGATGAGCCAACTTGAATACATTAGCCCGCCCACCCACCAGTTAGATTTTTCAGTATGCCATGTTGGGTATTGTTAGGCATTAGTTGGTAGAACTCAAAAACTTTCACTAAATTAGAAAACCCACAAGTTCATGTTCTTGTTAAGTAATTAAAGGTAGAACTAATGTACATTATAGTTCAATATCTCTTCTTACCGACTTTTATATAATCATGTGCACTTTCGATCAATAGAGCATGTGTATTACCCATGACTTAACTTTATTTATATTGTGCTTACCATCTCATCTTAACCTATAGACATCATGAAACATTTTAGCATACTAATATATTAACCTGGTTGCTTCGCATATGTATGTAATATTCATCATTTTCTTTTTTTAATGGCTAGTCATTGCAAACCTAAATTCACTGACCTAACAATCTTTGTCCATACAACATCATTGATCATTCCACTCTATTTCAATGATTTTTGGCCTTCGACATTCGGGTATTTGTGTGAAAGTAGTTTCGTGATAAACCATTTACGGCTTTCTTGTGGAATTTGTCTGCCCAGAATTATGAATTCTTATTAACTTCTACAATTTCTTGTCAAGATTTAGATGGATAAAGCTTGGATGCATATTGAAGATAGATTGTGTTCCAATGAATATGGTGAAGGCGTTAAAAAATTCATAGGTATGGCGGAAAACCATGCACTTGGATGTGATCGCATTAGGCATCCATGTAGGAGATGCCAAAGTAGAACTTTACGTCCTGTTACTGTGGTTGAGGATTATTTGTTCATTATATGGATAGATCCAACTTATACGAAATGGATATTCCATGGGGAGGAGGAATCATTGTTAGATGCCACTTTTCCGACGAAGAAGGTGATGATGCATATGAAGGAACCTACATTGATGATGTCGATGAGATGTTAGATGACATCCAGGTGGGATCCTTATGGATAATTCAGCTATAAATCAAGCTAATACAGCACAGGTCACCAAAGTCACACCTCTGATACTCCAATACACCTTAACTTTGAGGAGTTGTTAGAGGACGCAAGAAGTCCACTTTATCCAATGTGTTCAAAGTTCTCAAAACTATCATTTATAGTTAAGTTGCTTCACATCAAGACAATTGGTGGTTGAACTGTCAAGTCCTTTGACATGGATATAAATGAGGTTTTCTGCTTAGAGTGTGGGTTGGACTTTTAATTACACAAAGATATATGTATGCCCAAATGATTGTGCCTTATTTTGGAAGGATAATGCTGACAAAGATAAATGTCCTATAAATGTAATGCATCGAGGTGGTTTCAAGCACAATTAACCAACACAGGATACCCCCAAACGTTCTCTAATATTTTCGGTTGCAGAGATTCTTTATATCAAAAAAGACAGCCCAAGCCATGAGATGGCATAAAGAACAACATGTTGACGATCCAAGCCACATGAGACATCCAGCAAATTCTAGGGTTAGGAAAGACTTTGTAACAAACACGGTTGGTTTTCCGAAGATCTTCTTAATGTCAAGCTTGGTCTAGCGAGTGATGGGTTCAACCAATTTAATAAACCCAGCAAACCGTACAACATATGGCTAGTGCTACTTGTGCCTTACAAATTGTCCCCTTGGTCATGCATGAAAGATCCATACTTGATGATATCGTTGTTAATCCCTAGACCTAAGGCAACGAGAAATGATATTGACGTGTGTTTTGTCCTCTAGTCGACCAGTTGAGGGAGTTATGAGAAGAGGTTATTCACACATATGATGCATACAAAAGGGAAATGTTTGGATTGCATGCAACGTTACTCTGGAGGACTATCAATAACTTTCTCGCATACGTCAATCTTTCTGGCTGGAGCACAAAGGGCAAGATGTCATGTCCTGCATGTAATGTCGAAATATATTCATTGTGGTTGGCCAATGGTTGCAAATATTTCTATATGGGTAGGGGTGTCATATCGTGTTAACGGGTTGTGTTCGTGTCATGTCAAGGCATGTACATTACACTTAATGGGTCAACATGAATACGACCCGTTAAGGATTTTGTGTCAAAATTCCAAATACTAACACGACACGACACGACACGACCCGACCCGTTAGTGAATACAAAATAAATTGACACGACACGACATGACCCGTTTCAATCCGTTTACGTTAATGGGTTGAACAGACAGGATACGACACGACACGACCCGTTTGACCTAATTAATTTTATATAAATATAAATAATATCTATAAAAAATAAAAAATTAACTACAAGTCTAAAATTACAATCAAAATAAATATGATCCACACACATTGTAATAATATATTAAAATTACATCCCAAATATAATAAACAAAACACACATTGTAAATATATTAATGTTATAATTCCAAATATAATAAAAGCACAGATCTAAAAAAATTTAAAACTTGAAGAAGGTGGAGCATCCTCCTTGCCCTTGTTGTTCTCCAACTTCATTACATCTTCGATTAACTCGTCCAATTTAAATTATGATCTACATAACAACAAAAATAGAAAAGAATCAAACTTTATACAATAACACATTTGAATCAAAATTTCTCAAATCTACAATAAAATGTCCACATATGTCAGAGTTTATAAAGATAAGCAACAAAAAAAAGGCCGCATCTGAAGCTAAAGTACACTGATCTGAAATGAAATGTCTTCAAGCACCGCATTCAGAATATAAACAAAAAAAATAGATCTAAAAAAATCAAAATATATAGTACAACAGATTCGGAGCAAAAATTTCTCAAATCTATAGTCAATTGTCTACAACTCTTTGCATAATCTATGAAGACCTGTTAAATTTTTGAAAAAAAATAAATGGAGAAGAAGAACTATATGACCAACAACAACAAAAAGAGTAAAATAAAAAAAACAAACAAAATTTTAGGAGAAATTTGTAGTCCAACAGATCTGAATCAGAAGTACTCAGGTTTAGAGTAGAGGTAAAAATCTATTAAAATTTATAAAGATAGAAAGACAAAAAGAAATAAACGGAGGGATCTAAGTATCTAACACAGACAAACTAATTTACCAGAATCAAAGAATCAAAGACTAGCCACCGAGTTACAAATCCAGATGATTAGGGTACTCTAACACAGACAAACTAATTTACACATCTAATTTACACAACCAGAGAAGAAATCGCATTAGGATCCTTTTTTTTTTTTCTCGGCAACCAAACACTAGGTAAAGGTAGAGTAAAAATCTCGACTGGATTGACTTACAGTGGGCGACGTAGCGTGGGCGACGGGTAGCGTGAGTCCGTGACTTTGAGTCTGTGTGAGCGACAGACGGTGTGAAAGAACTGGATGGACAACAGACTCTGAGTCTGCGTGAGCGACGGGCGAGTTGAAGAGGCCAAGAGTGGCGTCGTGAGTGTGGCGGAGCCGTGGGCAACAGGGTACTAGGTTGTAGTCGAAGAAGGGGGCGACATGAGAAATTAGAAACTTAAGACTTAAGAGTTAGAACTGATGAGGGGCGGCGTGAGATGAGAACTGAGGGGAGAGGGAGTTGTTGCGGGGCCTTAGGTTGAAGACGAAGAGGGGAGCGCGGCATGAGAAAAAGAAAAGTTAGAGAACTAAAAAAGTTAGAAAAGTGAGGGGGTGGCATGGGTTAGGTAACAAGTTTAGGGTTTTTTTGAATTTTAGGTCAAGGGTATAAAGGTAAATTTAATTTTCTTAATGGGTCATAACAGGTTGACCCGTTAAGTAATCGTGTCTTAACGGGTCAACCCGTTTTGATCCGAACCCGTTAAGGCTAAACCCTAACCCGCTTTTATCATGTCGTGTTCGTGTTGAGTTAACGGGTCGTGTCATATTTTGCCACCTCAATATATGGGTCACCGTCGATGGTTATTGCTAGAGCACAAAAGTGCTTTTAATGGTAAGGAGGACCACCATCTCCAACCTAAAATGGTCAGGGGATAGGCTTTACAAGAACAATTACATAGGGTCTCAAATTTGCAGTTTGGTAAATCTTCAAAGAAGAGGAAACGTACACCTCTTAATTGGATAAAAAACATATCTATTTTTTAGCTTCCTTGCGGGTTAGACTTAGGATTGAAACATAACCTAGATGTCATGCATATTGAGAAAAACATATGTGATAAAGTGTTAGGAACATTAATGAATATTGAAGGAAAAAGTATGGACATCGCCAATGCGCGTAAGGATTTGGCAAATTTTGGACTAAGAAAAGAATTACATTTACAATATGATGGTGATCATACTTCTATGAGTTTGCATGTTACATGTTAAATTTAACTGAGCAAATGAATTTTTGTGTGTGGTTTTCATAAGTGAAATTTCCTGATGGTTTTGCCTCAAATGTTGCCAGATGTGTCAATGTTAGTGAAGGAAAAATTAAGAGAATGAAGAGTAGGGGTGTAACCAGTCCGGTTTGGTCCGGTTTTGGACAAAATTTGGGACTGAACCGGTATGCACCGGTTTTGCATTTTCAAGAACCGATTCCGCACCGATTACCCCTAAACCGATACTTCCAATTTTACCAGTTCTGGTCTAGTTTGATCCGATTTTAATATACTATATACTATATTATATAATATATATAATACTATATTATAGTATATAATACTATATTGATAATATATTGTAGTATATTATAATATATATTATAATTATATTATAGACTACAATGATTTATTATAATATATAATATAGTGATATATTATAGCATATTATAATATATAGTGATATAGTATTAGTAGAACTATTAAGACAATAAATTATAGTGATATAAGATTTTAAAATTTAATATTATATTAATTAGTAATTTATCATATAATACAAAATTATTTTATATAAAATTATATATTATATATAAAAGTTATATACAATATAAAAAATTATAATATATATATGAACCGGTCCGGTTTGGTCCGGTCTGGTTTTAGAAAAAGAAAAATCTAAACCGGACTGATTTTGATTGGTACTAAGAAATATAAAACTGGTACCGGACTGAACCAAACTCGGTACCGGACTGAACCCTGGCTCGGTCCGGTCCGGTCCGGTCTGATTTACTGGTTTTTTTTTTACACCCCTAATGAAGAGCCATGATTACCATATCTTCATGCAAACATTGTTGCCAGTTGTGATTGGTGAGTACCTACGACCCAATGAGCGTCGAGCTTTAATAGAGTTAAGCCCGTTTTTCAAAGAATTATGTTCATGAAAACTGGAGACATCTGTGTTGCATCAGCTTGAAGCTAATATTGCCATCATTATTTATAAGTTGGAAATGATATTCCCACATGCATTTTTCAATATCATGATGCACCTCGTTATTCATCTGTAAGAAGAGACATTACTAGCAGGCCCTATTCAGTATAGGTGGACGTACCATTTCGAGAGGTATCTAGGAAAGTTCAAGTAGTACGTCCACAACAGAGCCTTTCCAGAATCCATAATAGAGCCCGTCCAGAAGGCTCTATTGCTGAGGCATAAGTGTGAAAAAAATCAGTGAAACGGACTGAACCGCTAAGTTCGGTTTAGTTCAAAACTGGTTCAGTCCAGTACCGATTTCATCTTTTCTAAAACCGGTCGAAACCGTCTGGTTGTGATTTTCCTTTTTCTAACACCGGATCGGACTAGTTCATATATATATTTTAATTTTTTATATTATATAAAATATTTTTTATATGATTTTTTATATTATATATAATTTTTATATATAATACATACAATTATATATAAAATAATTTTATATTATATGCTAAATTGATAATTAATATAACATTAAATTTTAAAATCCTATTTTTCATGTATAATAATCATCTAATAACATAAAATTAATATAGTATAAAATTAATCTTATAAATCTTAATATAACATTTGATATAATATTAAGAATTTCAATTTGATAACATAAAATTAATATAAAATAAAATTTTAATTTTAAACATGGACATTTTATCATATGTTATTAACATAAACTATATATATATCAAGGATAAATAGATTTTATGGCATAATAAATTATAATATATATTCTTTTTGATAAATACATTTCTATACATGTGATCATAGATTCATATACACTCATATAAAAAGTGTATCTAACCAACATATTATCATTAATATATATAATTAAATATATAAATAAGTTAGATATTAACATATTATCACCATCATATTATCACTAACATATATAATCAAATACTATATCACTATATGATATTATGATATATATATATATATACTAATACTATTAGTAATCCACTATATATAAATAACTATATAAATTACTATAGTATTACTATATTACTATATGATACTGTAGTATTAGTAGATATACTAGATCAATTATATACATATTATTATATCATTATATCACTATATATATATTATAAGTAGTATACTAATACTATATATAATGGGTCTTAATGGGTGTGGATTACTAATAGTATATATTAGTATTGATAGAAAGCTTGGGATTTCCAAACTCTCTCTCTCGAACCCTAACTCTCTCTAAACCTTCAATACAGATCTGACTCGAGGGAGTGGGAGCTTCAGCTCCCTTCCCCCTCCCTCCCTCTCTCCTCACTCCCTTCCCCTCTGTAGTGCTCCGTTTTTTGTGTTTTTCAGGCTAAATAAAGGAGAATCACAAATTTGGTACTTTTCGGTGACCATAGACCAACACGCGCCCCTCCATGGCGTTGCCCAGCCGCTGATCTTCAAGACCACCGAATGCAGTGCCAAACAAAGCGGCAAGTAGCTCGCACGGGTGGCCTAAAGTTCTCGGAAACGTTCGGCGAGTGGCTCCCAAGCGCCACGGGGAGGCCTTGGAGCACTGTTTTTCCGGTGTTCATAATGGTTTTCCATTGTATTTTATTTCGTGTCCTGTCTTTACTTTTTAGAAAAATAAAAATCCAAAAAATTCGTGTCTTCGGCCCTTGGTCCGAATGGAGTGATCCCCCCCCTCTCCGCTTAGCCGGTGTATGGGGTTGGTGCACCCTACTGCGCTTAGTCGAGGTATGGGTTTTGTCATCTGGTTACTGTTTTCTCTATTGGGGACAGAGCCGTGCACGAAAAATCTCTTAGACTTAGGTCTTCAGAGATCTGCCGTCTGGATTAGACCATGTCAGTCACGGAAGTGTGCTGGGAAGCTATTAACGTTTGTAACTGACTTGTTTTTAAGTCAAATTTGTATGTCCTTTATAATGAATGGAAGGTGGTCCGTTACTATAAAAATATATATATATATATATATTAGTATTGATAGTAAGTATACTATTAGTAATCCATTATATATAAATAAATATATATTATCACTATATTATAATATAGTATATTATATATACTATATATATATATCATAGGATACTATATATTATATATATAATATATAGTATATTATATTAAAGGCCTTGGGCCCAAGGGCCAAAATGCCTAAAACCCAACGGGCCAGAAAGCCCAAAACGAAATCCCACCATCCTAAGCCCAAAATTTCCGAACGGAGTCGTTTAATCGACTAGGAAAATGTACAGCCACCAACTAATTAAAACAAGTTCATTTTTAGGAGAGTAAACGACATTATTTTAATGTGTTAGGGTATCCCCCTGCATGACCCTCTCTCCCATTCACTCTCAGTCTCTCAACCCCTCTGGCATCTCTCACGCATCCCCTTTCTTACTCTGTGCAGCCGTCAACAGCCCCCATTGTCGACCACCACTCCCACTCGACATCGTTTCGTTCTCCTCCAGTTGTCCCCGACATCTCCCCTCTCACCTCTCGGTATGTGAACAGATTTAGGGTTTTTACTTTACAAAATCTTACATTTACTTCATGAACCATTTCATTGCTTCATTTCATTTTTTAACTTATTTATGTTGGATTAAATCTTGAAATCGTGGAAAGTTTTTTCATTTTTGAGACATGCAATTTCTGATTTAGAGTTTAATAAAGATGTTGTAATCTTGTTGCTAATCCTGCTTAGATAAATTTATACCAGAAAATGAGATTTAGAGAAATTTTCTAATTTCTGATTTAGAGAAATTTTGGGATATGCAAGAAAATGAAACCATTTGAGAATTCTTAATCTGATCCAAAGCATGTTGCTTTTCCTTGGTTAATGCTATTGGAGGAAGCAACTCCTGAGTTCTTATGCACTTCTTTTCTTGTTGGCATGCTTTTTTAATTTTTTTTATTGTGAATGTGGTATATGGGGCAGATTTAAGCCTTTCAACTGTGTTCTTATGTTTCTCTATTAATGCATTATCATTGATTGAAAATCAGAATATGGTTTCTGATAATCATCTTAGTGAAGAACAAAGAAAAAGAATCAAATATGTTGATCTAAGACTACGTAATATTATTTTGAAAGACCTTTTAACTGACATCAATTGTTGTGTTTTTTGCAGTTTTCTAAGCTACTGATTTTTTTTTCATATTATATTTTTCTTTATGGCATCAATGGGTTATAGTAGTTTCCTCATTGATAAATATTGTTAAATATTTTGTTTTGTTGTTACAAATGAATGCTTCAAATGAAATACCCATTAATGTTCAACCTTCAACGGAAAGGATGATGGAATCAACAACGACTAATGATCCACTTTCACCCAAATCTAATGTGAGTAAGACACCTAATGGGGCTAGTTGGAAAAGGTCTTTAGTTTGAAAATATTTTACAAAGATTAAAAGTGAAAATAAGTCAAAACCTAGGACTACATATAAATTTTGTAGGCTAGTTATGTTTTGATCCTAATATAAATGGCAAAAGATCTATATTGCAACACTTAGAAAAACAATGTAAAAAATCTCCAATTAGAAAAGTAGATAAGAACCAGTATGTATTAGATTTCAAACTTGGAGAAACCAGTGTGGGCTTGTACCTATTGCTTTTAGTGTTGAGGCTTGTAGAGAAGCCTTAGCAGAAATGTTGATTATTGATGAGCTGCTCTTTAGATTTATGGAAGGGAAGAGATTTAAGAGACTTATACTTGTTGTGCAACCAAGATGGTTTGAGATTTCATCACGTATAACAGCTGCAAAAGATGCTTACAAGGTTTATTTGAAAAAGGATAACAAGTTGAAAAGTGCTCTTAAGGGGTAGCAAATTTTTCTTACAAAGGATACATGGCATTCGTGTAAAATTTAAATTACATGTGTCTCATCGTACATTTTATTGATGAAGATTAAAAAATGTACAAAAGAATTATCAACTTTTGTAAGGTGAAAAACCATAAGAGCTCACACTTGGTAATAAAATTGAAATGTGTTTTCATGACTTGGGAAGACAAAAAATATTTACAATTACACTTGATAATGCAAGTTCAAATAATGGAGCAATTTCATATCTAAAAATAAATACAAAGAATAGAAAATAAATGATTTTGGAACTTGAGTTCTTGCATATGAGATGTTGTGCTCATATCTTGAACTTGATTGATCTAGATAGGTTGAAAGAATTACATCAACCAATTGCAAGAATTAGAGTGGTTGTGTAGTATGTAAAATCTTATCCATAGAGGTGGAGTATGTTTTAGCAATGCTGTGAAAATGAGGATATTACGTATAAAAGTCACGTATGCTTAGATGTAGCAATTCGTTGGAACTCCACCTATATGATGTTGGATAGGGTTGAAAAGTTCCAAAAAACATTTCAACGGCTAGATGAGGAAGATTTGGGATAGGTTAAGATTGTTGGAGAGGGAGATTGAGAGAATAATGATGACGGTATTAGTGAGTTGAAAAAGAGAGTGATATCCAAGTTAGGGCCTGCAAATAAGGATAATTAGAATAAGAGTATGTTATTTGTAAAGTTTCTTAAACATTTTTATGATGCAACCTTGCATTTTTTGGGCTCCAATTATGTCACTTGCAATTCTTTTTTCCTATAACTAACGACAATTCAAGATGCAATTAATGTTGAGTGTGTGGAAATGCAGAATAATTTGATGTTAATGGCATGTAACATGGGGTCTAAATATGAAAAGTATTGGTGTAATTTTCAAAAAATGAATCTCTTCTTGTATGTTGGGTTGGTTCTTGATCCTCGATATAAATTGTGATATCTTTAATTTTGTTTGAAATAAATTTATGTTGATAATAATTTGATTCTTGTTATGTTGGTTGACCAGGTTAAAGATGCCTTGACTCATACAATAGTTATTGTGAAAATGAAGAAGGTGATGTTAGGGCACAAATTCAAACCATAAGTCAATCAAGGGAAAAATGGACTAGTACTACAAGTTCAACTAGTCGGGTAGAAGATATGAGATCATTTAAATTGGCTCAATTCAAGAAACATTTAGAGTCAGAAAACTCTTTGGAAAGTAAATCCGATATATAAAGGTATTTGTCTGAAAAATGTGAAGAAGATGATGCTAAATCCGATTTATTGACTTGGTGAAAAGTTAACTCCATTAGATACTGCGTGCCTTCAAAAGTTGCGCGAGATGTTGATACTTTCCGCAATAGCTTATTTCCAATTATGGTAAGCCCTTATTTGTACATAAAACTGGCTTCATTCTTCTTTTGCCCCGATTAGCATTCGCAGTTTAATAGATGATGTTGAGAATTTTGAGAACTTTGATAGAGATATATAGCCTAATGCACTTTTTTTTTACTGTCTCTATCTTGTATATACTATTTTGAAATTGTTTTAATAATTATATTTCAACTTTTTTTTTCCTTTGGTGTAGAGCTCATGTTAAAAGTTGAAAGTTCTTCAAAACCCATTTTAGTTGTTGGGAATGATTAAGGTGAGTCATGGTTTTACGCTTCTTTCCTCACAAGTTTTTTTCCATTTCATATAATTAAGAACTTTCATTGGAATTAACGGTTCTTTGATTTATTTGAATAAAATTGCAAGGTTTTTTGAATGGACTATTGGAGTTCCCGCATAAGGACTAACTATATTTTTATAATCCTTGTTTACTCTAGAGTCTTAGTAATGTACTTTTGTTTTTCTGTAATCTAGACTCTTGGTAATGTATTTTTATTTTTATTTTGTAATTTGTTGGTGAAAGTGCAGTCCTTTAATTATGTTGGGTTGGTTCTTGAAACATTATTTATTTTGCTGAATTTATTTTGCTAAAATAGTGTTTATTTTGCTGAAAAAATTGGTCCGAACAGTTAAAACCGAAAGTTCCGACTTAGGGGAACCAGATTGGTTACACCCCTACTGAGGCATATGTTCATGCTAAGTGCTTGACCTTTTTGTCCTACATACCTTAATGATATTGAGACTACATATAACAGAGAGGAATGTAACAATGACGTTCCTCAAGGTTCCAATGAGCTGAGTTTATCTATTTTCTCACAAAATGTGCATCTGTTAGGAGCAGCAAGCTGGAGCAAATTATCCGTGTTGGCCAAGGTTGTGTGGTATGTGCTTAATAATTGCACAGAGATTGAGTACTACATAAAGTAAGTGTACCATGACAACTATTGTAAGCATTTCATTTTGTTATAAATTTATCAATTCACTTGTTAACGCATAGAGTTTTTATAGTGAACACTATAACAAAATAAAAAAAAGAGCACTAAACTAAAATCGAGCGTAGGTATCAAAGTCAATTTCCAACATAGTTTCGATCATGCGAAAGTTTTCCCAAGCGCTCCCTATACATACATATTCCTTCAATGAAATGTCGAATTTCTAATTGTGTCTTCTTGTGCCAAATATTCATGTTCGATTGGTTTGCATGCAATGAGTCCCCCTGAGGTGGCCAATGAAATATATGCATTAGCATATGATCCAAATCCGTGGATCACATCATATGCCGGCTATATAATGAATGGAATTCGGTTTCACACAAAGAAGCATGAAAGGCATTGTCGCACCCAAAACAGCGGGCTGGTCATTCACGATGAGCATCAGGGATTGTCTGCTGACTTCTACGGCATGTTGTAGGACATTATAGAACAACGCTACATGGGGTTGGTGTAAGATACACTTGTTCAAATGTGATTGGTGAGACATTGGCAACACGAGAAGGGGGATACATGATGGAGACCACTTAACGAGTGTGAATACTTCTAAGCAATGGTATAAAAATGAGCCTTTCGCCCACTTGTGTTAAGCGTTACAAGTGTTTTACCTAAAACATCCAAGCTTGGGGGAATTTGGCACGTCATACACAAGATAACAAATATGAACGTTTACAATATTCGTTTGATAACCTCGTTTGAGGATGATGATGATGAATCCTCTTGTGTTGAAGTAGAAGAAGAGGGTGATATTGATCTTAGTTATGGTAGCGAACCAAAGTGTCATCTTCATGATGATATAGATCATGAGGGTATTTCTTATCCTATATATGATGATATGTAAAACTGACATAGAAAGTTAGTCATTGATGCAGTGATTGATGTATTGATTATCAATTCTCTATTTATATATAATGTTGAGCATCATATCATAGCTATTAAGGTCGTTCAGTAGCTTCATTTTGAACCGATCATACATGCAACCCCATTCTAATGATAGATAATACATATTAACTGCACAATGGTATGAAGTACTAATTTTACAATGTCGGTTTATGAACAAGGATGATATTAAACACCTAGTAATTCAAATTGCTTTTATTTTGGTGAGTTTATGATTGGGATTGAGATTGGCAGGCCTTATAAAGAAGTTGAGTGTGGACAACTAGTAATATAAATACCACTAGTACTCTACATGAATAGAAATCAATTACCATGAAATTACTGGATTGCTAGAGTACTGTGAACCCATAATTTTCACTACAATAGCACAATAGGCATATACAATGCCAAAATTAGTGATGTTTCTCAAAATCTAGATGCATATTCAGTGCTCTATTGATGGTATACTGCTAACATGTAAATACTCTAGATTTTCTTGTCTATATCATGTTTTGCTAAAAAACCTTGATGTTGGTTGCATTGGAAAATTGGCCACATTTCATATTGTTCAAAAACTGTGATAAATAAAGTGGATGATATATACAACAATACAAGTGCTTAGTTAGATTGGTTAAACTCTGGTTTCCATACCTATTAATTATGTTCCAATAGCTGGATATGAAAATGGATAGGTTGTATTACATGTGACTCTAAATCAGTAATACTTTTGCCACAACAATCAGATGTCTTTTCTTAGACATTATACTTGTACCTAGAGCATATCTGTGATAAGTGGCTAGAGTTGAATGAGGTTGTTTCACATTTTTACTTAATAATATAAATAGAGTTTTAGATTATTGTTTAAAGAAGCAAATGGTAACTAAACAGGTTAACAATATAAATAGAGTTTCAGGTTATAGTTTAAAAGAAGTAAATGGTAACTAAATAGGTTTATATATTGTATATATATATATAAAGTGGACATTTGTATTAGCCAAATTTCTGGAACACCTACAACAAAATCCCATCCAAGTTATGGATGAACGTGGACAGTCCATCGACATGATACCTGTGATGAAATGTTTGAATTTGATGACATTTGGGATAGTGGGCAAATATTGATTGTTAGTGTAAATTTTAAATGTATGATGTGAAAAGCAATGTCATTACATACGTATTATGAAGGACATAATATCTTAAAATTACACACAGTAACATAGTTGCCTCTAAGGAACTAGAGTATCCAATTATACCAGACTACTATAAAACGTATAAGTGAAATTAAAATTAAATGTTTAAATGACCTGGCTGAATTTTGATAATTCGGAAAATGCGATACACTATCCAAAATTGGGAATATAAGACTGATTTTAATATTTGACAACAGGACTGTCATCAATAGTAAGCATTGCTTGTGCATGAGAATCAACCGAAATTAAACACTACTAAACAATAATGTAAATCCCAATCTCAAGTAATTTTACATATACAGAGGATAGCCAAATATGTGGTTAAGTATGTTGAAATATAAATAAATTTTCTGGATATCTTAGTGAGTATGAATAAATCAATAAATTACGTATTGATCCAATGTATAAACTTAAGATTGGAAAATTAATAAATCTCCACCACTATTAAAATCAAATAGCATTGTGATTATTATATTTTGAGGAATGCTATGCATTAGCCACTATTCACTCCCACACCCCACATCTATAACTTTTTTATAGAGTGTAGGGATGCTTTTCATAGAATGTGTGAGTGTTTTTCATAGGGTGTGCGGTGTAGGATGATGAATAGTGGCTGATGAGAATAATTTTATTATATTTTTATTTTAGAAGGATAATGTTGACTTTTATATGTGTTGCCTCATTTTTATTGTATGTTGCTTGAGGATTCATTGAGGTTTTTGTAAAATCCCGGACACGCGACATGAGGACTAGCCAAGCTACATGTGGAACAAAGCTTATGACAAGATTTAGATGAATTGACCAAATGCCACCCGCGTGATGGAAATGTAAGAGGCATGATTTTAATTGTGGAAATTTGTGAATTGGCGCTAGTAAGTGGGTTGGTGACACAATGTTTAGAGACACACATGCAAGCAACTCCTGATTAGCTTCTACCCCAGTTACTTGTGACAATTTACATTGGTTAATTTGCCTGAAGGAAAAAGTAAGTTGAGTTAAGATTCCAGAGCTTTCTAAAATTGGACAGAGGAACATTCAATACGCCCAATCCCTTTCTTAAGAAGAAGTGGAGCATTCTTTTTCATCCAGAGCAAGCTGCCTTCCACACAAAAAATCTTCCCCACATTTTCTCAGTGGTTTTAAACCATAACAGGACTAAGTCACGTAACCTTGAGACAAAAATATGTATTTTTGTCCTCACCAAGGCTTCTTCCCCCAATGATTCCAGACATCTTTTGCTTAATTTCTTTGCGGTTTTATCCATATCAGTCACTAATTTCAAGTTTTCTCAGTAGTTTTACATCACAACAGGGCTGAGTCACGCAACCCAGAGACAAAAGATATTTTTATCCTCACCAAGACTTCTTCCCCCAATGGTTTCAAACACATTTTTTGGTTAATTTCTGCGTGGTTTTGGTTTTACCCATATCAGTCACTGATTTCGAATTTTTCTGAAGCTTATACTAAGATTTTTGTAATGGTTGATCTCTTGTAAATTGATTTGAGACTGCGGTTAGAAGTTTGATACTTGTTTGACACAGACTTACTCAAGTTTTCATATGAGGATACCCCAAAAACATATGTAAATATTGAACAAATTTGTTGGTGGGGAAGAAATCTATGCCTTTTTTTTTGTTATTTTTGCCAAGTCTGGTGAACCCAGGGACTAGAAATATATCCTCTTTAGGCTCCCACACAAGGCTTATTTGGTTAGATTTTCTCAGATTTCTAAGCACCTATTTGTGTTGGGTTTTAATTATGTGAAAATCTGAGTTAGTATTTTCATGAGAGGTGTCATAGTATATTAAATAGGATCATTTGTTCATCTCTTATAACCTGAGAAAGTGCTGATTTATTAAGTTTGCATATTAAGTAGTGATGTGTATAGAGAAATGATATTGTTGGTGGGAATTAGTAGTAGTTAAATTTATAAAATTGAATTCATGTCGCCCTATAACAAATTAGCTGTTGTTAATGGCTATATTGTAGGTTGCATGTTGAGAAGTAGAAGTAATTCCAGTAAAGACAACGATGGTGCAATCTGTAAAGGGAGGATGGAGGGGACGAGGTGGATGCGCTAGACCAGTATCAAGCCTATATGTAGAGGTCGAGATGCATTGCCTCTAACAAGGGATCTATGAGACGAGGAGGATCCCCTTTCAAATAATTCACTTCAAGTAGTACTAGATTTGGGCCTACAAGAGTCCATGGATGTAGAACATGATGGAGATCATGAGAATATTATTACAAGTATGGCAATTAATGACAATTTTTTTATGGATAATTTTCTGCCATGAATATTAACATTATTAGTTTACAATATTGTCCTTGTTTTTTGCCATAACAAGTTTATTAACTCCTCTAAATAGTCCCACCCATAAAAAAAAGGTCAAGGGCCAACTAAGGGAACAACATTTGAACGCCTGCTAAAGTTTGGTGAGATTCCTTTACATGTAAATGATGAGCACAGAGGTCCATCATGCAAGAATGTTCCCGTCTTTACTAGTCGAGTGAGCTGAATAATTAAAGTATATGCAAAAATGAAGCATGCAAGCAAGACAGTGGTAGCCAAAAAGGAGAAACACGAGCTCATTGATTGTGTTAGAGTATGGGTTTATTATATATGCATTAATGATGATATTATGAGTTTCTACTTGGTGTTAGAGTGACAAAACATATGTTTATATAAGGCTTGAATTTCCAAGTAGACTTTGTGTTGGATTGGACAAAAGACAACCATCGTGAAACTGTAATAACAACACTCGTCGATAAGTATAATGCATATCATTATGAACTACACAAACTCTACTTAAAATATGCATTGCATGAGCAGGCACTATCTGGTGGGACGTCCATGGCGGAGAAACCTGTTTGGGAGTGGCTATGTGAAAGGTGGGTCAGCGGCACATTCAAGGTACTTGTGACTATGATTGACCACAAATTCTAACATTAGTCATCCTTATTTCGGTTATACCATCCAATCTTTTTGGTCATTACTCTCTTTCTGGCATCGAGCAGTAAGTGAAAATATGAGACTTGATATTTTCTTAAATGTTTCAAGAGCTATATTGAAGAAACACTAATAATAGGCAAAAAAGAAGGTGAAACATACATGTGGGAGGACTTATTATGATGATGGTGATGGTATATGGGAGGTAATCGCTTGATTCTTCTTATGATGATGTGAGTATCTTCTCCTATACAATCACCATGCACTGAGTTTTAGGGCTTATTAAATTCATTAGCTTCATCGGGAGGTTAAAACCAACAATTCATTCTATGCTGGGATACACCATCATGCATGCAACTGCATTATAGGGGTTCCAACAAACAAAAATGCAACTTGACGGAATGCGGTTGTGGGGAGAAAGTTGAGAGAATTGGCAACCACCAAAAGAAATGAAAAACATACTTGGACATAAGTAACCAATAAGAAAAACGCATCCATGTTAGTCATTTTTGAAATATATTTTAAGTCTTTTTTCATAGTTCATCATGTTTGCATAGGGAACTTGTTCATCTTTTTTCATAATTCATCATTTTCCAAATAGGTGCAAGAGGAGCTGGTGGTATATTTGTACACAAACTAGTGGTATATTTCCAGATATTGTTTAAAAATGGTCAATTCAAATGTTAGTTGTTGAATTTTATATGGCTTATCAATGTGAAAAAACATGTTTTATGTGAAAAATCATACTAGAGTGATGAAGGGACTCCTACTCAAATTCATAGGTACTAAGCATATTTTATAAACACATGGCATTCATCCCAACAAATCTATGGACCATTATAGTAATATATTTCTAGGGTTCTTTGCATGAAAATCTTATGATAAACTTGAGTAAGGTGTCTGAAATGACCAATTGGATTTGGAGGAGATTTAGGTTAGAAAATCTGTGTAGCATTTACTAAGAACAATTGATTTTTTGTAGTGTGGTACCAATATACGAAGACTAATTATGGGCTAATATGCTTTCAATATCTTTTCAGGTAGTTATCAGCCCTTGATATGTGTGGATGAATAGGCTATTTAGTGAGTTATTGGGGAGATGAACTGGGGCTATCTCACATCATGGATTGAATTAAGCTATGTGTGTCTAGAGTCAAATATATGTATACATTTAGTTAGTCGCATATATATGTTATGAACAATATAGCATGCATATGCATGTGAGTTACCCTCCTATACTACCCACTTTTCAACATTGATATATTTCCGTAGTCTTCATTGATTACATGAGACATATTGGAATGTTATAAATATTGATATATATAAATTATATTATATGGATGTGACTGTTTTTTCCAGTATTTTTGACATCTCATCTAGATATCAAATTATGAGTGTTATATGGATGTGAGTGTTTAAACAATAATGTGGTGTTTGTGTGCAGAAAATGCAAAGTTGGTTGCATTGATTTATCACGCTACAAGGACACATAAGAATGACCTAACAAGAAAATAAGCATCACTTATTTCCGAAAGTTGTAGCAACATCTGTGGAAAAAAACTGTATTTTTGGGTTTTGCGACGACCGTGTACATAAAATACAACTCAATTAACAATTAGTAATGCTAACAATTTGTGGGATATGCTTCAAAACATAAGTATTTTCTAGGACCCATCTTTCGTGGAAAACAATACTTTTCCCGACAAGAGAATGTTTGTAAAAAGCATATAAATCCCACTTCTTGAAAAACTATTTCCTACGGGATGTGTTCATGATGGAAATGAACATCGGGGGAAAGTCTTTGTGGGAAAAGGTTCGGTCATCACCTTTACCGAGGACAGACTCTAGCTGGGAAATAAGTTATTCCCACCAAATATTTCGGTTGGTAAAACTATAACCCATTGGAATTTGTTGCCGCAATAGGTTCTATTTCCACGAGTAAATATGAAATCAATAAGTATTTGAGGTGAGATCAGTAGCCATTTGGCGCCCATCTTTATTGTGGGAAACGTAGGTATTTCCGACCAATTGGCCTCTCATGGGAAAAAACAGTTTTTGTGGTGAGTTATATTCCAAAAGTAAGATTGGTGGAAAATGACTTTCTTCTATGGAAGTAAGCTGGCCATTTGCCATCAAAATCATTCGAAGGAAAATGCAATATTTGTTGTGAGTAAACCGACTATCTAGGGCTTCATTTCTTCTTGTTAGGCATCCCTAAGGAATGAATACATATTCTACAGTTTTTAATTGTATGAATTCCCACTAAGTTGCATGATTGTGCTTGAAAAAGTACTCTTTCCTCTCATGTAAATGTTTCCTTTTTTATTTTTTTAATAATTTATTTTCCCAAAGAACAAGGAACTTTTGCCATGATCATCACGCTTTTTTGTTTTTTTTAAATCTTTGTCCTTTAACAAGTTCCATTTAGAAGTTGCATGTGGTGCATGGATAATGAACTACGTCGTACAAGAGTACTAATTGTAGATCTACTTGCTATATATCAACTCTTGCTTGTGGAGTTTGGCCGATCCTCTTTTGTTTTTGATGAAGGAAAAGTCTCAACCCAGGCACTTTCGTGCACTCCTTGCGCACAAACCCAGCTTATATGGTAAGTAAAACGGTGCATGCCAAAGTTCTTCGTCTTCTCGACAAGATGCCCCTACAACCCAGTCTTGATTTCTCTTCTCCAAGTCTTCTTAACAAAAGCAAATGAAGGACATAATGAATATTGCAGAACAAAAACCTCATCACATATTTGCCTCTTTTACTATTGATTCTTACTACAAATTAGCCCATTACTCGCAACTCTGAATACCAAGAATGGATCTGTATCAAACTATCAACCGGTCAATTATCATCCTTCAAAATGTAATGAGAGAAAACCCAACATGCAAATTTTACAGGAAAATTCTAATAAATGGTGAATTTGATGTCAAGTGGGCATTCCACTGAAGAACACAATACCAATTGTAGCTGCCTATATAGAAATAGCAAGGACCCAGCTTACACAATCTTACGAAAATTGAAGCAACTAAATGGAAAATAATGATTATAAAAGAAAAATAGGGGGGGTTACATGCACTAGTGGTTCTGAATTAGGCTTTGATAGAGAGAAAAAAAAAATACAAACTTTTGCCATGAAAGAAGCGAAACCTAGAAAGCAATTTGAGTTTTGGAGGTTCGTGATAATGAACTTCATCTTCAAGAGAAACAGGCTACTTGGAAACAAACCCAAAACCATCCAAAAAAAAATCTCTGTTTCCTGATGTTCATTAACATGTTATACGATCATGGGCTTTTCCCACGAATTCTCTTTCCAAGATATACGATCATGGCAAATAGTGTGCTGATGACACGAAAATTGTTCGTGGGAAAAAAGACAAGCCTTTTGCCACGAGATGACAAGCCTTTTCCCACGAGATCACGTCGGCAAGTAAAACTTTGTGGGAAAATAACTTTTTGCGATGAATAAACTTACTAGAAATATTTTCCTTTTGTGGGTTATTAGTTTTTGCAACAAGGTTATTAGCTTTTTGCGGCGACTTTTTCTCACTGCAAATAGTCTTACCAGAAATATTAATTTTTCATGGGTTATTGGTTTTAGCATCGATGTTATTAGCTTTTTGCGGCGAATTTTTCTCGCCACAAATAAACTTATCTAAATTTTTTTTTTCGACATTTTCAGATTGTGCGGCGATATTAACGCCACCGCCACCTCACCTCGACGGCCACCCCTCCTTCTCCCCCAGCCCCCACGCCGATCTATTTCTTTTTCCTAGAATCTGGTCTCACTCTCTCTCTCTCTCTCTCTATCTCTCTCACAATCTCAGATTTCTCTATATCGCCACCGCTAGGGACGCCGTTTGCCACTACCTACACCTTGATGTCGTCGCTAGTTCTCAATCGGAGCCCCCTTCTCCTCCATGCCAAGCCCAACAGCCCGAGGCCCTCCTTCTCTCCCTTGCTCTATTCGCAACCCACGACCACCAGCTCTCCCCAGTGTCTTCGTGCTCCTCTCGAGCCACCACTCCACGCCAAACAACCACCACGACCACCCCTCTTAGCTTCCTCATTAACAAATTTGGCTTGCCAAAGAGAGATTAGGGTTGATTTTGTTTGGTTTCAGGTATGAGTAATGCCTTCATTGTTTTTCCTTGCATATACTCTGGAATTTATTCCACTTCCTACAGCTCTGGAACAACGAAGATGTTGCGCAAGTACTATTTTTCATTTCTTCATCACTATGAACAAATATATTTTTTCAAGGCTCGGGAATAGGTCCCTATATCTTCCGCTGAGTGCATACAGCAACCGGCCCTTCTTTCAACAATTATTATTGGATTTAGTTTTATAATAAACCTATCTTTGATAAATTCTATTACGAGCCCAACCTTAACTCCAGTTCCAATTCAAAGCACAAAATTTTAGATTCAGTTTTATTCTTTTTGGCTTAGTCTCATTTTTTTATTTTACAATTTTTTTTCTTGTGATCTCTTAGCATTTGCCGTGAATGCAACTCGTGACAAATACTTTTTTTTTGCCGGAAGTGATTATTTCCCGCGATAAAATTTCTTCGTAAATAAGTATTTCCGACGAAATACTGTGGAAAATATATATTTCTCAGGAAAGTATTTTACCGGAAATACTTTTTACTACCAAATACAATTTTTTTCAAGAAGATATATCATAGGTAAACACTTTTTGCCACAACTTCTTTTCATGGAGAATGATGTTATTTTCCACCACATCATACTAGATGAGACCTTATTTGCCACGAAGAAAAAATGTTTCAACCGCCACGGATGTCGAGAAAAAAAGAAGGATTTTCCCATGAACTTGTGGTTTGGTGGAAAAAGAGTCTTTCTTCACCAATTATATGCCATGAGTCTCCCACGGAACAAATTGGTGGATAAAGATTTTTTCCTACTAAGGTTATACTTTTTCCCACGACATTCACTCCAAGAAAAAGCAGTATTTGTTGTAGTAACGAACAAATACATAAGACGAAATGGTCTGTTTCTATTCTATATATAAGCATAAAGCAAATGACACACTCCACTCAGATTTTTTCTTTAAGTATACAATCGCTCTCTAGCCAGAATAAATGTCAATTGCACACTTACGACCATAGATTTTCCATTAAAACTATATTTGGCACGATTAATGGTTAAAAACAAAGTCAGTGGGAGAAATGGGGGTGTGAGATGGGAAACAGCCGATATTGGTCTTCTTTCTCCTCTTCGAGCTTTTCTCTTTTTTCTTTTTTCTTTTTTCTTTTTTCTTTTTAATAAAAAAAAGCACTGACACGACAGCTTTGTGCACAGATTCGTCAGCCAAATCGTTTGTACCTCCTAGACAAACTGTTTGATGAATGATAGACAACGCCATGGCTTAATTCTTGAGGCGTGATCGTTTCATGTACTGCTGGTGCCTCTTCTGGTTGGAAGACGCAGTTCGGTACATATATAATGGTATAATTGAGTTTTATATTTAGCTAGACATGAGTATTTATACGTACGTATGGTACTAATGATCAAGATCACGTCATCGATCGATGATGGTAGGTTGCATTTCCTTGAGAGGATTGGCTCATGAGTTATAGGCAGATCGAGGGTGATCATGCATGTACCTTCTTCCCAACAATATATTATATATATCATGTTCTCCAGGCCCAAGTTTAGATAGATAGTACTTTCATTTAATTTGTTGCATGCTGGTAGATTACTAGCTAGTTACTTAATTAATTTTATGAATTGATCAGACCCAAGTACATAATTTTCATCACTACTACTAAGGAAATTAGAGTACTAGTACTGACAGATAAATTAATTAATTAATTAATTAAGAAGGGAGATATATATTATATAGATCAGATTAAAAAGCTAGCCCACAATATTTATTAATTGCGTACGAAGTACTGGTACTATTACAAACTTACTACAAATTTTATTATTACAAGAAAGTCGTACAAATTAATAATTACTAACTCAACAATTTATGTGATTGTTGCACTTCTTCTAATTATATATATCATTAATTACTGATCTTATTTAATTTCTCAATCACGATGGTGTATGCAGCAGCAACGAAAAGGACAAACAGTACTAAAGTAAAACCAACATTAAGAACATTAATTAATTAACGGACTAGCTACATATAATATACGTCGACATGAGTACCAATAATTCATGATGCATGTGGCTTAATTGATCATGATCATGAGGAAACCGAGGTTTGAGCTGATGATTGGAGAGCTTCTTCCATTCTCTTAGCCATGACCAGCAAGCCTGAGCTGATAAAAGTTTTCAAATCCTCCTGTGTCCAGCCTTCCACTGGTTCAACCTCATACCACCACTCAACATTACACCCATCTTCGTTGGGCACCACTTTTATTGTCGTTACGTAGGAGTTGAACCCAACGTTTCCATCAATAATGGAATAGCTAAAAGTCAGTTCAGTTTTGTCAATGGAAAGCAGCTTCTGCTTAGTCCAATTCACTATTTCTTCCCCATTATTAACAGGGGTTTTGAAGCCAGCACAGTAACGCACGCACCCAGGTTGGCCGGAGATGCCTTCAACAGGAAGGCATGTGCTCAGAGTTGGGAACCATTTATTAAGCCCAAAGAAGTCCTCCAAGAGAGGCCACACTTGTTCTGCCTTGGGACCCTCTACCTTTGCATTAGCCTTTCCTTTCCATTTTGGTTGGTTTTGATGAGCCATTTTGTGAACAGTACTACGTTCGTAGATTCAAGCTTGAGAGTAATTTTGATCTAGAACTGCATATATAGGACCAGAACGATCACAAAACAAAAAATTAGCTAGGGTGTATATAGGAACAATTGGTTTAATATAATATACAACGTTTTTAATTATTTAAAGAAAGTGGATCGAAATTTTGTTGCTTTTGTTTCGAAGATGATATGAATTCCTTAATGAACAGACAAACCAAATTAAGAATATTATAAAAGAAATGTCCGAGAGAATGATCATCAAACAGATAGTGATGCCAACGACTACTGGTGTGAAGTCCGAGGAAGATAAACAGTACTACAAAAGATCAATTAACGTACGTACCTACCAACATAATAACTCTTATATATCTGATCATATCTAATCATGTTAATATTATATATCCTGTCAAAAGTTGATGTGAATCTGAATATTACATAAACAAATTTAAGTATAATTTGTTTTTTTATCATAAATTTAAGTATAAATTAACTGCGAGGTACCTGATCATCGATCTGCAATATTTCGTGTGGAGATCACTAGCTAGTACGTACTGTTTACTAATTCATCACTTTCGGCATAGAATTAATAGATAATTACAAGCAAGCTAGCTATCACAGGAATAAAAGATCCATGAAAAACGAAAAATGGAGATTACCTTGCTCAGTTATAAGTACTGGATCGAAAGTGCTGGACACGAACCTAAATAATCATGGACATATATCATGAGCAAAAGTAGCGGCCTACAGCTTATGCGTAGAGATATATATAATACTCTACCTGTCTCTCTTGCATTATTAATCTTTCCTCGTGACTTTTTCGTTGTTTACAAAGTGTCCTTTTAACGTTGAATAATTGCGTGGATTAAATAAAAATCAGAGCGTGTGGTTGTGGTGATCCTTATAAAAGTAAATTTAATAAGTTTGATCTATTTTACACTAGCTAGTTGACGTGCAACGTCCAACTACGTTACTGTTACTGTAAGTTTGATTTGATCATAAAGTCTATTTATAGATTAAACATTTTTTTATCCCTATACATGTAAATATATAACTAGGGGTGTAAACTCAAACCGAAAAACTGAAAAACCGGTTCGGACCGGACCGGTTTTGAACCAATCCGGTCCGGAACCGGTTTTTAAAATGTAAAAACCGGCCGGTTCCGGTCCGGTTCCGGAATTTTTGGGACCGGACTGGACCGGTTGATTAAAAAAATAAAATATAAATATTTTTATATATAAGTCTTATACAAAATATTATATATATATTAAATATTAATATATATAAGTTTTATATATAATTATAAATTTTTATGTGAAATTTGTATATATAATATATTATATATATTCATATATGAAATAATTTCTTATTATAATTTATAAATTATTACATAAAATGTTAATACTAAATCACTAAAAGTCTATAACTAATACTAATATATAACTTATAACTATACCAATAGTATAATATTAATACTATTATATAGTTTAATATATTAATAAAAGTATAAACAATTTTAAATCAATTTTTTTTTATAAACAAATTTTTAATGACAAATTGTGAAACTCACGTTTTAAAAAAACTGGAAAATCGAATCGGACCGGATCGGAAACCGGTAAAACCGAAAGTATCGATTTAGGAGAATAACCGGTGCTTAATCGGTTTTGAAAAATATAAAACCGGTACATACCGATTCGATCCTAAATTTTATCCAAACGATCGGTTACACCCAATATAACTCATGCGAGAGGAGAGCGTGATTCCGGAATTCCGTAAATATAAAGCCATCATTGCCGCCACTAGGTTACTACGGAGGGTACAAGAGCAGTAGTATGGTGTGAAAAACACCACACCTATAGACCACAACGATAACGAGATAGATAATAAAATAAATGTTGAAATACAGAATTCAATCACACACAATGATCATATGATATCAAATTTATGTGAATCGGTAAAATATTTACGTTTGCAAGAAATTTTATTCATATGAGATTAACAACACCTCTCTCTAGGGCCTCTCTCACTCAAGAAATACTCCAAATTAGTATTTACTCGAGCGGTCTATCGAACATGTCAAACGAGACTAAAGCGAACTCAGACATATTTTAACTCACAATCAATGTCCTCCACGTAACCCAACAGAGTACTCTCGTTTTCTAACCAATATGCTGTCACCGTACGTGTGTGTCCAACAATTAAAACAAAAGATGAAATGCATGGACTGAAATGAGACACAAGTCAGGCCGGTTCATGGTATGTGCACCTTCTTTTTTGAACCTTTTTCACGTTTTTCGAATGAGTACTACTAGTCTTCGTTGTTGGAAAACGTGTTTTTTTTTTTTTTTACAAGCAAGTTCGTGCAGGATCTAATCCATGGACTTGATAGATCAGAGTGTTTTGTCATGGTGCGGCACATGTGAATCATGTGATGATGAACTGCTCCCCTACTTTAGGTACTGGTTTTGAATGGGAAGGTGGTATTGATTTGGAGTGGGTGTTTCAATAATGAATTGGCTCTTAATTACCAAATTTAGGAATTCATTTGTGGTTATAATTATCCAATGAAATATTGGCCGAGTGTGTGGAGTAGATATATACATGTCATGCATGCAAACTTTGTTTTTAAAAATAAAAATAAAAATTAAAAAGAGTTATCATCTAAAGTTACAGATCATGCATTTTAACATCTATTTATAGTTAGTAGACGAAGAAATGGATGAAGTTATAACTTGATTTCAATATATATCTACGGCCAAAACTCATCATGTCATGGAATCAACAAGTCAAATTGAAACTCTGGTTTAATTAAAAAGCTAGAAATCCCAGTGGCTTCTCTCTGTTTCTCTCTCTAAGTTCTAGATTCTCTAAAGCTCTAAGCTAGCACAAGATTGATGTGTGAGGAAATACATGGGTTAATGACATTTACATGAATGATGTAGCATAATATATATATTGAATATCTCTTAACCGCATACAGTAAATAATCTACCTCTTATTATAAACCAAATTACACTACAAGAAAAATGAATATTTGTGACGAGTTATTTACGACGAAAATTGACTCATTTTGCCAAGAGATGGTCATTTTGAGATGAAATAACTGACATTTATAAGCAATTTTCTTGTAGTGACGCTATGTATATACTTTACTATTTTCAAATCATTTCTATCCCAACGAAATAACCCACTCCCTCGACAATTTTGTCTGATAATAAAGTATTTTCTTGGATAAAAAGTGTGGGCGAACGAATAGTTTATATATATATATACACATACTAGGACGGTAGCAACATGCAAAGCACATTTGCCTAGTTTGATGAAATTTTTTTTAATAAAAATTATATGGTTTTGTAAAAAAAAAAAAAAAATTGATTTTTCAATAAATTATTTAAGATTTTTTTTACATGTCCTTTTACATCAGGAAAAAGATTTTTGAATTTGAAATACTTACAGCATCATCTACAAAAATTCAAAATTTATTGGTGTAACAAAACAGAGAAAGGTTAGAACGTTTTTCTTATACCTAAAGAAAAGGAGAAAAATGAAAGAATTTTAAATAAAATTATGGATTATGATTTATTGATATTTATTAAACTTGATTATAAAAACAAAAGGTTCATGATTTGAATAAATTTTTTTATAATCCATTTGAACAAAATTATAAAGTAAAATTTTAAATTAAATGCTTCAAACAGAAGGAAAAAAATTAAAAGTTAAATGTTCTTAAAGATTTTTTTTCAATTGAATTATTGTTATTAAAATCACTTCTAGTAAATATAAAAAAAGTTAAAACCAGCATTATACCGTTCGTCCATTACTTTATGAAAATCTTTCTGATCATTTGTCTGCTCTTTTGTTAGGACAAGAAATATCCTAAGCATTTTTTGTTTTGCTATTAATTACAATATGTCCACTTCTTTTGTAAATAATGCAATAAAGTTTTAAAATCATAAGACCTTTAATTTTTGAGTAATTCTACATACAATCATGAAGTATGCAACCGTCGCGTAATCGCTTTGAAAAAGTGTAGGGTCTACTATTAAAAAATTAATTTTTTTCATATGGGTCCCATATTTTATTTATTTTTTTTCAAAACGATTACGCGGCGGTTGCATAATTCACGGTTATAAATATCTTTTCTCTTAATTTTTTATAAGAAATAATTTACTTGAGCAATTAATTAGTAAAATTGGAAATAGCAACAAGTACTTGCACCATATGCAATTAATTAGTAAAAGCAGAATTAAAATATACTTTTTTTAAATACATATACTTTTTTCAGGAAATAAAATGCACCGATCGATGAAAAAAATCCAAAAAGAAACACGCTGAATTATTTTTTCAAATTTTTTTTTTAAAAAATTTAAACACTTTTAACAGATAAATAAACATTCGGTTTAGTCAAATTTTGTTAACCTGAGTTTTTAAAATAGCAACTGTACAATTTCTCTTCTTTAATATTCTGACAACATTAAACATGTTTTGTTTTTTTTTTTAAAGGCAGTTTTTATTATTCAAGATCATATCTATATTTTGTTGTAAAGTGCACCAATTTACAAAAAAACAAAAGGCACCAATTTTATAATATCTTTTTACTTTGTTTTTTAAACATTTTTAATCAGTTTGTTTAGTGATGTTTTGTTAAGTTCAACGATCGTATAGGTTTTTTTTTTTTTTTCACCTTGAGTTCTAATCAATCAAAACTCACCTCTACCCAGAAACATAGACCAAAACTCTTCCTGGACTGCACACAAATTTCTTTTACGAACATTTTATGTAACTAGCTTGAAAATTCACCAATCATACAATTCCTTTCTTTCTTTCTTTTTTTAAACAAAAAATTCTCTCACTACCTTGACCATTTTTAAAAGACAGATATAGATGATAAACTAAAAAGTAAATAAAACAAAAAATTCTTCAACCAAAAACCATGAATCAATTCAGTCATGTTTGGTGAAATCCAGTTATTTTTTACTTAATGAGAAACATGTCTCTACTTTCTTTTAAAAATGCCTGAGTTCTAATGAAAACATAAAAAATAAAACCCTAACAAAATGAACCAAAAAAAACATAAAACCCAATATCATACAAACCAAATGAGAATCTGTCTCTACTTTTAATAAAAACCTTGAGTTTTAATGAAAAAAAAAAAAAAAAACTTATAAAAGCCTAAAACAATGAACCCAAAAAAATATAAAAACCAATATCATACAAACGAAACCAAAAATATAAATTTTGAACCCACTTGTTCAAAAAAATACCAACCAAAATATTCAAGCCGAAAAAACAAAACTGAAAGACATATACAAAAGCAAATAAAAAAACTGACAACCAAAATATACAGACTGAGAAAAAAAACTGAAAGACATACATTTCAAAAATATAAATTTTGAATCCACTTGCTCAAATAAATACCAACCAAAATATACAAACTGAACAAATAAAACTAAAAGATATATAAAAAGTCATCCAAAGCAGCTTGTACTCCAAACAAAAAACTACGAACTAAAATATACAAACATGAAAAAAGAACTAAAAGACATACAAACCTCAAAATAACATAATTTCCCAAATTAAAAACTTCAAATTTCCTGCAAGGGGCAAACCAACAAGGCAGATTAAATAAAAGGAAACGACTCACCAAAACATCATAACATTCAATAAAAAAAAAACTGGAAGTAAATTATTTTTTCAAAAAGATAAATAAATAAAAATGTTCTCTTCTTAAGTCCATTTTTTTCGTTTTGTTTCTGTTTTGCAAAGAGAAATTCTATTTGCAGTCCCCACTTGCATATTTATTAAATGAGAAAAATCATCATTTCAGGAGGGATAGTTTTGTAATTTAAAAAAAATTTAAAGATAAAATTACCTAAGCTTGCATTGCAGTCCCCATTTGGGGACTGTATCTAGCATTGCTCTTTTGCAAACACTTTCCTTAAATGCCTTAAACCAGCTTATAAAAAGGCCAGTAGAAATGACAAACCCAAAATATAAAAATTCAACATAATATACCAAAAAAATAAAATACTCAACATGCTAAAAATATAAATTTCCCGAAAAAAAAAAGCCCCAAATTTCCTGCAAGAAACAAACCAACAAATAAGAATAAATAAAGGGGAAAAAACCCACCAAAATATTATAACATGAAAATGAAAAAAGAAGTAAGGTATTTTTTCATAAACAAAACTAAAAAAACAAAAAAAGGTTTTACCATTCTAAAAATATAAATTTTCAACCCATTTGCTCAAAAAATTACCAAAAACAATATACAAACTGGCTGAAAAACTAAAAGCAATATACAAACCTCAAATCAACTGAACTGCAAATCAGATACTCCAAATTCCATGCAAGAAACAAACAAACAAATCGGATCAATTAAAAGGAAAAAATAAGAAGATAGCAACGCGATGACATGAAAAAAATAATAAAACTCGTATTTCAAAAATCAACCGAAACAAAAGAGTAAAAAAAATTAGAAAAGAAACATGCACCGAGAAAAGGAACAAAGAGAAACACAGGGAAAAAGAATTTCAGAAAACAAACATGCACCGAGAAAAGAAATGAAGAGAAACACACAGATAAAAAAATCCAAAAATAAAGACAAACTTCTAAAAACAAACATGCACCGAAAGAAAAAGCCCGAGGAGAAACACATATCAAGATATCGATAAACAAAAGTTAAAAAAAAATGACAAATAAAATAAGCAAGAAACCAACAACCCAAGGCTTTAAAAACATAGATCAAAGAACATAGAACAACGAAAAAGAAAGAGTGAAAAACATATAGATAAAATGGCGCAAAAAAAGGAAAAAAAGATTCTCAGTAAGGAAAACAACCCAGAAGAGACAAAATCGAAAAAAAAAAATATACAGATCGACTAACACATAAGATGGGGAAAAAAGAGTGAATTTCAAAAGTTAAGAAGAAACTTGATTTTCGGATAAGAAGAGCTTCAGTGAGAAAGTTACACGCATGAGGAAATAAAAAAGAAGAGCAAATATAACTTCAAAAGATGCACCACCATTTATATAAGGGTAGTCGTACCCTTATAGCCGCGTTGTACTACCGAATTAATACTCATTTATCTTTTTAATTTTTTTCTCTACAGATCAGAACTTCAGAAGCTCATTTCACCACATCACACTTTGCCAAAGATTTGACTGAGGCTTAGAGATAAGTGTCAGCTTTTGACACAAAAAAATATGACTTTTGTGTCAAGCGGCTTATTCAAATCGGTCTCATTTCAATTCGAGATTTGCTACTCATTATTCCTACACACCACATATCATATTTGTTTTTTATATTTCAAAAATATTTTTGATTTTATTTTTTAGAAATTAATTTATTTATTTTACTCATCATCTATACACCACACATTTGGTAAGAGAAAAAAAATAAAAAAAAAACTTTTGTGTAGTGTGTAGTGTGGGAATGATGAATAGAATTTTTCTTTCAACTCATCTTAACATATCTCAAGTCATTTCATCTAATCATTATAATTTTTCAAATTTTCACATAAAATATAATAAATAATTCAACTTTTTTAAACCCCCAAAATAATAATAATAATATTCTAACAATATTTTATTCAACTTTTAATTTTCATGTCAACTCACTATCCAAACATTCCCTAAATATTGGTATAACATATAGATATTGTAGCTGCAAAATGAAAATAAATAATAAGAAAAAAAAAGAGAGTTTAAGCCCATTTATTGTGTTCCCATTTATGTCAGATCTTATAGAAGTGTGTGGCAGACATAAGAAATGATAAAGTTGAAGTGAGGTCCAGCGTGTAGAGGCCGGAGAAAAAATAAAGAAAAAAAGACTGGCCTAACACACATAAAACCATCAGACAGATAAGAAGGAGGAAAAACAAAGAAAAAATAAAAGACAGACCGACTGACACATGTAAACTCATCAACCTAACTCACCGCCCCTTTCCCAAACACTCAACTTGACGGATAAGAAGGAGAAAAACAAAGAAAAAAAGACTCTGACCGACTAACACATAAACCTAAACACTCAATTCATCCCCTCAACCTGACACACTGACACACAAACCCCATCAGCCAATCCCTATCCCCAAACTGAAACTGTCGCTTCACTGCTCCTAAACAATAAAAGACCATTATGGACACATAATACATGGACGAAACACACGATAGATGCTTACCAAAAGGACAAAAATGACATAACACCCAAAAGACAGAAGGAAAGAACGGATGAACAAATATTACTGTTCATCATTGTTTTTAAGCGATCAATAGTCGTTTTTTTTAATCATAGAATAGATATAAGAAAACCAGTTCTTCTGGGTGCAAGTGATGGTACGTACCGATTGCATACCAACGGCCTAAGCGGAGAATTTTGTCAGGGACTGAAAATAAAAACAAAAAGTAAAAAGAAAGAAAACGCAGAGAATAGAAAGAACGGAGGGAAAAAAGGCAGCCCGCGTTCAGATCCCCCAAATCTCTTGATCCTCAACGCATTATCTCCCCCAAATTTATTCCTCAATGCAGGCATCTCTCCTAAATCTCCTCTGTGCGCGAAGGCGAAGGTCTCCTCTGCGCGCGACAACGACGGTCTCCTCTATGTCAATGGTTGATCGGTGCAAAACTGCAAGTGCACAGTATCGTAGTTTTATAGTAAAGTGAAGAGAAGAGTATCGTCCTCAGTGATTGGTAACTTACTTTTGAAAAATACCGAAATTATATTAATCTCGACTTTATTTAGAAAAGTCACTAAGATTTTTGTAATTGCAAATTAAAATAAAATTAATTCAAAGAAAATACTCAAAGAAAAAGAAAGATATTATTCAAAGATCAAATCAATGGGAAAGAAAACTTCTAGGAAATCGATTTCACCTAATTCCTCACTATGCTTTACTCAGCTAACTAATTGAATTTAATTCTCTCTATTTGTTAGTAAATCTCCACAAACATCCAAAAGCCTCTTTCGACAGTCAATTATAAATTATTCTTGTTCATCATTTTACACAAGAGTATGCAAATTAATAAAATAAGAAAGCAATAAGACCAATGATTTTAATACTACATAGGTTCATATAAGTCTTTTGATCTCTATATTTACCTATGCCGAAATATTCAAGATCTATCATATAATTCCCTCTTTCGACAACAAATCACAAGATTAAAATCATCTAATTAATGACCAGTTAATTAGAAGCAATAAATTTAGAATAAATCAGACAAACATAAGAGAGAATTACTTCAAATTAGAATAGAAAAGTAAGCATAGTTCAGAATTAGATTACATCGTTTTCCTAAAATAAAGAAAATTTAGTTCATGCTAAAAATTAAATTCAACATAAATGAATTCACCATAATTTTTCTGAGAGAATAATAGAAGAAAATGAATACTGAAAATGCTCCTCGCAGTCCAAGCCTCTCAATCGAAGCGTCAGTCCGTGCGTCAATCGCAGTGTCCTCTCTCACAAGCCGCAGCGTCTGAAATGAAAAACTCCAAAGAAATGCCCCTCTGAAAAAACTCTTCAATTTCGTGCAAATGATATGCTTAAATAGGATAGGAAAGAAACTCTAATGTCTTCTTATTCCCGTACATAAAATCGCCTAAATTTTAGAACTCAAATTGGTAGCCACGTATGTACTTCAAGAGTTCGAATTTGGAAAACCTTATTAGAGACAACTTTGTACCCCTTTAAGATAGTTTTCTAACGAATCAAGAATCATATCAATCCGATATTGGAGCGAAAAGTTATAATTAAAATACTAAAGTGTATCCATGATGTCTGCTAGCGCATTTTGTACTCTAATCCAAATTACTCCATCATTATCATTATTTGAAGAGTCCTACACTCATTGAAAGTTCTTAGGTTGTTCCAACGTCTTGCCCACTTGAAAGTCCTTTGAATTCTAATGGTTTTGAACTTGCTCTTTTATAAACTCTGAAATTAAACATAAAAATCTTTTCAGGAGTATCTCAAAGTAAATAGAAACTCAATTCAAGAATACACATTAATTCCAATGATTTATATTAACATTTTAGCATTTTAGTCCAATAATATGGTATTTAGACTAAAGTTTAAAGTTAAGAAGTTATAAAATATAAGAAATTATGCAAGTCATCCAACACCCCCAAACTTACAACTTTGTTTGTCCTCAAACAAAATAAAAATAAACGACCACTATAGACTATCAACTTGACCCCATAGAGAAGTTTCATCACTCACCAAGCCATGATCTGAATTAAATATCATCACTAGTATTTTACTCTTTTAACATCAAGGATAGCAGAAAAATCAATCAAAAATTTAGCAATTTGTCAAGCAAGAGTTAAGCGTTTACTTCAACCTAAAGCTAAGACCTTGAGTGTGTGTGTGATATAATCAACTTAACTCCAAACCACCTGCAAACTCAGATAAAAGTAGAACAACTAAAATCAGAAGAATTCTCTCAAAACTTAACCCCATAAGTCTAATTTTCAGAAATCATCTCCACTAATATAGTCAAACACCAAAATCAGAGATCAAAAGATCTTTAATCAAGGTTGTAATGACAGGCCACAGGGTGAGGGCTAAGAAAGAAATGGATATGGAAAATCAAATCAAACTGGAAAAATACTTAGTGGAAAAAAAAATAAAAGAGATATCCACATGATTCTAGCCATAACTCTTCATTAACTATATGCCCATACTTGTGATATTATTGTTGCTGTAATAAATGAAGTAAAACCAACTATACATTTAGCAAACTCTGAAGTGATTTACTCTCTACTTATTGATTTTTCTCTATTTTTTTTTCTATCATGATGGATAAATCACCTCTGAATATAAGACAAACCCAGCAATAATACCTTCATTTTTTTTTTCAGCCTCCCACCTTTTTCATTCAACCACCTCAGTTCTTGTAGCCTTTTCAAATCTTCAACCACTTCAACCTTTTTTTTTTCTTCGTTCATTTTTTTTTCACACACTTTGATCAAATAGAGCATAATTTCCTTTGAACCAACTTTCTCTTCAAATATAGATTTCCACCAAAGTATTTTCTCAAACTGTAATAGGTAAATCATGGTTTTTCAGGCTTAGAACGGGAATGGTTTATGTAGTTAAAAGAACAAATAAAGGCTTATGTAAAATAAGGCTCAAGGGGGTTGACTATGGAAATACACCATGCAATGATGGCATGATAAACAGGACGGCTGGGAAAGCTTTTTGGTTATGACAAAAAAACTTGCCTAGATCATTTCTCTAATATTTGGTATCAACTAGGATTTCGTCTCAAGGATCCATCAACGGATTCTAGAGCATAGCAAGATTGAACTCCCTGACCCAGTTAATTCAACTCCTTCTCTTCATAAGCAAAATGGAATAAAGAAAAAATGACTATGTGCTCAATTATGTTCAAGGTCAAAGATTTAAATCAAAGTACCCACAAAACTTAGCCTGACATAAAAGAAATTTTTGAAAATTTTTCTCAATCCTATCCTCAATCACAAATTTCAGAGTCATAGAAAATTTAATCATACTCAAATACATGCTTGGAAAGAGAATCCAACAACTCAAGACTTATAAAATCACAAAAAAAACAAAAATAGCAAACAAGAAGATCAAATGACTATAGGAGCTTACACCCCCAAATTTAAACTAAACAATGTCCTCATTGTAATTCAAAAGTGAGATAGATTGAAGAAATGAAAGGAACTTCCCTGGTTTCATGGTGAATCAGCCGTAGTTTGTAATTTTCAGTTCTTTATTCATACTAAATAAACATGCATCAAAATTCAAATTATTAGAAAATAAAAATAATAAAAATAATAAAATAAAAGAACAAAAGAACAAAAGAAAGTTCTACGGGCTGCCTCCCATAAGCGATTGTTTTAAAGTCTACAGCCAGACTTTTCAATCTTCATCAAACGGGATCTCTAAGAGGAATAAGTGCACAGTTCCTCTCCACTTCATTGCTAAGTGATGTATCCTGCTGCAAGGCTCGTTCTAGGTGATCGGCTGGTGCATCTTCTTGAAAGGCTTCTTCTACACATTGCTTAATGACATCTACCCTAAAACAAGTGCTTGGCTCTTCTGGAATTCTCATGGCATGGTAGATGTTGAACATAACCTCTTCCTTGTTCACTCTCAATGTTAACTCACCTTCTTGAACATCAATTAAAACCCTTCCCGTAGCCAAGAATGGTCGGCCAAGAATTAGTGGGATTTTTCATCTTCCTCCATATCTAATACCACAAAATCAGCAAGAAAAATAAATTTATTCACCTTTACCAATACATCTTCTATGATTCCACTTGGATACTTGATTGATCGGTCTGCTAGTTGCAAGGAAATGGTTGTTTGTTTCATCTTTTCAAGTCCCAATTTCCTGCAAACAGAAAGTGGCATAAGATTAATGCTAGCACCAAGATTACATAAAACTTTATCAAAAAATAAATTTCCAATAGTGCAAGGCAAAGTGAAACTCCCCAGATCTTTTAATTTTTGAGGTAATTTCTTTTGAAGAATAGCACTGCATTCTTCAGAAAGTTTCACTGTTTCAAACTTCTCCAACCTTCTCTTCTTGGAAATGATGTCATTCTGGAATTTGACATAATTTGGCATTTGTTCCAAGGCATCTGCAAAATGAATATTTATGTGAATTTTCTTAAAAATATTCATAAACTTAGAAAATTGCTTATCTAATTTTTATTTTTGAAAACGTTGAGGATAAGGAAGTGGAGTAGAGAGAATATGAGGATTGTCAGGAAATGAAATTCCTAGAAGCATGTCAGTCTCTCTTAGTGCATCATCCACAATCTCCTTTTCTTCTATTTTATTCTTGCTTTGACCATTGTTTACAGTTGTAGGGGTAGACTTGGTTTTCTTTTATGGTGACCTCTCAAGTTCTCTTCCACTCCTAAGTGTGATGGCCTTACATTGTTCCCTTGGATTCACTTCTATGT